>CM060962.1:303762200-304119700 GCA_030765045.1 Tenodera sinensis
ATGTGAACTTACATCACTTTTCATGCATGAAATGAAAATTTAGGTTTTTGGCACATACGCTTTTCCCTGTCTGCTCTTCAATTATTATATAAATGTAAATAAAATAGCTCACTGGATTGATTAGAAAGCACACAAAAACAGCGAATAGTGAATAGTGCTTGAATAACCAGCTTAAATCTGTGGATCCATATATTGCAAATTCTGAGAAACTTTTATATTGAAAATTCACTTGAAGTATGAAATCTTAATCAAACTTTAAGACACTTGTACTCTAAATTAACCACAGGTAAATAACTGCTGATTTCTTGTAAGAATTTCTACTGTGTTATTGAACAACATTCAAACTGTAATATTTTTATCAAATATTATCTCTTTACTTTAAACAAAGAATAAAAATTACTAATAAACATTATAAGGCACCTTAATGTAGCCTGTATAAAATTCCTCAAAAAAAAGAATTCACAGAAACAATCAAATTTTAAGTGGGCTTAACATGAGTATGGAGCATTTAAGTGCTAAAAACAAAATAATTATTCATATAATGAAAAACATGTTATTGCCTTAACAACTGGTTGATCTTGTAACCTTATGCAGAACTACTTCCAAACCACAATATTTTGTAGTGGCTCTGGAAAAAATTATGAAAATATAAGTATAAGAAGGTAATAAATAGTGGGCTGATAAACTGTGGTCTGCTGGCGTTTTCATGTTCAATAAAGTTATCTGGACATCAAAATGCCAGGAGACGATGGCTTATCAGCCGAGAAGAATCCACTATTCATTATTCTAACTCCAGCCGTGAAAACTTACAATTACTTGTAACAAGGTACCTATTTAAAGGCATTCAGCATAATATATGAGGGCGTAACAAATACAGCACAGTTCACAATGAATGAAACTTATGTGATGTTTTGAAGAAAACTTTGCACACTTGCCAAATACCTAAAGTGAAACCTATAAAACTTTTCCTTGTCTAGCAAAGTTTAATTAGTTTTGGATGACATGAACTTTAGGTTGCAAAAAATGTTCCATGTAGTATGAATATAAATTTACTGAATACTAAAGCATACACATCTTGTACACGAGCTTGGGTCTATCATTAGACAGGCCTCTGAAATTCCATACATTTCAATTTTTGACATGCGTGTCTGTTTACTCTTCAGACTTTCCATTTCCCTAAATTCTTTATTACTTTAAATTAACAATTTCATTCTGAAATTTATTCCCCCCCTCTCCCCATTTTTTCTGTTTCTTAATCGTTTGCTGATAATTTCCTACACCTCACTGATTCACTTTCTTCATATCTCGTTATCAGTTCCATTTCCTTTCCTCATTTAACCTTCATTTTTATATTTCCTACTTGAGTTTATCCCTAGCCCTCCCTACCATCGTTGACTACAGTTCACTTATTCACTTGTTCTTCCTTGTCGCATGGTGCAGGGCAGCATTTTCTTCCTTTTTTGGGGGTTTTCTATGTATTAACACCTTTTACTATCTGATACCTACTTTTGCAAAATATTATCTTTCCAAATATGTGCATGTGTTTTCTGTTGACCCTCTTTTCATCCCATTCTACCCACATGCATAATGCCTGTACACATATTTAAGCATTCCACTTTGACATACAGCATATCTTTTTGTTTACTCAGTTTATTTCCATTCAACTTTGAAGTTGTCCCATTAATGTTTGAGTAGTTTGCATTGATTCTTTGCTTTCAAGGCTACTCACTGCTTCCTCGTCATTTGCCATCTTCATTCTCTGACAAATTGCTGTGACCAGTCTTTTTCTCCTCTCCATACACCAAGTATGGCTTCTTTTCTCTCTATCATCTTGTCACGTGCTACTTTGCCCTCCTTTTTTCTCTCTCACTGCTGTCCTTAAGGTAAAGTCATGCCTTTCCCATTTCAGCATTTCTTCAAAACCCGATATGCCTGACATTAATTTTCTGTGCTTCCTGACTTGCTGCATCTTGAATTTCCTATACAGCGTCTGTTAGTTCATTTTCCTCTGCAATTTGTCCATCTGTCCATAATTTTAAACCTAAGGTGTATGCCTGTTTCCCCTCTCCTTTGCTCATCTTCTCAGATTCTAATTCAGCACTAAGGAGATAATGAATTTAAATTAGAAAACCCAATTAATCCCACAGGAAACTCTCCCTTTTCTTCACTGTTTTGCTAGTGGTTACTTAGCTACAAGAGTTAATGGAATGGTGCACTTACTCACCTACATTCAACAAAAATGGCACTGTTGACAAATTCAGATACTTTGCAAAATTCTCACCTCCTTACTGGGGTTGTATAATTTGCTTCTTGTAGCTGTCTTTTATAAATACCAGTGTAACTATAGCTCTGGTAATAAATTTATATTTTTGGGCCACAAAATGTCTGTTCTTTCAGCAGCAATCTTTCTGCATAAAAGGAATGAGTTCCTTTGGTACACTCATCATCTGTTTAAATAAAATACTTATCATTAACACTCATTTTCTTAAATATTGGAAAACATTGCTTTCTATGTGTAGAAGTGTAGAAAAAATTGTCCAAATGGCAACAGTGTTTAAAAATTGGTCACAAAATAAATTTTTAACTAGCCCAAAAGGTAAAATATTGCCATTCTGGCAACCCTGGATGCAACAGCACATGTCAGTCTACTGTCACAGATGTGAACACATGGTTACAACTTGGCCATTATTTGAACATATATTCCAAATGCGATTGCCACTTTGAATCTTTATGATGTAAGTCAACCTGATACCCATACTTGTGCAACAAATATAAAACTGGTTGTTTAATTTTGAATTGTCCTGAATACCAAGGTTAGTGACTTGCATAAAGCAACTGTTCAAACAAGCAGAAAGAGAACCTTGTTTAGTGCCATGGGTTGCATGTGTGGTATTCAGGCTGCACTTAACAGTTGGAAGTTAAGACTTTCCAACATGTGGTCTGCTTAGATTCCATTTCAGGCTTGCCTTAGCCTACCTACTCTGCAACAAGCATTACAACTTAGCTTGCTCTTCAGCAATGTACGAGTACACATTGATATCACAGTGACCAAAGCTGTGTAACCTTATGCCTGCCAGCATCCTGACATTGATGCCTGAAATGTATTCATGTATACTATCCATGCAACACGATTATGTCACTCTGTGTTTAGATATTTCATTCGGCCACTTCATTAAGAAGTGAGGAATATATATTTGTAACAAAAGAGAACTCAAGTCCAGCATGGGAAGCATTTTCATATGCTTATGGCTAGGTACCAAATTGGCCAAGAGAGTTGACACAACATCTATGTTGTGTGCTTTTCAGGGAGGAGTGGGGATGGTGGGATAATCCCCCAAGTGCTGGATCTGCATAACATTTTACAAACTTCAAACTTTGCTTAAAATATCTCTGTGTAAGTATACATCTCCAGGTATCTGCCCTTCTCAAGTTATTACATTATGCTTTATCTTTACCATCATCCTTTAATTTCATAACGAAATGTTGTGTTCAGAGACCCTCTTTTTTATATAACTGCTTTTGATTAAAGAAACATTATTTATGAAATAATTATGCAAAATGGCTTATTTAGAAAAGAAAGGAAATATTTAATGACTAAACAGAACTTCCAGTTGCTTGAAGCCAGGATAACATTTGAGATACAAAGTTAGCTGGCTGAGATGGTGTGTTTCACAGGTTAAATTTATATCCAGGGCTACTTTTGAGTGGTGAAGCTTTGAATAGTTGGTTTATTGGTGCATTGAACCATTCACACAAGTAGTCTCTCAGATGGCTCCAGCTTCTCCTGTTCTTATACAGGGTTCTCCATTTAAAACTTAATGGAGCACATGGTGTTTTGCCTCTCCCATGAACTTGCTGTATTCCCCCACTACTCGCTGCTGTTGTGCGTGCAGCTAGTCAGTACTGGGCCTCTGAAAATCCACATTGCAATCAAGAAATCCATCATCATGCTAGGAGAATAAGAGTTTGGTGTGCTGTTAGCACTAGAGGCATAATTGGTCCAATATTCTCCAAGCGGACTGTAAATGCAGAGAGGTATCAAAATGACATTTTCACTCCATTTTGTCATGAACCTACAGAAGAGACATCATATGGGTAGCTTCAAGAAGATTTGCTACTGCCCTTACAGCAGAAGAGTTCAAGAATAAAATTAGGGAAGTATTTGAAGATAGTGATTAGTGCTGGTGTATGGCCCTCCCCTCTCACTCCCCTGATCTAACAGTGTGTGGGGTAACATGAAAGAAAAAGTTTGGGACAAATCTTCATACATTGGAAGAACTAAAACAAAATATTAGAAATGAAATTGGAAGTATTACAATGGCCTGACTTAATCGTGTGTTCTCCCAATATAATGCTTGTTTAGCCGAGGGTGTACGACATTTCCAGCATCTTCTATAAGGTAAGAGTGTTATACATTCTTTACATGCGGAGTTTATATAGGAGCAAAGCTGGCTGCGGCACATCCAACTGCATACAGGCAAAATGCTGTGTGCCTGTTAGTTTTTAAATGACGAGCCCTGTTTTTTTTCTGATGCATCAAACAAAAGTCAATTGCTTAAAGTTTAACACTCGAAAAAGAGCCTAAACATCACTAAGCCAAAATTACTTCAACTGACTGGAATGTTTTTTATAAGAATAATATTAACATGTTTCTTACTAAAACAAATGATATGTATTGAAGCCCAAATTAAATCAAGTAGATAACATCCCTTTGCCGTTAACATTAATCCTAGTTTTATATTACTCTAAAGCAGTAAAACCAACAGACACATTATGTAGCACAGTAAGAAGAAAATTAGGCAAGCAAGTTGGACTATTCATAGCCTGCCCAAGTGAGCCAACATGCGACTAGATTGCTTGTCTGTGCTGCTGGCAGGATGAGTAAGTTAAAGGGGTATTTGTATACTTCTAGTTGTGTTTATTAAATTCAGCAGGGATCTGAAGCTGCAGCATCAGCATGTGAAAGTTAAAGTTTGTCTTTTCATTATGGAAAGTTCCACACACACACACACATAGGAAATAATGTAGCAAGCTTAGGCAAGATACATGTCTTCAAAATGGTCTTAATATGCAGGAAACGTCCTCCTCATGTATTTTGATTATGAAAGATCAACATATAGTAAGTTATTAATATAATGTAAGGAGCGGGCCCATTGAAAAGAACAAATTCTGAAAAGCAATCAGATTTTGCCCATAATGAGTGAGAATGTTACACCTACTCATTGAGCCCATTATCATTAAAGAAGAGCTGGGCACGGAGGTAATGTTTCATCTATGTCATTCTCTGGACATGTCATTCTTGCAACTTTCATCAATTTCCAGTTGCAAACAAGAGACTTCATTGTCATCATCTTCAAAATAAACATTACAAGTAATATGAACAGTGAAGTAACATCTACCAAAGTTAGAGTTAAATAGTTATTAAATTAGATCAGCGATTTGTATACACCCTCATGTGTGAGGGTGAATCAAAAAGTAAGCTGCACTTGCTCGCCACAAGAACATGTTGTGTGTCGCGACGGTGGCCAATGTGTAGCAATCTACAGTAACTGCTGACACAACTGATAGGTCATGCAGTGTGGTATCCCGTCGTGTTGTGTGAGCAGAGCAGGCCTGGCTCAGTGGCATGCCAACTGGACATTCACTCCAAATTGGAGGTGCGTGCAACAATCAGATTTCTGTGAGCTACACAGCTCAGCTACATGGACATTCATTGTCGAATCACTGCTCTTTATTGTGGGCATGCAATTTTTCACCGCAACACATCACGTGGCCCACCAAACGTCAGAACTGATACAGCGACTCAAGTGGAAGATAAGACAACATCCCCCATACAATTCAGACTTAGCGCCATGCGATTACTATGTGTTTAAGATGAAAAGGGATCTTAGTGGATGACAATTCCGAAATGATGAGGAGGTGCAAGCAGCTGTATCCCGCAAGTGGTTACACAGCACTGGAGGTGATCTCTACACATACAGAATCGAAAAGTTGGTTGCCCGATCCGATAAATGTTTACAGTCTCTTAGGGACTATGTGGAAAAGTGAACTTACATTGTATGTTGCCATAGCTGTGTTGCCTATGTGCATGTGGTTTAACAAATGGCCATGAAAGTGCAAGTTAATTTTTGATTCACCCTCATATATATGATGCTGTGCAATTACCAAAAATTTATGGACAATAAGTTACCAATGTTGTGAGTAGTACTACAGCCCTACAGTCTGCAGCAGAGAATATACAATAAAATAATAATGATGGGAATGCCTATCAGTTATTAGTTTAAGTGCTGCAGTGATATACATACACTTCATGCAAAGAAAACAAAATGCTTAAGATTTAGTTATACAAAGCATACCTTCTCAATTAGAAATTATATTAAAACAATGTTCATCACTTTTCTTGTAATAAAGGAAGTGCAAATTCTGCAGTACTACATGCATTTCTAAGCAAACATTAATATAAAAGTAAAAAATTTTTACAAATATTACACTTCACCTTAACTGCTAAATTTGCTACCTAGTACTTCAAAATTTAGTATAAAGTTTCTTGCCCATTTTCTATGAAAGAAAAATGGTCTTTATTGGGAATATAAAAGAACAAACACACATCAAATATGCTGCTCAGACATGTTTTCAATTCTATTAATTTCATTGAATGTCTATGAAGTGCAAATACTACCCAAAGATTTCAATAAAGGACGTTATACAATGCATATTTTTACTTAAGGTACATTTTGCAATAAAATAAGATGGCAATTCCTTTACTGTAATCTGAACTATTTTTCAAAGGAGTGTTTGTAAGCTAAGGAACCAATACAGTAGAGTACTTGAATCAATTTATTGTTAATGGCCAAGACAATTATTTTTAAACTAAATATTGTTATTATAGAGAGAGACAGCATCATTGGCCCAAGGTTATTAGGAGGTTGGCTCTGAGCAGTCATAATATAAGCAGATAAGCTGCACGCTTTTCCAGATAAACATAGGAAGTGTTATTGTCAGGTAACTGGAATCTTCTAGATGTTTCACCATTTTAAACTATCTGAAACTATGTAGAAGTTTCAAATGGCTATGTAAGCAAGTGCTCCCACAAGGAGTGAGTACATTAGCTAGTGAGTGAGCAAGTCAGTGCATGCAATGAAAAGTGCTGTTCTCCGTGTGACTCTGTGATGACTGTGGCAACGTGCACTTGCACTAGATTCCAGACATCTTGTGTTCGACTCTCCAGTGAGTGAACCATCCAGAAGAAGAGGCTGTGTTGTGCATATTTATTGAACACTGGAACTATTTACATTAGTAACGTAACAGTGTGAGGTCATATTGAAAGTTCAACAATGTTATCAAGGGGGATCACCCAGCAAAAAAAATATCAAAATTTCCAAAATTGTGTTTTTTATTTGTGTTTGTTCTTTGAAATCTGAGAATTAAATGATATATAACACTTACTTACTTTTGCTTTGTTTAGTATTTTATTTATATCTTTAAAGCTATGCTGCATATATAAAAAAGACAGTTTATTTTCATTTTCTTTCAACAAAGGAACAACCTCAACATGGCCTTTGCGGTGCAACCTGGTGCAAATATTTGAAAGCAAAGGAAAATGGAAAAGAATACAATCATGAAGAACATTTTCATCTTCCTTCTCCCTGCATGGTTGACATGAAACCAATATTCACAGATTTAGCTGACCAAGACCTTCTAAGTGCCATCATGGTGGAACACAAATCCCAATGAATTGTTGCATAGTATAATCTGCACTTGTCTTGGAAAAAATGATTTATTGGGATGAGCACACTATATTTTGGAGTTTATGAGGCAGCAGTAGCATCATTCAATAGGGGAAACGTGTAGTGCCAAGTGATTATGAAGATGCTGGGAATGAAAATTGGTTTTAATTGTATCTCTGTGATGAAAACTTTACACCAAATTAGAATCAACAGAGGACAGAAATAAAATGATAGAAGAAATCAACAGAAAAGCCAGGCAGTCAACTGGAGGACCTGTACCAGCAAGACGTATGATTTGAAATGTTTTTCCACATTAAGAGCCCATTTCCCGAAAACTAGTTTTTCATACTTGAGTACCTTTTATTCAGCTCTCATAATAAGCAGATGAACTAAAATGCTCATGTTAAACGTTTACAAATGCTTTCAAGAATCTGATAAAAATTTCAGCTCCCTGCACTTAGAGGTTATTGAGAAAAAGGAACAAGTTTCTTGGCATTTTCAACATTGTCGAGATGGGCCAGGGTGAACCCCCTTTAATCACATTGAAAACTTAGTTAAGCAACAGTTGAAAAACTGAATAGGCACAATGTGATGACTATGACCTTTTCAAATAAGCCTTTTTAAACTAACTGAGGCCTTTTCTTAAGTTTCTGACTATTTTAAATTGCTATAAATGCACAAACGTGCAGGCTATTAGTATTTATTATTATCATTGTCATCATCACCATCACTATTATTATTATTATTATTATTATTATTATTATTATTATTATTATTATTATTGATGGTGATGGTGATGGTGATGGTGGTGGCGGTGGTGGTGGCGATGACGATGATGGTAACAAACAATTTGCTTTGGCAGTCAATAAACAATTAACCATGCGTGGGGCAATGGCCCATGAAACACCGAAGAAACCAATGCAATGTTAAACAACAAATACTTTATACTTAGCTTTTCAAAACCATATTTGAACTTGACCAAGCATGTTTTGGGTTGTTCAGTGCCGTTATATATTAACTTATGTAATTCAGCAATAGTTTTATACAATTAAAATGATATATCAAAGTTACAGTGTTTAAAACTCTCAGCCTATTGCTTACATAACACAAGCAACTTGAATTTAGGCCATTTTTAAGAAACACAGAATTGACATCCAGTAATATGTTCCTACACTGAAATATCCACAAGTACTCTCTTGTCTATGTTAACTCTGTAGGTGTGTATCAGAGCCTTAGCCCATGCTAGGATAAACAATTACTACATAATTCTGATAACTAGCTTAAAATGCAGGTTACTGAATGTAAAACTGGATAGAAATGAACTATCCAAAAGTGTAAATACTTCTTATTTTATTGCAGAATGAACTTTGACCTAATAACCCTTGTATTTATCAAACATATAGTGCTTTTAACAGCAGCCATACTACTCCAAAAACTTTTAGAATGCAAATATACATCAGCATCCAAATGGAGAACATCTTGAGTACAAACTTTGTCCATCTTACTGCATGTGGTAGTTAGCAAATGACAAATCCAATTATGGCTAAGTACATTCATCAACAGTTTACTGTTTATTTCCCTTCTGAATGTATATCCTGCTTTCAGTCAGATCTCTCATATTTAATCAGTCTCTTCTGAAATTTCTATTTATGTTGAGTGTTAAACGCATTTATGTAATAAACACTGAAAATGGCTCCTCTGGATGAGTAATTGACATAAATTTAAATGAAGCAGAATGGATTTTAAATAGTAGTTAATATTGTTTCACACAACAATAAAAATGTTATTGTCAATAGAGGTCCCTTTGTTTGTTTCATAATCTGGACTGTATGATGTTTTATACTGTGGCTCAACATAATATACCTAATTATGCAAAACTATTTGTTGTTTAGGCACATATATTCATTTTGTATTATTAAGCTCTGAGTAATAGAATGACATTGTCCAATGTGTATCATTCTAGTATATGAATGATGTTAATTCCTTTGACTGAGTTTCTGATATCTTATTTCTTTTGAAACATCTGAAGAGTAATCAATTATTATTTATCGTATGTGTCAGGAACATCTGAAAAATCCCTAAGTTATATGAAAAGAGCCTTCAATATGACTATACAGAAAGGTATCCTCAAAAATGTATCTATAGTTCAATGCTATGAATTCTACTGAAGGGATAGTTCATGCATTAATTTGCACATTTATCAAAATTCTATTCAAAATAAGCAACTGGTATAGTCTGGTATTTTTAGTACATAAGATAATCAAAGCGATGTATTTATGAAATCATCAATGCAACAAAACAAGTTTTAAGAGTAGACTTTTAAACTTATTCTTAAATGTTTTATTCTATGGTATGTTTTACCTTTGCCAAGCATTTCTATACACACAGCACTCTGCTATATACAGCAAAACTTAAGTTACTTCAAAACTAATCCCAAAGTTTATTTGTATAACATTAGAAAAGGCATGCCATTTGAGAGAAAGAGATACCTGGTTGCATGGTTTCTATGAGTCAAAGGGTACTTGAAGGAGCATTGCCCAAATCACACTAACAATAGGGCATCAGTGAGCTGCTAGTATCATGTGTATTGAATAAAATGTCCTTACTTGTAGAAATTCATTTGATTTGGAACTAATGACAACATTTTGCCTGTGTAAAAGTTGTTAGCTAACGCTGGATTTCTGACAATGAAGTCATTAATCCTCTTTCTCTCCAATATGTTTCACTGATGGATGGGGCACTAGAAGTGGCCGAGCATATTTGAAGGTGGTCTCAATCCATTTCCTCTTGCAGATCACATAGAGGGCAGAGTGGTGAAGAATATATCCCAATTCTGTTTAAATGTTTTGCCAGACAATCATGTCCTGTAATCAACCTGAAGGTTGCAACTGCTGTTTTTCGAGGATACTCAGGAATTAATGTGTAAAAGTAAGAACCAGGATTTACCAATTATTGCTTTGCTGCTGATATCAGATTCAATAATGTGGATGCATTCAATCTCAGCCTAGAGCTTAAATTATAGTCACTAATTTTAAATCAGCTTTTGTTTTTAACATTATTCAAAAGTGAAAAAGAACTGTTCACACTCACATGTGGGTCCAAAAATTGTTAGCATACACTAACAGAGGCTGCACAAATTCGGGAACGATTCTTTATTTTTATAACATTTTATAAATATCCATCCACAGCTTTCGACAATTTCGTAGAACACTGTTCTTCTGCAGTGATCAGGAACCTCTTGTGGACTGTCAGAAAATGGATTACTATTCTTCCTATGCAGAATGTAATGTGTACCACAACAGGGTGCCAGGATCTAATGACCTAGCTGTCAACAGGCCCTTAAACCCTAATCACTCACTCACAACATGGTGCCAGTGTTTCTCTGACCAAACTGCAGTTTTGTTTACATGTAATTGTCTGAATACAGGCATGAACGGAGCAAGCTGGTGTACTGTGGCTTTGTGCCAGCACCAGGCAAACAGTCGCTCACAAGGGAGATAGTGCAGTTGCAATCGCAGTTGCCAGTATGGATTGGTTTGTATGAAGATGTTTGAGGTGCTGATTACAAACATGTATAAACTAAGTGCCATCGCCGTAAGCTATGAAGATGCGATATTCTGCTGAAATGGACCATACCTAACATGGTATCATCACTGTAGTAACCTTAGTCACCATAAACAGTTTCTCTCTAGCTAACATAGTTATTTGCAGTATATGCTACAGTCAAAATGACAGTAAGAGCAACACCACTGCAAATTATGTCCCCAAAATTAATTAGTTCCAAATTTTGCCACCAGGTAAAAACATAATAGTTGCTCATCTAACCTCAAAACATGGGGTATATAGTCAAGACTATCCCTCCTGGGTATATACCTTTCATTCAGCTACTTAATGTCTTATTCTTCTGACAGTTCAAGGTGCCACTGAAGTGGATTGAAGATCACAGTATCCTAAATGACTATCAGTTTACACCATCGTTGAGGGATTCAATTTCATTGCTGATGTGTATTCTACACAATCAGTTCTGTTCTTCAGTCTTTGCAGGCTTTGTTCAGTATTCCTGGACTGCAGCTGGATATGGCAACTTCAGGCCAGAGAGGTTTCAAACACTGCCAAACATATTTTTTATATTCAAAAGCAGTGTGACTGGCAAGACTGCTTAGTGTAGGCATTCACGAATTACTCCTACTGTGATAAAAAATTCTGTTTTCACCACTTTATATTCTGCAGACATGTTCATCCTCGTAATCTTTTGCCAAGAGCTACCAATAATCCATTTTTTGAACTCTGTGACTGAACATGCACAATATTGTAAAATGCAGTGTAATTGTCAATGGCAAATATTGTGTGAATGTTTCTAATGTACATGTAAAACTCTTATGTGCAAACCACTTGTTGGTAATTGCAATTACAACTTACGCTAATTCCCCAGTCAGTGACACTCAATGCCATGTTTGCACTAGAACCAACTGAGCAGGATGGCTCAGGTGACAGCATTAAGGAGGTCCAGGGTTCAATTCCCATTGGATCAGCCACTCTAATCTTGGGTTTTTCCCAGATTGTTAGGTGAATACAGGATGAACTATCTAGAACTCTTTCTACCCCAGTAGACCTATTTGATAGGGTATGCATCTAGGTATGCTTTATTGTGCCTACCACATCAGATCTGACCAGTTTGGAGGTCTAGCAAGTGCAATAGGCCTGGCCTTGGCAAATGCCTCAAATACTCCAATGGAGAATCATGTTCTTTACAAGTTCTGTAATTTCCCTGCCATTTTTAGTCTCCCCCCCGACCATGTCAGTGCCACCACCATTATTTCCTCTCTGACCACATGGCTGTATCCACAAATCTTTTCTCTCTGACCATGTGACTGCCCCCCTCCCCCCCAGTATTTAATTCTTTGGTGCAAATGCCTCGTTCTTGCAGTGAGAGGAGCAAAACAAGCACAATAAACATTAATGGCACAAACCTTTACTAGGTGACAGGCTAGTGGTCAGCTACCAATATGACAATTATTATTAAGTTTATTCCTTTCACACGCAAACCATTCCTTTTTTAAAATGTACTATTCTAAATCAGAAGGGAAAATATGAAATAAGGTATACTAAATACATGAATACTAAACATGAGAGCTATCAAACAACAACAAATTAATCAGATTACTGTGAATTGCAATGATTCGAACACTCCGTACCTGCATCTGTGCCTCCCATCCCTTCCACTATTTCCTCTCTGACCATGTGGTTGCCTCTTGCACTACTTCCTTTTCCCAACATGCAATGTATCAAAACACTAGAGAACAAACCCTGGTGGTGGGGCGCTACTGACATGGTAGAAGGAAGGCTGAAAATGGTAGAGAAGTGTTGGGACCCAGAAAGAACACAAATGTGCTCCTTTGTTTCCTAATACTAATGCTAGCATTTGTTTGTATGTTCAAATAGAATATGCTGATCTGCAACTGTATTACATAAATACCTCAATGTATCAAGAAAATTGAATCCCAGCAGAAATTTTAAGAAGCCTTTGTCTGGATTCTTAACAGATTACAGCTTTTGTAAGGCTAACAAAATTATACACCAGGAAATAATATAAATAATACATTTGTAATTAATCACCTAGTTTGCTGTTAATCATTTGTGTGCATTTATCTTTCTAGAAATCTATTTGAGCCTACTTCCTTGTTTACTGAGCGCAACTAATTTTATATTGTGTATTCTTTTATACTTCATATATTTTATCTTTGTTTTCTTTAATTGACAATTCCTACGTGTACCATATTTCAATGGGGGAAATAAAAACCATACAACAGAGTCATAACCAGGGCCCATATGTTTATGACATGTCATTGTATTTGTTGGTTTTTTTTTCATGGAAGAAGTGAAGCAAAGAATGATTTTATCAATGCTGATTAAAATTATGCAATCCTCAAGGGGTCAGATGAAGTGCTAGTTTGGCTTTTTTAAGGTTGTCATTTTGTTGTAATTTTTCATATTATTGTCATATTTTCTCTTAAATTTTTGCACTTTTGTCATATTTTCATATTTGTATCCCAGTTTCGCATGCTTGCTTGCAGTTGTTTCAAAGGCAAATTTTTAAATCTCCTAATTTTTGTCTGTAATATTAGGTCTTTTTCCTGTTACAATGTTGCATCAAGTAGATCATTCCTTTTTGAAAACTTTAAAATATATGTAATATGCTACCCTAATTCTTCTTTTTGATCACCCTTCAAAATGTGACATTGATTTCATTCTCTGCAGAGCTGAGGGTTAGCTCTGGATAGAGTAATTAAATAAATTCAAAATGCAAAAATAAAATTAATGTTATTTATTATTGATTGTGCTATATTTAAAGCAGATTTTCAATATTATATTAATTTAAACAGCAGTACATTTTTGAAGATCTTGAAAATGCAGCCAAAAAGTTTAAGTCGTATTTATTGTCATATTTTCTAATTTCTTTCAGTCATAAGTGCTTGCATAATTCTAATATTTTTAGGTCGTAAACATCCGGGTCCTGTCATAATACTAATGCAAAAATGTGATATTTTAAACCATGAGCGTTGGTCCTTCAAAGTAACTGAAGCACTACTGAAATACTAGCATATTGGTCCAAGGAGAGGATTGGTCAGGGGCTGCCCCTTACTAGTCAGTTCTGGCAACGATCAGCTTTATAACTCGGGTAACATTCTTATTTAGGACCAGGTTAGACACTATAATACTGTAGCACTGTTTGGTTCAAAGTAAAATGTAGTGATACATTTATACAGTCTTCAGTGTATCGTAGTGCAGATTTTATTAATACTTTACTGTTATAATCACTAATATAGTATTGTGTTATCAAGTTAATACTTGATTAACTGTCCTACAATAAAATAAGAAAATTTAAAACATTAGCTCAGTGAAATCTGAACTTACTGATTACTGCAGAGGTCATTTAGGATAGTCTTGACAAATAGTTTTAATTACTGACCTCTCCATTGTTGCAACATTGTTATGATGATTGTTCTCCAGGAACATTTTTACCTACAACACATCTATACCTTTTTACATCCATTACTTGATGCAGGAATGGTTACAGCTACTACTCTGGACAATTTGTGAAATGTCAAATAAAACTCCTCAAGAAACCTAGCAAAGCACAATATACTTTACCAACAGGCTCTCTTCCTCATAAGCTTTCATTCTTTTTCTAACTAGGTGAACTAATGCTATGTCCTTTTATTGATCTGAATGTTTAATAGGGACTTAACAAGGGGTAATTCATTACTATACAATGTCATTATTCATTGTTTTAAACATTTACATTCTCATGCATCTTTATTAAACTTGATATTCATTTTCATGTGAGGGGAGCTTAAAGGGGGGCTGCAGCCCAACAAAGCCTCCCACTGGCACTGCCCCTGCTTGAGGGTTAACGAAGACTCCATATGTCTCACTTTGAAATAACTTTGATATACATTATAAGTTCTTTTAAGTGCAGATAAACTACGAAAGCAATAAACATATTTTCAATCTTTTGTTGGAAATATGCTTTACTGTCTGATTAAAGAAATGAGTTGTTTGTAGTCTCATTTGAGTAATTTCGCACAGATTGGTCTAGATATGTATCAGTCATTGAATTTGTAGCAAGTATTTTATGTGTACCTACAGAAGTTACATTTAAATATCAGCTATAAAATGCAGGTTTGTAAGATGTATAAAATTACAAAGCATATGAAATGATAGAAGCAGCAACTTTGTGTACTATGTCTTCATCCAGAGGTGCCAACACTTTAACAACTGAATAATGGGTTCTCTAACTAGAATGTTGTACTATTGGCACAGCAACATGAAACCCTGATTGCCAAATT
This sequence comes from Tenodera sinensis, assembly GCA_030765045.1. Taxonomy (NCBI): domain Eukaryota; kingdom Metazoa; phylum Arthropoda; class Insecta; order Mantodea; family Mantidae; genus Tenodera; species Tenodera sinensis. The sequence continues at coordinate 303,777,778 of CM060962.1, forward strand.
GAGGCTTTATGGTGGAACTAAATAAAGTGCAGATGCATTTTCTTTCTCACCACATCAGAGACTTTTTACCTTTCCTTTAAAATAATCTCATTCATTTTCAAGCCATTTAATATTTTAATTCTCAGATCACCTCTAGAACAAATTTTCATTGAGAAATTATATAACTGTACAAAAAGCAATATTACCATCTTAAAACAAACAAGCACTGTACATTCATTTATTTTTAGACTTTGACAGCCAAGAGTTTGAAGTAGGACAGTGAGTTGTTGCAGGACCTGAGATCAGGCCAGTGTGTTTGCAAATACGCACAATCAGCTCTAGCAGTGCTTGACTATGGTACAACTGGAAAGGATGGGTGGGTGAAATTTTATCACCACTTTATTACTGTGAATGTATTTTTTGATCTTGTACAGTCACCACAATTGAAATCTTTACATGGATAATATGCTCAGTATGTAGTATATGTAGTCATTAGGATTTTTAATCTGAGTGAAAATTAAAAACTATCTGTATTTCAGCTTCTAATACAAATAATGGGACATAAGAAGCTCAGAGCTGAGGAGAAGATTCATACTGTAACTCTATTGGAAGTGGTGTTGTGTTGCCGCTGTTCTAAAGGTTTCAAGACAAGCTATTTATGACTCAGGAAACGTAGCAGCATCATAGCCACATGGCACTACACCAAAGTGTTACAAGCAAGACTTCAACGAGGACTGTTCAAGTGATGGCTAGTTCATGGATTACAGCAGCAGGGGTAGAGAGGAAACATCCAGCTTGGCTCAACAATGTCACAATTCAGACCAGTCAGCATTGGCTTGAAGAGACTTGCTTTCACCAATTTGGTGTGTTGCCAAGAAGCACCTTCTAAGTGAAGCTGTAAAGAAGGAAATAATAAATTTCTGCAGAAACTATCAGCATTGGACACCACAGACTGCACAAAGTAATGTTTTGTAATGATAGTCAGAGGACAGCCCAAAATGGTAAGAATGCCAAAAACTGCCATGGTAATATAAAAATTTTACGGTCAAACCATTTAAGATCAGAAAATGTGATGGTACGGAGTGCTTTAGTGGTAATTATGCTAGAGGTGACTTATATTTTCTCCCCAAGAATGTCAGCTCACACTTTGGCCAATTCATCAGTGTCAGTACTAAAGGGTTATCAACAAGTTCCTCGACACCATGTCAGTGCTGACCACTCAGTATAACTTGGTATCCTGTCTATCTACATTACCTTTCATGAATTACATTCCTCAATCTATCAGATTTTTTATTTTGTGGAACATTATAACTATAGGCTTGCGGTAGCCAGTGCTGCCAACAGAATTCCTCTGCCTAAGAGAATCTTGATCACATAAGAGCTATGGAGCGACTTCTTGATAACTCTATGCATGATGGTGCCCCTGCCCATCTGAACAAAGACGGTTCACAAGTTCCTAAGAGATAATAGTATACCTATACTTGAATGGCCTAGTTACTCCTGACCTAAATTCAATAGAAAATGCATATGATGAAATTAAAGATAGCAAAGAAGAGCTGCAACCATCAAATATTAAGGAGCTGCAAGAGGTGTTGAAGTTAAAGGTGGAAATGCACAAAGAATATTTTGAAAATCAAGCACACTCAATGCCTAGAAGACCGTGTGGAGTAAGAAAGTTAAGTGAAATATAAACAAGTGTTAACTATATAGAAAAATTACACTAAAACATGTAAAGTCACTATTTGTTGTTTTTATTGTCTTCTTTCTGTAATATCAAGATCTCCATTGCAGTGACTGTACTGTTAAAAAACATGCAAATCTTTATCATTGTCCCTAAGGGACATCAAATCAAAATATGTCAGTTATTTTGAATTCTTCCTCTTTCAGGAAAAACACAGTGCTTTTTAATATTTAGATGCAGAAATCAAAATTTCAATACTGTACCTTAACTTTTTAAACCAATACTTACTGGGACATATTATGGATACCATCGTCTCTATCATAAACCTAAGCATGTGATTCAAACTTTATTGTAGAGAAAGTCTTAAAATAAATGAATATTCAGTATACTCCTTACCTTAAATATTTTTACAGTGACCTTTGAGGTAACTTAAGACAATGTTCTTTCATTTCACTTTCTTCAACATAGTTTGTTCTTCCTTTCACAAACTTCTATCAAAATTTCAAGTAGGAACTTAAACTCAACCAATAAATGTGCTCCACAGATATATTTACAATATATAACAAAAATTAGTCCATTAATAGACAAATGTATAATATACATGGGTTTGTTTTGCATATCTTTATGTTATCACATTAATAGAGTAACAAGTAAGGAGCCGTGGCGGAAACATACTTATACCCACATTAAGCAAGCACATGTGTATTACAGTTAAGTGACACTTCATGTGAAAATAAATAATAAAACATACAGCTTTGGTTTTGCATATCAGGAGAAAAAAATCCTCATTAGTATTGTCTAGTACTCATACACAGCACAAACCAGGATCTTTGCATTATTTTGTGCAATAACATTTATTTCTATTTCTTCCCCTTGGCACTTCATCCTGTTCTTTGGCTGGCAGCTTTGTTCTGTATTTTAAACATTCTATTTACAATGTTGAACTATTTCCAGAAGCTTTAAAATTAAGTGAAATCAAAACATACAAGGATTGATCTCTGTTATTTTAACTTGCACAGCTAGATATATGGAATTTGAAGCAAATACACCCAACAGTGGTAGAGCATGCAAGCAAACAATCATCAATCCACAGGACTGTCTTGTGATTCAATGCACTATAAGTTATACTTCAGTGGCAGTAGTTTACATTTTTGTTAACGACAAATCATTATGGGCTATGTACATATGATATGAATGTGAAATATATGAACAATGTAAAAAAGTATTAAACAATTTAGGTGTTCTTTAACCACCAATGGCTTTTCACAGCTTTAACTTTTGACAGTGGGGCAACATAATTTTGCCTTCACCTTTTTAAACTAAATACATTAGCTCTTTTAAGACCTAAATAAAATTTAATTATTGGTTTTGTGGCACATAATAAATTGTCAACACAGGCATAGAGTTTAAAGGAAAGCATTTCTTACAAAACAAGGAACACATTCTAAGGAATAAGATCATTTGTTTTGCAGCCCTGTCAACTCTTCCAAATGTGTGTACAGCTAAGTCAGAACAAACTGTTTGACACTTGAATATGTTTCAGTTTCAGTATTAGGAATTAATATTATTTTTGTATTTTTATTTGTTTCATTTATATGCTGCCTTTATCATATTGGTGACTTTTACCTTTGGAACATTGTTGGCTATGATTTTGGCTCACTTCCTTTGATGTTAATTGTTAGCTCTTTTGAGCAGGGGGGAGTTTAGATATTGATATACATTAACTTATTCCTACAATCATGCTCTCATTCACACTTCCAGACTCTAGGACAGGCCATTTCAAATCCATGAATTTGAGTATGAGTACATGTGAGTGCGCAGCAATGTTGCGCGGAGCATGACTGTAGAGGGAGTGGCAGCCAATATGTAACTGGGCAAAGGCCATAGCAACCTCACTCATTCCCCGTTGCAGGTCTCTGCTAGTACTCACAGCGCCGTGATGGCAGCTTATCTCAGGGCAGAGCTGTGCTGCGTGCTTACCCACGTAATGCGGCGAGTATGCCGTTACTTACTGACAAGCAACTCAGGTGGATCACATTGCTTTAGGGAGGTCATGGAATAATCCTGAAAATTCTAACCCATCAGTTGGAAATCAAATCTTAGGGCCTGTTCAAAACTATTGTTACCTGGTCCATAACTATGCAATAAATTTTACATCTTGCAAGTAAGAGTTAAATCATTTTGGATAATGCTGATAACAATTTGTGTAGTTATCATGCCTTAATTTATTTTTCTATATTAAATTTAAGGTTGCCAATTTAGCAGGTTTCCTGCCAAATCTAGAGCTGTTAGTCTTGCAGGAAAAAGTATTCTAACATTTCAATCAGGATTTCCATCAGCTTTCAAAGCTCATACATATAATAAAATCTGGTGTTTCTCACATCACAGTAGCTGTATTACATATGAAAAACTGATATGCTACATTCACAAACTTTCTCAAATCATTCCTACAAGAACTTTTTCTTTTATCTGCTTCATGTTAACTGAAATAAACACTGCAGAAATGGTTTTCTTACTTATTTCATGTAGGTACAACAGGAAAACAGCAGACTTAAATGATACTCAATCCTTCCTTCTTTTCTTTTTCCATGTGCTTTAATCTGCCCAGTCATATCAGACAATGATGAATGAATGAAATGATACTCAAATGAGCCTGGGGTCTATAGAGCTTATACCTGACATTCTTTTCTCAGGATAAAGGAATACAGTGGAAAAAAGATTGTATCTGGGATTCACCCTGAGATTCGAAATTGGGACCTCTTGAATGTGAGGCAGACATGCTACCCCCACACCGCAGACATGGGCTTTCAAGTTCTGTTCTCTTTGCATGATCTTAAAAGAATGAATGGCAACCTAGAGATTGGCAAAGGTGTTAAGTACTTGAAAATTCAAACCAATAATAAATAATATCCCAGAAATTGTTTATACCACAAACATATTTGATATAAATTCTGTGTTTTAACAAGATCTATATCTTGTGTGTAATTAAGCGTTTGTCTAAGTTTTACAGTTTACAAGTTGCATAACATTCATTTAAGAATGAAAAGAACTTAACAGGCAACTCAAAGACAATTCAAGATATACACTTTATTTGCTATGCAAATATCTTCATATGATATTTTAACAAAAACTGTTAGTGCTACTTTTGAGTAAATGAAAAAATAACAAAACATTTTTTACATAAAGGGTCGCTTGGTGTAGGGCCATTTCTAAATATCATGTTTGGTACCTATCCCAGATTTTGTTTTCGAGTTATGCTGGGATTATGATGAACTTAACATAACGTGACTTAATGGGAAAGTCTAACACATATTAAATGGAGCTATTTAGGGTCGACTTAACATCACTAATTTGAACCAATCGGCGAGTAGTGCCATGTAGAAATAAATTGCACTTCTCAATATAACTATTTGCAACAAAACTCTTTCTCTGCTTCTTTTGTTTAGCTCTTAAAGTAGGTTATGGCCATCTTTATTTGCCATTTAAAGTGTTTTCACTTCATATTTTTGCATTGTTTCTTTTCATTTTTAGAAAGCATAACCACTGATTAGAAAAGAGAGCTTTTGGAACATCTGCAATGTCTGCCAAGTAGAAGAATAACCAATCAGAATCATTCCCATTACAATAAGTGCATCCTAATCTCGGCATTATGCTTTTCAGACATACACTCACATGATCCTTTTTATATTATATATATATCTATTTTTTTTTTCCCCAGGAGGCCTCAGAAATTATATTACCAGTGAAATCTTGACATTGACCTTTTGGGTGGAATGCAATTCTTCCTCTACTTAATGTACATAGTAGAGAAAGTGATTCTTGGTCCCGCTTAGGGCATTTGGAGGGAATTGAAGTTCTGCTTGACAAAATCAAAGACAACAATGATTGCACATTTGCATTATGTGTATGTTTTGAGTATCCTGCACTGTGGTACAATGGATTGTACTATACTTATTTAGTTATTGGCATATGAGTTCAACCCCTCCCATGGAGGAGACTGTTTGGTCCAGGTATAGAACCAGTGCCTGTTCAGCATTGAGGGAAATATGAAGAACTATGATTGTTAGTGATCTGCAGGTCATAAAAAACCAACATGTGGTCGATCATCACTCACATCAATTGTTGCCAGGCCTTAGCCCTTCATGGGTGTTATTCCTTAGGTACAATCCTTTGCAGCGAGCAGCTGGAAGACTTAGCTTTCAAGTCTAATTATATGGTCTATGTTAATTATAATCTGAAAATTTGGCTTGGAAAATTGTGCGATTTCAAAAGCTGTTTAATAGGTCTGTAAGAGCATGCACTGGAAACATTGATTAGACTTTCCAGGTTACCCTTGGAACTATATCCTTAGTGATAACTGCATTTTGTTACACTTTGGAGTGAGCACTAGTTGCAGTCACATAGCTTCATTTATAATACAACTTTATTTTAAACAATGAAACCCATGCACATAAACATACTTGCTTCTTTCTAGGCACCTAACCCCTTCACTGCTGCTCATGTTGTTGAATAAATTATTTAAATAATAAATACATTCTCAAATTTCTTCTAAACATTGAAATTAATGTGGTATTGAATCATAGTGTTCAGTTATATCAGGCCTGGGCAACTCATGGGGCAACTTGAGTAGCCTTCATTTTTTACCTCTTAAACATACAGTTGTCAGTGTAAGGCATGAGCAGGCTGTGCTCAGATAGTACCAGATCCTCAGCCCTCAATTATGTGAACATGTGTCCAAAATGCAATGGATGAACATTATCAAAAAAGGAAATGTATTGTGGAACTGACAAAGAAATGCTGCATATCCATATAAGCTGTATCAAGGTCACTTTTTTTGTGCCTGCAAATATGCCACACCATACCACACTAACAATGAGGAGGAAAAAATTATTCAAGGCAATGAATTGCAAAATATTATCAAAACTATAAAATTGTTCACATGTTTAGTTTTTGTATTTTCATTATGCTTATACCTTGCACCTATATGGCCAGCATTTACAGACATTTAAATAGTTCCATTACCTCAAGGTAAAGCACAATGCAAAAGTTCAAGTCCATTTTTCTCCGTTCTTTTATTTCAGAAATGTTCCTCATTCAAAATGCTCTGTATACCATAATTCAAATGCTTGTAACTTTAAGGATAGATTCAGAAGGGTTATGAAATTGATAAGTGGTTATTTAAAAATATTCTGTAGTTCATCTGCAATTAAATGTTTTCAACAGCTCAAGTTGGTAAACTTGAAAAATTCAATAAGACATACACAAAGAAATTTTTGAGTGCATTAAAAAATGTCAAGTTAACAAAAGAAAGATAAGTTTCTTTAGGTTTTCCACAGAGGCATATTAACATAAGGAGGTGGGGGATACCATGTTAAGTCCACCATAATAAGCCCTGTGTATAGGGTCGCACATCTAGTGCAACCAATCAGAGTATTAAAAAAAAAACAATTGATAGAAATAGTTGAACACATCAGATTAGGGTACGGTGCATTAATTACATGCCAAAATGTGTTTATTTCAATAATCTGATGATTTGAGCGTGACATAAGGGAGTGGGAGTGTCACAAACTTGGAAACAGAAAATGTCACCTTGACATTCTCGAGCGCAGTAAAATTTTGTTTTATTTTGAAGGAAACAATTCAAGGATAATGGGAAAAATATAATCCACCAAATTCCACAAGCCGAAGCAACAAAACTCATCAATAAAGTTTAGAGCCTGCAGCTGCTGGGAAGCATGTATCCCCCACTCCACACCTCGGCTCAGGTGTCACAATACTATGTGGGTCAGAATGTTATACTTTCTTCTCTAAGATGAGTAATATACTATTTTTATTTGCATGCTATTTTCTGTGTATTTTATTTGTCACAATCAGTGATTTTTAAAAAAAATTATGAAACAAGTTTTTCAACTGTTATACTAAGAAAATCCCTCCAAATACAAGGATGGTCTGTAAAATAAGGTTCCCAAGGATCTGCAGTCATGAGGAGCGCTGTTATAGGAGCTCCAGCAACACTGGCGAGTAGCTTGGTTCTCCCTCTCCCAGTGCCCTGGCCTGCAAGCTGTTTGCAACGCTCAGTCTTGGCTTGGCAGCTGTTAGAAATGGAGCTACCACTCACTTCTCCTGCCAGGTACGAATTACACTTTGTGATGCATTTTTTTGCATACAAAAAGGCTGCACCGGTTGACATTCATTCCCAACTGTGTGAAGCGTACGGGGAGCAGTGTATGAGCGTACAACACATGTGCAAACAGTGCAGAAAATTTAAAGATGGACTACACAAGTTAAGGACAACCATCGGTTTCGGACGAAACGATGGTGAAAGTGGAAGAAACAATGCTGAAAGGTTGAAGGGTGACTGTTCGGGAGACTTGCCGATGTTCCCTGATGTCAGCAAGACCTACATTCACAAAATTTTGACCGATCATTTAGGGTATATCAAGGTGGGTGGAAGCTTATTCACGAAGGGAGTGCATTTCCATCAGGACAACGCTCGTCCACACATTGTCCATGTGACAACCAATCTCATCAACAAATTTGGATGGTGTACTGTCTCACACCCTCCTTATAGCCCAGACCTAGCCCCAAGTGACTACTATCTCTTCCCTGAAACAGCTGCATGGGACACATTTCAGAATCATAGAGGAACTTAAATTGTTTTAAGCTATCTTCGCTGTGCAGCAGGAGAGTTCTAGATGCAGGCATACAAAAGATGGTACACCACATGAAAAAATGCATTAATCAGAACGGTGATTATGTGAAAAAATAGGAAAAAGTCTAAGCTTTCCAAAAATGTATTATTCAATGTCAAGAAATATATTTTCCATTGCGAAAAAAATTGGGAACTTTATTTTACAGATACAGATTATGGGTAAGCACAATTAGGACATCACACTGAACTGTCTGTATAATAATCTGATGTGCTCAAGTATTTCAAAATAGCAATTGTTTTTTTTTTTGCTTGCATTTTTGAAAGCTTTTAGATGCTTCCCGAACTGGTGAATGGTTGTACATCATATAACCTTTTTTCCTTTCTACCATCTAATAGCTAAAATACAATAGGTCCCCACGACGCTCAAGTAAATCCCCATTTAGCATCATGGACTCCCCTATTATCTTTCAGATGTTGCACAAAAGAATTTTAAAGGAAGAAAAATATGGATCCTGAGATACTGCTAAAAGGTAGGACAAAGATGGGAAATCTGGTAACTCTAAATGGCAGTGAAGCCAGAATTTTAGAAACTGTCAATGTTACAGAACATCTGGATATTCACATTGCTTTATGTCTTAGCTGTACTCATACATTTGGAAGAAAAGAAAGCTAGGCATGTTTTGACCACTTATGAATTGTGTTGTTTATCCTCTATTGAGTGATCACAACCAGCAATGTGTGGCTTTATGTCAAAACATTGTAAAGCATTAACAGATTAAAAAGAAGCCAGAAACAGTGATGAATTACTGAACTTACTTAAGTTCAGATGGAACTAAATAAGTGATGTTAGCACCACTAGTTCCGAGTCACCTTAAGTAAATTGTTACATGTATTCATCAAATCAAAAATCTGTATAACCGTTAAAAGACTACTGGAGAAACTGTTTCTTGATAGTTTTCAGCTGCATTTAAGAGACAATTATAACTTTTTAATAATGGAGGGAAACCTATAATGGCAAAATAGTGTAAATAACTGTCAGTAAAGCTGTGTCTGATATAAGTTGTTACCCATTTATGACATTCACTATCATCAGTTTTTAATGCAATATACAACCAAAGCCAATACTGCAACATCAATTAAAAAAGACTGTGGTATTCTCATTCCTTAGGAAACTTATTACAATTTAATTATATTTAAAACATATCACCAAATAGATCATTTCCAGTATCTTTCCTTTCATTTACCTATGATTTTTTCTTGTGTGATAACAGTAATAAGAACAATGAAACAAAGTAGCAAAAATGGAATGTTGAGCAAAACTGTGACAAGAAAAAAAATCCTTATTTCAGCCAAAAATGAACCAATGTCCTAGCCGTCATTAATTCAATATCAACAGCTCCATCACAAAGTGTAATAAATCACTGAAATTTCTCAACACTGATTAATATTTCATAAAACTCCATTTAAAATACTATAACATGTCAGAAAAACCTTTCTGTTTGTACCAGACTATATTAGGACAGTCCTAAAAGTTTGTTTACCTGAAAACAATATGGGCAATTTTTTGCAGATAAGAATGTGTCATCCACAGGAAATCAGTTCATTTTGATTTGATTTAATTCTTGCCTTAAACAAGAGTGCAAAGTGCAAAGTACATCTTTGAAAAAGGCAGTGTTCATAGAGGTAGATCATATTATTTAACTCATTCAACTTGCTCACATAATCCAATGCTACTAGGTAACAAACTCATGAGGCATATCGGAAAGAATATGAAACTGCCGAGTTGCTTATGTGAGCTTATCGTACATACATGGTGAGATACTGTATATACACTTTGTTCATATGCAATCTATATACAGGACAGCAATGTCTCGTATATTGGCAGGCATGAGGGATCATTCATCTGTATTGATCAAACAATTTATTCATCCTTTGATCAAATACATGACATTGGATATATCAGGTGTGTAAAATAACATGATCACAGTAATGCTACACATAAAGTATACATATTAATGTTAATCTAATATTCAAAACAGTACACGAAAGAATCAGATAATTTCTGAGGTATGGATATTACACTCCATATATTCTTCTACAGAGTAAAAGCCTGCTTGTTTAAACCATTTTTTGACTAGGAGAGTAAATCTGTTCAGTGGAAGTTCTCTTACATTAAGAGGGAGTTTATTAAAAAGTGTAAACTGTTGGTAGCAGTGGCTCTTAGTACTCTTGCTTAATCGATTATGTGGTGTGTCTAAGTCAGATTTACATCTAGTATTACAACCATGTACTGTTGAACGATTTGCAAATTTATTAATATTTTCTTTAACATACATAATATTACTATATACTTATATAATGAAGGTAGTGTCACTATCTTAAGATTTCTAAAGCTAGGTTTACATGTTTCTTGTGGTCTTAATTCTGTCATTAATCTAATAGTTTTCTTTTGCCAGATAAATACGTTTTTAGACGTAGCACAGTTTCCCCAGAGTCTAACCCCATATAATAAATGAGAATGAAAAAAGGCATAGTAGGAAGTGAGTAGAACATTTTGACTTACACATTTCTTCAGTTTGCGTTAAAGATACCATAATCGTGCAAGCTTTTTACAAAGATAGAAAGTGTATGTATCCCAAGTTAATCTAGTATCTAAATGCAATCCTAACAGTTTCACAGAATTTTTAACATCATGTTGTAATGTAAACAGTATGTACAAGCACACTTAAAAACCATAGGCCTGGGCCGGATTTGAACCCACGACCTTGGGAACAGTAGGCCAGCGTCTAACAAACTGAGCCACCCAGACCGACTCTCAGCGTGCATGCTGAGTAAGTATGTAGATATGGACTTAGCTTGTAATTGATCAATTTCAAGTGAATTTATGTACTCCTCACTGATCAGAGCAATTTAAAGTTTCTTTTCTTATGTTTCTATCATATTTGTGACTTCCTAATGGATATAATGCTGCAACTGGTGTTCAGAGGTTAGAAAACAACTTTGCTGGGTGTTTAAAAGAAGAATCCGATACCAACTGAGGAAGAGGAAGAGGAAGAGGAAGAGGAAGAGGAAGAGGAAGAGGAAGAGGAAGAGGAAGAGGAAGAAGAAGAAGAAGAAGAAGAAGAAGAAGAAGAAGAAGAAGAAGAAGAAGAAGAAGAAGAAGAAGAAGAAGAAGAATTCCATATGTTCACACAGTGCATGTCTAAAGAACAAGAATAAAATGGATCCAGAATTTAAGAACAATGGTCAGAGCATATTTGAAAATAGAAGAAGACCTTACACAAAGTATAAATGAAGGAGAAGGAACAGACAATAGTAACGAAATATGGAATAAAAAGAAGAGGAAGAACTGGTGTGACAATGAATGTAAAAAAGCATTAGAAGAATGTAATATGGTATATATGAATATGCTAGTGTTATACCAGGATAAATGAAGATAAAAGAAGAGTGGTAAAAAAGCTTTGTAAAAAGAAAAAAAAAGAAAATGATGAAGAACAAAAAACAGAAAACTTACAAGATAAATTTGGGAAAAATGAATCAAGAAAATTCTATGAAGGGATAAGAGAGATAAGAAATGGATTCCAACCAAGAACAATTTCTTGACTGATAAATTTCTTCATAGACGGATTGCTCAAGGGAGATTTATTGTATGGCTTGCTCATGATTTGAATCCAATGGATTTCATATGGAGAAATTTGAAGTCCCTGATTCATATAGCTCCTATACTGGATATTGACCCAGTGAAAGAGTAGATCCATACTGAATTTAACCAAATATGAACCGCTCCAGGAATTTGTAACAGAGTACATGATAGCTTAGAATGCAGACTTAGGACATGCATCAAAACTGGAGGAACCCACTTTGAGCAATTTTTGTAACCTTCAATTTTGTCTTGTAACTCAGTGATAAATAATTTTCACCCATGTTCATATAAACATTTTTACTGATTTGATGTTGAGAGTGCAACCCTGAAATATTTGACACCAATAAAGATACTCTTGCGCTCTTGTATAAAGCTTATGGGAGTGAGCTGGTAACACATTATAGTAGAGTAAACAAATGAGAGCTCACCAAACTCAGCAAATAATGCAAAAAGTGCTATCTCAGAGAATTAAAGATTCTAGAAATTACCTTGCTTGTGATATTTTCTAAAAAAGTAGAAGCATTAATCTACTGGGTTCCTCTTGAATAATGTGACTCGCAGTACTACTATAGGAACCTATTGGTTCAATAACTGTGGAGTGGCTCACTGTTTCTCCCCTAGGTCATGCTAATGATGCCAAACAATATGTCAACCTTAACTTCTATTACAAAAGGAGTTCAGAATTATGTCCCTCTATGTTTATAACCCGGAACCTGTTGAACACACTGAACACTCATGCAGTCAAAATATAAGAAAATGCAGCCAGATATTTCTTATAATTCACTAAATGCATGGGGATTTGCTGCATAAACTTTATTTTCTGGTTTAGATCTGGAGAGTGAATCAATTATTTTGTTGTAAAGAACGTGTAATGGAAGGCAGTGATTTTCATGGGCTTCTTTCCCTCACAGCCATTATTGTCTAAATTTTCCTGTTTTCAAACTGTTGGCTGACTATGCCTCGTTTTGTCTAATACAGACCCAATGTGTTTACATTTTTCTAACTACATACAGATGAATGATTTGTTAGGAATGGCAACACCAGGGACTTTCTGTGTAAGTTCAAGCTGAGAGGCAAGATGTGAGCAGAATCAACATGTGCTGTTCTGTAGTATATGCCACAACAACTACACATAACATTATCCTGCCTATATACCATGCCAAGCAGCATTAGACTTAACTGCTAATGCCATAACTGTCCATATGCACATGAGCTTGGCTACTCAGAGAGAAGTTATTCAACACAGCATCAGTGGCCAAATTCCAGCCATTTAAGGTAAAGCCAGTATTTTAATATCCTTTCCAAGCAATTTAATCTGAAACCTTCTTTACTGTAATCCCCTTGAAACTTGTACAAAGATATTTGAAGTTTATCTTAAAGCTGTTTTGAAGTAGATATGTGTCATGCTTTTCAAAAGATTGCAGTGCAGACTTGGGAACTAAATATGAGACCATGCCATGATAAGTTTCTTTATATACTGTGAAAGAAACCAACAATCAAGTGCAAGGTTTGTGAAATGGCTCCTTGTATCTCCAATGAAGCTTTATGTAGCACATACTCATTAATAATCTTGCTTTATTTTTTAAAAAGAACATTCCCATTTTTTGTGGATGCACATTCTTAACTACATTTTCTTTAAAATGTTTTACTTTTTGGAACAACCTGTGACATCATTAAATAAATAAATCACTTTGTCATTAACAGCTTTGTACTTAACAGAAAGGTACCATTCTCTTTATTTGTCAAAAAAAAGTGTCTTTTTAAATAAAAAGAAAGCACCAAAAGTGTTGGCTTATTTTTACTTTTTATGCATGATGAGGCAAATATTGGTCTGAATCTCCACTGGAGGCCATGGAAAAGTTGGCAGAGTCACGATCTTGTGGTCGACAATGTTGTGGAGTGCTATACTTGACTACTTGGCTGGGGAATGTATGATGGCCGCCGTCAAGCGTATTTCCTGAGCTGTTGCCAACTGTACCATACACCACTGGTGCAGCAACCACCACACGGCCTGCCACAACTGGTCCGAGTCCATTGCCCTGATGGTGGAAAGGTGGAAATCTCTTTACAAAGGGGTTAGGACCAGCAAAAAGTCTCACGCCGTTGTGATGTGTTGGAATGGTCGTGTGGTGTCGAGGGAAGGAATGACAACTACCACCATTGCCGACTTGTGTTGGGGTACCTCCGTTACTTGATGATGACGCAGCTGCACTGCTTGGCAATGGCATTGTGGAACAGTGGGGATACACTGCTGCCACAGCTACGTGAGGCTGTGTGGGGTAATGTGGCAATGTTGCAGAAGAAGAGGGATAGCTTGGAGTGGCTGTTGTATTGTGATCTGGGTTGTCAGTGAACGATGTCATTCTCATGTTGGTGGACCGGCTAAAAGGCTCATCTTTAAGAACAGGAGGATCCGTTGCAACCTCACCATCAGTTGTTTTTGGGCGTGAAGCTTTGCGCCGGATGACGACTGTACTTTCGGTGCTAGATTCTAGAAGAACGGCGGGTACACCTCCTGGTGCAGTGATTACAGTTGCATTTGTTGTTGCATCTGGATGAAAACCATAGACTGGAGGAGGTGGTGAAATGTTGGCCACAGTTGCAGCGGTTGGTGGTTGGACATTCCTCTGTAAAGAGAATGAGCGCCAGTTCTGCGTGGCAACTGGTTGTCCTGAAAGGTCATCTACGCTTGTGGATCTTCCCCGAGGATTGTTTGGTTGTTGATTTTGAACTGGTGGTGCCTGCTTGTCTGAGCCACTGGAATTTGAGTGGACACCACTTGAAGTTTCACTGTGGTTTCCTGTGGATGATGGTGGAGAACCTCCTGAACCAGAACTTTCTGTGCTTACAGAATCCGAGCGAGGAGTAAGTTCGTCATGTGGCATGCCTGAGTCAGCTCGTCGCAAGCATCTTGGAGTAGCTTGTTGTGGCTGCTGCTGCTGCTGTTGCTGTTGTTGCTGCTGCTGTTGGAAAGTGCAAAATTATCACTAGAAATGGTGGGCCAATTCAAACAAGGGATTGCACATTTTTCTATGTATAGCCTTGGAATATCCTTAAGGATTTAATACAAATTTTGGCTGACCTTGTGCCTGAAAAATGATCTTGTGTGTATAGTATGTAAAGGGTACTTAGTACTGAAATTTCTACAAATATAACCAATTATTACAAAATGATTGATTGATTGATTGATTGATTGATTGATTGGTTTGTTAGTTTACAATGGTCTCCAAATGGTCAATTACTTCTGGGGAAACCTCATTCCACCAAGCAACGTATGGACGTCATTTATTAACCAGAGGCACACAGAGAGCCGAGTTTGTTATCTCTGATGAGGGTGAATGACGGTGGAACAAGAGGATCTACAGCTTTTATCGTGAACTTTGAAGCACATTGAGCCTTTGAGATACTTCACATGCGCTAGAGATGAAGGCTTCGATAGGGGAGACTTAAAATTGCCACTCTAGTGGCAGGAAGGGACCATGAACCCTGAGAATGTGAGTCGCAATCAAACTACTGAGCTACCCCAGCCCCAATTATCATAAAATTGTTCAACATCATTTTAGCAGAAAATAAATTTTCATTGTTCTATGTATCTAAGTTTCAAAAAGTTAAAACGGAGTCTCATGTGATGAAAATTTTCAAACCTTTTCCTGAAATAAAATAATGAAATATAGAACACTTTTAATTTTCTAACAATCATTAAATTATTACAATTCTAAATTCAAAACTAAACTAAACTAGGTATCATGAAAAGGCTTAAATTTATTCATTTACCCTGAAAGAATGTTAACTGAAAATCTGAAAAAACTGAATCAAAATTGCTTAAGGGGGACTTTGAAAGTGGCAAACATGTAAGTAAACAAAACTATGGGAAAATCAGGTTTTAAAAATTCAAGCAGTATGTGTATACACTTAAGCACCTGCATTTCAGCATTTAAATGTCCAGAAAAGCAAAACTGTAATTGGAACCTGATTTTATAAAGTTAAGGATGTTTTTCCATAACATTTTATACAAAGATTACCTTTTCTCATTGAGATTTTATTGAAAATTCAGTACTGAGTACCCTTAATTACTTCATGTGTTCTCTGAATCTAGTTCCCAGATTTCTTTTTGTTTTTTTAATACCAGATGCCAACTTGCGAACTTTCTGAAACTGAAACCCAATAAAACTTTCCCACATTTAGCAAACAGTAACAATTTTGTAATGAAATAAAATTTAAAATGCATAAGATATGAATGCAACAAGTATATAAAAATTATACATCAAATAAATGTCAGTTCTGCTTTATAAGAATACTTGAAGATCTGGTAGTACTGCATTTGTCTGTCACACATGCTGAAATCCTTCCTGGCAATAACGGGAGAGCAAAAAACCTCAGAATGGGTTGCACAGTTTTTTGCCTGTTGGCATCCTTGGCACTCGTTGCCATCTGCTGTTACTCTAGAAAGGTGCAGATGAAATCATACAACATTTTTAAAACTACTTATAAAGGCTTTACTGACTAACTTTAAGATAGATGCTGAAACTGGTCACAGCCATCCATACATAGATTTTTGGCACCACTTTAGGAAACTATCCATCACTCGCTGTAGTTCATGTTGAGGAATGCTGGCAATTTCCTGACGGATATTTTGTTTTAATTCTTTCAGAGTGTGTGGGTTTGTCTTGTACTTTATTTTAAGCTACTCCAGAGATAGAAATTGCTTATTGGAGCTCTGAGAAACCTTTCTCTGCTAATGGCAGACCATACAGCAAATTTTTCGTCAAGAAGAATTACTTCATGAACAATATTAGGTTTTGAGTTAAACGGCAAATTTTTCTCAAGTCAATAGTTAACACCCATACATATGTGAATATGATTTTGTCCCCCTCTCTCCCTCTTTTTTTTTTTTTTTTTTTTTTTTTTTTTTTTTTTTTTAAAGAAAATTAACCGTCAGGAAGCGCAATTTTGCCTTTTTTCAACAAGACTCTGCAACAGCTCATATAGCCAATGAACAAACGTGCATTTCAGGAAAGAATTACTGGTAGATTTGTGGGCCCCTTGGTCCCCTGACCTAACCCCCTGCAATTTCTATCTCTGGGATAACTTAAAACAAGAAGTGTACAAGTGCACACAACCTGAAAGAACTAAAACGTATCCGCCAGCAAATTGCCAGCATTTCTCAATGTGAACCATGGCAACTGATGGATAGTTTCCTAAAGAAGTACCAAAAATGTATGGACAATGACAGTGGACAGTTTCAGCATCTCCTTTAATAAAGTTGGCAAGCAAAGTATTTAAAAGTAGTTTTAAAAATGTTGTATGGTTTCATCTGTGCTGTTCTAAGATAGCGACAGATGACAACGAGCACGAAGTAAGTGGACAGGCAAAACACTGTGCAACCCGTTTGGAGGTTGTTTGCTCTCCCAGTCAATAAACATGTATTAAAGTAAAAAACACCACTTCCTTGGCTACACACAAATTTTTAGTCCACAAATACTGAAAATCTGTAACAGTTTGAATCTGCCTACAAAGCAAAGCTATAAAATGCCCCCTTTGCTATAAAGTCATAAAAAGCCTCCACTACTGCACATTTTATTGACAAATCATTAAAACTGGCAAGCATGACATAGTAATCTTACCCAAATGATCAATGTTCTGCTTTACAAAATCAAAGTCAACAATGACTAAATATTTGCACTGTGTATATGTTTTGGCTAAACACCACTGCAGTTCTCTGTAATCAATCCTATCCTGCACTTACAAGAAAGTTTCTATGAGAAATGTATAGAATCATGAACTGCACTGATATCCTAGAGAGAATGTGACTTGTATTCTGGCATATCAACAAGGTCTCTTGTGCCAGCAACGCTGAATATCAGATGGCAAACAAATATTTTAATACAATTGTTTGAGTGAATGATGACATCACCCAAGTTATTATGTAGTGGTCTTCACTCTGTCCTCTTCTAGATTATAGGTGCACCTCTCAGGGTATTGTCCATAATGTTGTTGGAATTGAACACAGTGAAGCAATTCATAGAATACTCTTAATGAAAGATGGAGTCAACTTCAACACTCAGCTGTTTATTACACAGAACACGTGTTGTGTGAGGTGCCTCTTAACCAGGGTTGCCAACCCGTACAATATGGGGGCATACAATAATTTTAATGTTTGTACTCCTGGTTGCCAACATAAACGATAGATTTAGAGGTGTACGATAATTTGAATATATGATAGTATGATACCAGTGAAATATAATTATCACTGGATTGTCACACCAGCGAAATGAAATTAATTATAAATAGCAACACCACTTTTACCCTCATAACCTGTCTCCATCCCTCTAAGGCAACCATTTCATATCCTGCTAAGCTTCCTACCTTTTATCCTCTTATTGCCAGTGTACCCAAATCTGGTATTCTCAATGAAGAGGACACTGTTCAGACAATTGATGCTCAATGGAGAAAACTCAGATAAGTAATATTCTGTGTGAAATAAAGAACATGCCTGAACCTGAACCTGAACCTGACAGTTTCTGGAGTGCTGTTAAACATATGCGTCACCTTGGTGAAAATACTGATTTCAAAGAATGGAGTTTGCATTATCAGCAATTTCATTGCCCCACAGAAACGCTTTTTGTGAAAGGGTTTTTTCTGGACTGGGTTTAATAAAAACCAAAATTAGAAACAGATTGATGCTAGATATCGTCAATGGACTTATTCTGTCATCTCAGCTTATGAAAGAATGTGGTGGGTTAGAAAATCTGCAAGCTGCCAAGATGATGTTACAGTTTATCTCAACAACAAATTTGTATAATACTGCAACAGTTGAGGAAGGAACTTCAGATGAATAGTGCGAGAAGCATAAACACTGAAGTTATAATACTAGTTGAGATCATCAATCTTGTAAGTGGATACCATAAACATCAATACTATTACATTTTCATAAGTGTTATGCTGATATTTTTATTGTTGTAGCATTTGGTTTATGGTGTATGATAATTTTGAATCCAAATCTATAATTTTGAGTGACTGGTTGATAATTTTACTTTTAAACATTGGCAACCCTGCTCTTCACTGATGGAGGCTGTGGCCTTTTGATGAACCAAATAACAGCTTGTCTGCTACTGGAAAGTTCATTATCTAGTTTTCAAATTTCTTTATACAGATTTCTGGGCCTCTTCCACAAATTTGATAAACTTTTCATGATCCACATGAACCTGGCACCTTATGACAAATATGGTATCACAAGTTTGAGAGGTAGAATCAGGACTGAAAAATTCAATGCCATAGCTGGGATTTGAACCACTTGTCATACTGACAAGTTGGCCATGGTGTAGTAAGCACAGCTTATTGAGATACCCCAGAAAACAACCTGGATATTTTTTACCCATTATGGCACGGTCTGGTTATATTTGGTGATATTCCATCCTTTAGGTTGCATTAGTGCCACCAACTGTTCGTAACATATTAACCATGGTAAAGCTATGGCCATAGTTAGTGTTATTGCGCTGTTATGTTGCCACTGAAGCCCTTGTTTATGAACACATTGTAGAGAAGCCAACCGATAGATTTTAAAAGAAGATTCTGTTTAGACACCATATTAATTAATTAGTTAATTACTCTGTGGATGTACTGCTTGTGTTTGCAAGATTTTGTCTTGAATTCTTTTAGAGCAGTATATGCAGTTATAGTTACTGTTATTTTTGTGTTTGCTACACAGTAGTGGTGCATTAAATATATATTATGATATTTAGTGCTCGGAAGTGATTTTATGCAAAAGTGTTATTGTAGAACAAGATTTGCTGAAGGTGAGCATGTTCTTTGTTGTGTGGTTGTTCAAGCATTATTATCATTTGAAAGTGTGATACTTTAACCCTGTGATATTTGAGGTTAGAAATGCTTTTATTATGTATGTTGGCAAGACTGCTTTTTGGGATACTTTCATCTGCTGTTTAGTATAATGTCGGCAATGTTGAACTCCTGGGAACTGCTGATAAACTGAGTACACTATAGCTCAGTGGTTAGAGCAGCCGTGCATGAAGCAGAAGATCTGTGGTTCAAATCCAGCTGTGGCATTGATTTTTTCAGTCCTGATTCTACCTCTCCAACATTGCCCACACACTGCTTATGTGTTTAAAAACACCAGCAGTAAGTTGATTGACACAAAAAGTAACAATGGCATCAAGAACCTCATCAAATTAAAACAATCTAATTCCATACTGCAGAACAAAGTCAGGAATCTACCAGATTCAATGTAAAAATCGTGAAAAGGTTTACTTACTGAAAACTAAAAGGAACATAGGCACCTGCTTCAAAGAACACTGGCATTGCATGAAATTCATGCTGAGACAGCTGCTGCACACTTCTGAACTCAAAACCACAAAACTTAAACTGATATAAAGCTTATATTATGTAAAACTGAAGCTATTAACACTGAAGCAATACAATTCTAAAGGTTATTACAAATCTTTGACATTATAAGCTTCACTTATCTAAATATCTGCTGAAAGTTCTTAAAATCAAATGTAGACTATGTAATGACATTTGGTTTTACCAATATAAAACCTGTTACAATCCAAACAGCCAAATTGATAAATGCCAGATTTTTTTGTAATTTGGAATTATATCCTTTATAGAAAAAAAATCAACAGATTTTTTATGTTATATTTACTTTTGTGGAACCAAAGCTATACCTTGTTCTTTAAACATTTTTTGTAAATTTTTTATTAGCCCAAGGATAAGTAAATTTTTTAAAATTACAATCATCTTTTATTTTCTTGAGGGTACAAACATCTTTAACAGCTTTTTGATATTTAAATTTCTCTATTTTTTTAAAGTATAAAATCTGTATTAAAATGATTAATTACTGCAATATTGATAATGTGTTTGTACTCTGTTTCTTTTTTTTTGTAGTGTTTAATCCCCACTTTTACTACTACAGCACCGCAGGCGGTGACACTGATGATACATGGAATGGAGATGGAGCACCGGTGGAATGAGATGCCAGGGGAAACTGGAGACCTGAAGGAAACCTGCCCCAGCACCGCTTCGTCCACACAAATGCCTGGGATCGAACCCGGGCCGCTTTGGTGAGAAGCAAATGGTCTAACCACTTGGCTATGGTGCAGCCATTTGTTTGTACTCTGTGTTAAATTCTTCCTTATTAAGGGACACATTCTAAGATTTATTATAACCTAAATCCCTTTTAAAGTAGGCAAGCATTTTATGAACAAAATAAGACTGGATTATAAACTTATATAAATCTTAGTTTGTAAATATGTTAAGTGTAAATCTTAAGTTAGCAGTGTTTGTATTTATGTATTTACAGAATGATTATAGTAAGTTGTTTTTGAAGAAGTCTATGGTAATTATTGTAATTACTAAATGACTAATAAATATATATAAAGCTACTGAAACCCAAAAGAGCTTGAAATACGGGAATCTATATCCTCTTCGAACCCAGTTTCAGTTATTTTAAGGGTGACAGTTAAGGTGTGGCCTTGAAGCAAAAACACCCTTGCCAGAGAACCTTAAGACATGTGTTATATAAGACACACAGGGACCATAGAGTATATAAACAAACTTGAAAACTGGATAATGAACTTTGAATTGCCAGCAGCAGACAACCCTTTATTTAGGTACGTTAACAGGTCACCAGAAGACGCCCCAAACTTTCAACAACCTAACAACTTCAGGCAACAGCCCATGTTCACATAATAAATAGCTTAGTGAAGCAGTTAAGAATATTCAAGTTGACTCTACCTTTCATTAAGAAGGATCTTGCTTTCCAAGTCTAATTGTAATATCTACTTGAGAGGTAGAATCGGAGCTGAACAATTCAATGCCATAGCTGCGATTACAACCACAGACCTTCCTCTTGCCATGCAGCTGCTCTAACCATTAAGCTACTAAGACAACTTGCCAGGATGACATTGAATTCTGCAATCAATTCATATTTCTCCTGATAGACCACAAAGAGTCTCACAACAGAGACAAGTACCCTAAGTGCGATTTACAATCGTAAGTACTTTACGTCTAGGGATTAAATAACCTTCAGATGGTAAGTATTATTTATGCCAACAAACTTACTGCTGGTGTTTTTAAACACACAAGCTGTGTGGACAATGTTTGAGAGGTAGAATTGGAACTGAAAAATTCAATGCTGGGATTTGAACCACAGACCTTCCACTTACCATGTAGCTGCTTTAACCATTAAGCTACTGTGACAAATTGCCACAATGGCATTGAATTCTCCAACCAATTGGTGTTTCTCCCAGTAAACCACAGCAGTAAGTTTGGTGGTATAAATAAATAATAATGTACTGCAAACTGGAGACTTTGGTTGAAGATCTTTGAAACATAGAAATCAGAACTGAAAAATTCAACTCTACAGTTGGCAGTTTTTCAGTTCTGATTCTACCTTTCAAAGTTTGCCCACACATAGTTTGTGTGTGTTAGAACAATCAAGTATTGATTGGCCTTATAGCTGGAAATATTTTGAAGACCATTTAGCATACATTGGCAGCCATGTGGAAGATTAGGGAATAACTAACTCTGCAGTACAACAGTCTTTTCTGTGACAAGATCTGCCACCAGGCCACTGCAACCTCCGCCTCCAATTATCACAGGCATCATGAGTGGGGTGCAGTACTGCAGGGTGGGTTATGATCAGCACTCCATTCAAGGTTAGGACAGCCATTATAAAATACTGATTATAACACTTAACCCATTCGCATCATTTGACGGCCAGGGTTTGCATGCATCTTTTTGGCATATGAAACATATGATGAGCTCAACTCACTATGCTGCATTCCTCAATGTAATTCCACATAGTTTAGGTTCCTTCTTATAGATGTCATTTGTACACGTCTGGAATGAAATATTAACGTGTGGTGTTTGTAATTCTGATCAGTAAGATGTAACCACCTGTGTTTCAATCAAGGAAAAACGATTATATCTTAGCATTATTTCACTCACCTCAGCAGCCATCATTGCTGTGAAAAAAATTTGCGCCAATGACGAGAAGGGTTTGAGAAAACTGATACAAAGTGTATTAGAGAGTGAAAGTAGTGATTTTTCTGCATATGAAACAGAGTCTGAAGAAGATTCTGGTGACAGTGATAATGAGTGCAGTGCACAAAGCAGCAAAGAACATAATTATGAAGCCTATGATGATGTGCTAGGCCCTTCGAAATATGCTCGCATTATGACGCAGAAAAACCAGTGCAACTGGCACTGGACTAAAATTGACAACAACCTCATTCTCTACCCTTTTACTGCAAACACTGGTATTTGTAAATACTTTTTGAATAAGCACGTGTCACAGAAGCCGTCTGCACTTTCAATTTTTTTTTTTTGAGAATACATGGAACCTTTGTTTGAAAAAACATGTGACAACACGAAAGCTTACACAACAAGGTAGTTGAACAATCCCAACAGAAAGTGTTGAAAAACAATGAAAAATGAAATCAGGGTCAATATTGCTTTAGTTATGTTGATGTCTCAAGTGTGAAAATTGCTATTCAATTGTTCTGGAGCAAAATCTGATGCCTTGACAACCCAATTTTTCCTGAAACAATGAATAGGGAGAGATTCTAACTGATTTCCCATTTCTCTCACACATAACAGCAGTATGAGGACAACAGTATTGGTGAGTTTATGCTTTTAATATTGTGCACCAAAATTTTCAACATAAAACAGTTAATGGCTGATTTTAAATGATTTTTTTAAGCATTAAGGTGTTACCGCCCTCACAACTAGGGATTTAAATCTTATTTCTTGGTTAGTTGCCAAGGCATTTAAATATGACGTGATTGGGTTAAAATGCAAGAAATGTAATAATATGTAACAGAAATCACCTGCAACTAAACGGTTCACTAGTGGCATCCTTCTAGTGCTAAGAAGATTATACAACAGGACTTACCTGCTGAGCGTCAGTGTCGTTATTATGTACTGTAACTGTGGCAGCCGTGCTAGTACCATTACTATTTGTTGGGGTGTTTGGATCAGTTGGGGGAGGTGGAAGATCTAAGTCTTCATCAAGATCACGGGAAGGTTCAGGAGTTATTAGTGGGCTAGGATCCTCATAGTCCCCTGGAGTGAGATCTCTGTTAGTACGGGCATATGTGACATTATCGTCTTGAAGGGCAGAATCCAATAACTGCAACAACCAAAGCAATTGCATGCAAATCTCTAGGTTAGTATGTTAGCTGCTCCTTAACCACACCAACAAAATATTCAAGGAATGCCCCACTTGTTCAAAACTGAAGTGTATGACTACTCACAAACTGAAACCGTTATTTAGGGCTCTTTTTGAGCACTGATGTTATCATATGATGATGTCACTTTCTCAAATTTTTACAATCTTAAATACAGAATGTCCCAAAATTAGACTGACAAACTTTGGGAGCTGATATATAACATTATTTTAAATATGTTTTGTAAAGGAAAGTTTTTTGCTGCGGTGTTTCGTTTAAGCGCTAGACAAGTTAATGTCATAGATTATTGCCTCCCAACCAGTTTAAGTATTTACGGTAAAATCAACAATACAAATTAATGTTGTCTTTAGCTTAGTAAGGCACACAATCTTAATCCAAGAAACAAACACAGAACACGTAAACAAAACACAAACATCTCATTGTTTACAGTCAATCACAGCTTTACTATTCAAAATTAGATCAATAAACTTTTAAACCAGAGAAATGGCTGGTGTCTTTGCGAGAGTACGGCAGAATAGGGCACATCGATGCACTCTTCGTGTTAATCGTAATGGGCATGCGTTCCAACATTTCCTTTGAATAGTAAAGCTCTGATTAACTGTAAACAATGAGATGTTTGTGTTTTGTTTATTAGTTCTGTGTTTGTTTTTTGGATTAAGATTGTGTGCCTTACTAAGATAAGCAATACTAATTTACATTGTTGATTTGGCCATAAATACCTAAACTGAGTGGAAGACAGTAATCTATGATGTTAACTCATCTAGCACTTAAACAAAGCACCACAGCAAAAAACTTTCCTTAACAAAAAGTGTTTAAAATAATATCTATCAGCTCCCAAGGTTTCTCTATCTAATTTTGGGACATCCTGTATATTTTATATTCATTCAAAATCTATTATATCACATAACCAAATTTCAATATATGGTTATATTAAGAGTATATTTCTGCTGTAACAATTGACTTGTCACCTAAAAAAATTTATTGCTGAAAATTATGTCATTTGACTAAGGTTAAGGAAAGGACACCACTGCAACAGGTGCCATAACATTAGAGTTGGTAACAAAGCTGTGATCAGCTTGCTTAGAAGTAAGTGTACAAAAATCAACTTTAAATTTACCATTCTTCTGTTAAAAGATAAATCAGCTCAAAATTCTAGTGTATAATTTAAGGTTATTAGGAATGTCTCAGTGATCATCCATGGTTGGCATGTTTTCGAGCAACCACAGGCCAAAACTATTATTAAACTTCTATAACACATTTTAAGTTTTACTTCTTAATTTTGCACATTGTTTAGTATTCATGAAGAGATAGATGAGAAAGACAGTTAATGGCTTTATCACCAAACACAAGGCATTATTCAACTAAAACAACATTCTCCCTATGCGCCAAACACTAGCCCAAACTTTAAAGTTCAAAAGCACCCCAAAACTGCCCCAATTACTACACAACAAACATTTAACCAAAATTCCAGTGTTTGGAGAAACAAAGAGCTTCATGCTACAATATACTACAGTTAAATAAGTTAGGGACAGAACAGGAATGCAATTAAAATGGAAAATTTAATTGGGAAAATATTATAAAGATTCTGACTATTAAAGGAGCAAACAAATTTGATGTGTACACTCACATGACTTTCTCTACTCACTCTTGTACAAACTATTCTTAAAAAAGCTTATTCTTCTATCTCCTTCATATTAATCAAGATAAAAATTTGTAGAAATGGTTTTATTTCGTATTTCCTTATAGGTATAATGGGAGCAGGAGAATACAGCAGGCTAAACAATAGTTTAATCTTTTAAGACCTGGTTGCTATGTGAAATTTATTTCTCTTTGCATGTCCAGGACATAAAAAAAATGAACTACATATTCCTATTTGAGAAAAGTATAACTATTTGACACTTCAATCAATAAGAAGGAATATTGAATATTAAAAATAGAAGCACTATTGACAGTGAAGTATTCTTCATGTTTGAGGTTATTTTGAGTCACTTATTAACACTCACCTTCACTTACTAAACTGCTTTTTTAAAGCGGAAACGTTTTCAGGATCGAATGGTCCTGAAAACGTTTCCGCTTTAAAAAAGCAGTTTAGTAAGTGAAGGTGCGTGTAAATAAGTGACTCAAAATAACCTCAAACAAGAAGGAATATCTTGAAAATTGTTATCTCTACAAACAATTTATTTCACATAAATTGTCTGCTTTAATGAATGTACCTTTTTGAGTCTTACACGACTTTCTCTTCTATTGTAAAAACTATTTTTACAAATGTGCGTTCCTAATTTTCTTGTAGGTGCAAGAGGAATATGGGAATAAGTGATAATCAAATCTTTTCAGAGCATAGCTGGTTGCTATGTGACAACTATGACATTCCATTCTCTTTCCATGACCAAGATATAAAGATATGAATGAAAACTTCCCATTTGAGAAAAGTATAAGTATTGGAAAATTCTAACAAATAACAAGGAATATTTCAGAAATGGTTCACTCAAAGAAAAAAGAGGTATTTGGCATAAATTGTGTGTTTTAATGAGTTCTAAATTTTTTGTGAACTAAGATTTTGTCTATGTCATAAGATAATACTGAAAAACCATGTATATTTAGCCTAAATAAAGCTAAACATACGAAAAAAAAGAAAAAAAAAAAAAAAAGAAAAGAAATTAAAAATAAAGACAAGTATATAAATAGAACAGTATGACATGGATCTAGTATGCCCTGTGTGACTAATGGTGTTCCACCAGGATGTGTGTTAATGAAGACTAACAGTTTACAAAATTCATTCACAATGAAGAGGATATCCAGGTGCTCATAGAAAATTCCAGATAGGTATAACATATGTTAGGTATGCAAATATCTTAAATATGTGGTACTTGAATTAAAATTATTAGACATTTTTGAAAAAATGAAAAATAACAAAAGTTTTACCATGCAAAGGGTAGTTTGGGATAATGAATTTTTCTATAAATGCCTGCCTTGCCTACAAACAGTATTTGGATGAAACATAGAATTTCATATTTATTGACTTTTAAGTTACAACAGGAATTGTGTATCTGAGGAAATTAATAGGAAAGTTCAAGCTAATATTTATTGGTTAAATTTATGTACATAAAAAAGTCAGTTTCCCATCATATGAATATTGAATTTATTTTTTGTAAATTTTACTATTAAATTTGAAGCTATTCAGTGGAGTAGAACATGACCAATATCAACTATATGAGAGAACTGTGAAAAAAGATAAGAGAGAGACTGGTTGTTAGCCAGGTAACCAAGAGAAATAAATATTAGACCTTCTTCAGTACTTTTATGATACTTATATCTTATGGTAAAGATGTATATTCCAGATGAATAGTGGTACTTGCACGTTTGAATATCAGACAACACATTGGTAATCTGGAATGCCAAACATCCTGATGGCAATAGCACAGAAAAATAATATTACATAATTTATATCCATATGTATAAATAATAATCAGTGGAAGAAAGTACCGATGCCTATTGATAAAGTGAAGCTATCTTGGATTTACATGTGGAAAAATTGTGAAAGGAAAGCTTCCGGCAATAACCCGAATAGCATCGGATATTGACCATATGTACAAGTTTAAAAAGCGAAATAAATTGTGAATGTTTATTATCATCATTAAAATAAAGTTAATTTTTGTGGAATCTGAATTTTAATTAAAAGAATATTAGCTCCTGCCAGCTTTATCTGCTACCCACTACGACCCTGAAGTAAAGAGCCAATCGCTATCCGATTTATAAAATACCGCCACACAGTTCTGAGTTGTGCTGTTCACACACAGGCATGTGTGCACAAGAACATTATTCTGGGGGGGATTCAGTGGATTCAAACTGTGTATTTTCAATTCAATCTTAATATCAAATTATTAGGTAAAGTACAACACTTTTTCTACCTGGTGCAGATAGATAGTAAATTAAGTAAACATAAACATTTCACTTGTCCCATAACTAACATAAGTCTGGAGGATATATTTCCTTTTAATATCTTAGCTCACTTATCGTGCTTGGTATGTTAAAATATTACTTCCTTCGAAATGAAAAACATGCAATACAAAAAGAAATGATGCAGAGTGTCTCTGTAGTCGAGTGCTCACTCAGAGACCCCAGGTTTCATTTTTGACTGGTACGGAGGGAATGTTTCTCTAATTAGAATCATTTCATACCCTCCACAAAGTCTATACGAAAGGATTGACCCTTATGTGTACAAATGTGAATAGGTGCATCAGTTACAAAGTAATTTGCTCAATACAAAAGAAAAAAATCAACTACTGGATCTTCTCTGTATGACATAATAATGGTGTGTTTAACGTGTTATAGTATGAAGAATTGCAGCAAAATGTATACAAAGTAATTAATTGCATTTGATTAGAAAATGAGTGAAGAGCATGCGCAAACTGCCTTCTGTTGGTCAACTGTGGAAGCAGGAGGGTAAGACTGTCAGAACCGTCATGGTAGTTTGTAAAACATTGCAGAGAGAAGCCTCTAGCGAGTGTTGAGAAAATTATAATTCTGAATGTGTTTCACTATGTGAAAAATATCCCACTTTGGCTATGAAGGACATTGTTAACCTGACAAATGTGTCTGCATTAAGTATAAATTCCATGTGCAGTGAAAGGTTAAAAACAGGCAAGCTAAACACACCTATAAAATCATGGAAACGTAAAAAGCTAGTACTAGAAGTTCAGTGTGATAATTTGTTAGAAGTGCAGTGCATCAAATATTTCATTTCTTCCTCATAAACGAGCCACCTACAATAAAGAAAATGCTTGCGTTTGTCAACGACTCTGACCTTTCTTCTTTTCACAAGCTGTTACTTGACACTGGTTTCGAATTCCGGAAAAGAAATGGTAAAGACATTGTTGACCGTGAGGATATGTTGCTATGTTTTTAGTTCAGAGTGCTATACACAATTCTGTTCTAATCAGTAGCATCTTTTTAAACTACCCTGCAAAGATGGGGTTGAAGGCAGGTGATAGTTCTGGGCTCCAAGTGGTTACGAAAGTAGTGCCATTACTGCTCCAATCAGAGCGAGAAAGCAGAGAGGTATATTTTTAGACATTGTTTATATAAGGACCAATCCTTTCAATGAAACCAGTATAAAAGTATGAATAAGGGAGTGAATGTAAGCACCTTCCCTAATGGAAAAAAAGAAAGAAAGCAAAAATAAAACACATCTTGTTGAACTGGTAGGTAGGAAGGGATATGAACACGTGTGTAAAAATCTGATGTGGTACATTCACATGACCTTCTCTAATCATTTTAAAACAAAATATTCTTAAAAAGGCTTATTCTTCTATCTCACTCATGTTTATCAAGATAAACATTTGCAGAAATTGTCTTATTGCATATTTCCTTGTAGGCATACAAGGAATAGGGGAATGCACTAAGTTTAAGTGACAGTTAAATCTTCTAAGTGTTGGTTGCTACCTGATGGCTTTGAAATTTGTTCTCTGTGCATGACCAGGATGGTGGAAAAACAAAACAAACAACAGTAACAAGCAATATCTTGGGAATGGTTAACTCTAACAAAAGAATTGACATAAATTCTGAGCTTTAATGAGCTCCACATTTTTTTTATGTAGTAAGGTTTCGTCTGTTACTTACAATTTCCCAGTTATGCAAAAGTCATCCACAATAAAGGGCACTTCAGAGGTTATTGCCAGAAAATTCAAGGTTTCATTTGTTTTTAATCAAAATCGTTAGGGCAATTTTTTAAAACATAAGGTTTTTGTAAACATTTTCCATCTAAGGGTAGTTTGGGATGGGGGGGGGGGGGGGGTTGAAAATTTTATGTCGCATCCTTAGAAGGTGCTGAACTTAATACCAAGTTTGATATTTAACCAACTTTTCATTTTTGAGTTATGCACATGCACATGCCCACGTCCCCACAACTTTTTCTAATAATACTTTTTTTGGTTACAGGGAGTCTGAATGTGTATTTCCAGCTAACTCTCAATATAAAATTTTTGGGTGGAGAATGTAAATATGTATATGCCTGATTGATTGGTATCCAAAGCTATTAATTAACAAAGTGTTTGTTTTGTGACAGGTAGCAGTGATGAACACAGCCACTTTCCTCGAGGGGGGGGGGGGTGTGGATATTAAGCTTGACAGGGGGGAGGGGGGAGAGAATGTTAATGATATACACATTTCAAGTAGATATGAATTTCTTGGGGGTGACTTTTTAATTCCTGGGGGGGATTTTTCCCCCTGGATTCATCACTGATAGGTAGTACGTGGGGAAACTTCACCTATCCAATTTTGTATCTCCAAGTGAAATATGGATTGCCAGTTTAAGATTTGTTTAATTTTTATTTAGATGGTTTTAATATTTTCTGTCACTTAAGGAAATGTTAGGGACAACAAAGTGGGCAAACTGCAGCATATGATGGTGCGTAAAATCAAAACATTTAAATGTGCGAAAAAATGGAGTAAGATAATTAGCTCAGCAATAATGCAAACCCAGCTGACAAATAAAACACACATTAAACACTCAAAATGAATTATTTTTTCACTCTAGCTTCATTGCTTTACCAAACACTTACAGGAATATGTTTTGGAGATTGTTGTCTCCATCATTAGGCTAGACTCATTGTTGCACTTCCTCCTGATGGTATTTCCTGGCTGAACATACTGTGTGATAACAACTTTTGCTATTAGACATCAACATTTAGCAAATTGTTTTTATGTACTTTTTCCTATGGAACCCTGTTGTACAACTATGGCAACGCAAGAGCCTGTCCTGAATACTCAAGTCATATTCTTTTATAACTTGCTTAACAGAAGTAAATAAACAAACCAAATAGTACAAAAACAGGAAAGGAATCAATTAATAACACTAAACGACACTCGCTTTTTAAATGTCCTGGAACATGCTTCAGAGGCTAGTTTTCTCCATTATCAACATCAAACTCAAAACATTATGCATAGAACAAAACTTTTTCCAATTTCAATCTAAATACTGCTGACAATGCTAAAATATCTCTGAAGAAAATGGTCAGAGACAAAAACCTAAAATACAAAATGTGTTCCAAATACTGAGATCTACCACAGGTTTAAATTAATGTAATGACTTTCCTTCCACCCTGTATGCTCACACATTACAGATTCAAATTTAGCAAGCCACAGAATGTGCTGAATTTTCCATTGCTCCATCCACAACTTGTGTAAAATGGTGTGATTAGCTTAGCAATTTGCATGTGTTGTGTCATTACTTGCTTGCACGCAATGAAACATAATCTTCAATATAGCACAAGTTTTAGCCATTATAAGAGTTGATAAATGCACCATGACTTTATGGACACACTATATTTGCAGCCAGGAAACCTCATCTACAAGCCACAGGAGCAAGCATAACAGCGAGTCTTGGCTGATGATGCACGGTCTCCAAAAGATATTCTCCAAGCTCCGATATAGAAGTGAAGCAACAGTGATTAAAAAGTTCATTTTGAGTATTCAATATGTATGTTCAAAAAACTTACTGTTTTCCCAAATGAGAGGAAATAAAAACATTATGTACTTCATTTAGATTAATTTCGCAGAAGTTTGCTCACTATTAGGAATATAGCATGGACAAAAATTACTTGAAGCATCAAATTATGACCAAATAGCTTTTATTTAATATAAGTTCTTACATATAAATTAATATATTGTCAAGCTATAAAAATATAAATAGCACCTTTATTTTGGGCTCAAATAGTTAATGTTCACATACAAATAATGTTAACTATATATTTTACAACTGTTCAGTTTCATTCCTTTTTTTATAAATATCAGTATTAATGGATAACCTCTATTTATTGCCTGTTTTAAAATAATTTCTATAAAACACTTATTCACTGAACTTCTCTTAGGAATAATTCATTATTTTGTTCGAATCATCATGATAATAAAATGAAAATCAATTATTGAAGGTCATGAAAGACTGGTTGCTTCTTGTATAGAGATTTTAAGAAAGAATGACCATCACTAACAAATTGAGATATGAACTTATGAGGGGCACTCTAAAAGTTCTCAGCCTGACCAAAATACACAAGATCAAAGACAAAAGGTTTTTTTCACTTTTCAACTTTGTAAATCAATCACATTTAGTCCAAAACTACATAAGGTACAAAGCACATTAAACTAAGGTTAGGAAACTATCACCACAAAGTTGGGATCAGTTTGTCAAAAGGATAGAAAGAGGTATGACTTTGGTTTCTAAGTTGTTACAGAAATCCAAAAAGAACAAACTGATAGAGCAAAGATAGAAGTGATAAGTGAATATAAATGGATACAATATTACTGAGGGTTATTGGTAGATCAACACAAGGCAATAAGTGCTACTAAACTGCAGTTCAGGCTACGAGTGATACAAAGCAGAAGTAGCAGCTAGGGTAAGGGGACGGTGCGGGTGAGAGGGGATTGGGTTACATCATTGCCAGATTTAGCCATGAATTTTTATATTTCAGCTCTTTTTTCAAAATTTTCAACAAATCTATTATCAAACGAAATGACTAAGCATACAAGCAGTTCTATATGTCACACTGGAAAAACATGCTTCATTTATTTTTACCATTTTCACTAAACTTTCAATTGGTTTTCATCTGCTGAAGCACAACATGGCAACTGCATATGAAGCACATGGTTGCCACATCTCTATTATGTTATGTTTTGTGTTCGTGTTGTACAGAATCGAATAGCTGGAGGTTAAAGTGTGACCAAGTGTTTAACTGATGATTATTCTTTCACATTAGTGTGTTGTATTATTAGTGAAAATGGAAGCAACGTCACCAGAGCATTATAATATGAAAAGATTTTGTAAAGCCTGCCACAATGTTGCAACCTACATACACAAACACGTGATGCGAAGTATATCCGGTTTGTATGGCTCATAGCCTGAATTTCTGTATACAGAGAGCATTATGAATATAATGCTACAACATTGAAAGATATAGAGCTGGAAAAAGAAAGAATAGAAAAGCTGAGGCGAGGAAAGTATAAATATGGAATTGTGGAAAAAGTTATGGACACTGAAAATAAGATTAGCCCAACTCAGCAAATATAATAAATGTTTACAACTAATCATAAATGAAAATGAGATGGGGAGGCCAAGTGGCGAGAGTACAAGACAACAGAATGGACAGACCTCTTCAAGGAGCACGCAGGACAGTAGTGATTGCAAGTAGCAAGAGGAATAAGCGACTGCAAATCTTCAGAGACACAACTGTGTAGAGACTAAATGGTGAATAATGGACAATAAGCATGTGCAACACCTAAAGTGGAGTAACTCACAAAATTAGGATAAATGAGCTTTCCCTTTTGATAGGAAGCCTTTGCTCTTCATGGGACATTTTAGTCTATTTTCACTTTCAGTCACAAATTGTGACAAATTTTCAAGAACTTATGCCAAATATAAAGACAAGTAACATTTCGTCTCTACATATTTATTATATTTGGTGATTTATATTGCTTCACTCTTAATAGCCTCATTCTTTCATTTAGTCCAACTCTTTAATTCAAATTAGAGTGAAGAAAAATTCCATATGAATGGCAGATTGCCAAAGTAATCAACATGTGTAAACAAGGAGATGAACAGAAGGTAATAATTATAGAGGTATTTCTCTTTCAATGGCAGGATACAAGATATATGCTACAGTTGTGATAAAGAAACTGCAACCAGTAGCAGAAGTAGTTCTGAGCGAGGAACAAAATAGTTTTAGAAATGGGAGGTCATGTGCAGATGCAATCTTTACACCTAAAACAAATTTTAGAGAAATGGAGTGAATACAATTTAAAAATTTGTGTATTGTTTTTAGACTACAATAAGGGATATTCTGTCCAATACCTAACCTGTCCACAACAATTAGAACACTAAGCCAGTGAGACCAGGTGCTATTAACCCGATTATGCATTGGCCACACTGCGCTTACTCATTCCTACATTCTGTCCCGTGAACTTCCTCCTAAATGTACTCTGTGTGATTCTACTCTTACCGTTCAGCATCTGCTCACTGTTTACCCAAGATACACTCACCAGCGACTTCAGTATGGAGTTCCTGAGAACCTTCAGCTAGCTTTGGGTGATCAACAATATCACAAGAAAATCAAGTTCATCAAAGCATGGACAGTTAATGTTTAAATTCAATGTAAACTTCATGATTTGTTTCCTCCTTTTTTTTCCTCTATATGGCTTTTATGTTGAAGCGACTTCAAATAATACATAAACTAAAAAAAAAAAAAAAAGGATATGACAGAGTTAATCACAAAAAATTATGGGAAATATTGGAATATAAGGGTCCTTTAAATTTGATAAATTCAAACAATAGCAGTATAGCAATACAAAAATCAAAATGGAAACAGAGAAGACACTTCTAGAGGCAATGAATAACTCAGATAGGGGTGTGGACTATCACCTATACTGTTTGATTTGTATCTGAAGAGAGCAATTGAAAAGTTTTTTTCCCCTTTTTTATTCATGTCCTCCAATGCAGTGTCATATCGGATGGTGAATGAATGAAATGGGTGAAATGGTGCTCAAGTGAGCCTCAGGTCCATAGAGCTTTAAGTTATGCAACATTTGTCTTCTCAGGGGGAAAGTCTCGGAAAAAACCTTATCCAGATAACTCACCCTAAGCGAGATTCAAACTCGCAACCTATTATACCTAAGGCAGACACGCTACCACCACACTACCGAGGTGGGCGCAATTGAAGAATGGAGAAGTACCAGCAAACCCCAGGGACTCCGAATAAATCAAAGTAAATTATCAACCATTTTGTTTGTGGATGATCGCATTACTAGTAGAAATGAAGAGGAGTTGTAAAAATCAATACTCATATTGAACGACATAATAAAAGGATATAACATGCAAATACAAAGCGAGAAAACCAAAGTTATGGCTGGCTGTAAGGGAAAGTTTCAAATGAGAATGAAAATAAGTGGCAATGTTTTAATATTCAGGTTACAAAATATCAGTTATTGAAAGGAAAGATGAGAAATACAACAAACTTATAGATGTACAAAAATAAATTTTGGCAAGAATATGAGGAAGGAAATAAAACTAAGGATCCACAGGATAGTAGCTAAGCAGGCATTAAGGCTTGTTTCACACTGGAATGCTGGTGATGGTTGCCAGTGCTGGTCACGGATAGAGATACATTCATTTGAATTGGAGCATTCACTCTGGGACATGGACACTTCTACACTGCCTCACCGAGCCACTGTGACGCTGCAGTGTCTCACCCTCACTACATGTGATGGACAAGGTCACTGAGTTCAGAGCAGTCACTGCCAGACAAGCATTAGTTTCAAATGCAGTGTTTGCACTGGGACACAAATCGCAGACACAGTGTTGCAGATTTGCCAACAGACAGGCAGTCACTTCTGAGCACATTGATACAGCTAAACATACACTATGCTATACACATTGTAGGCATGAGTTTAGATTTTATAAGTGAAGTAGAAAATCCTGCAACTATTTGGGATATCATTTCACTAACTAATCAGTTGGCAATACCTGCAGTGTCCCAGTAGGAAACGAGCCTAACTGGAGAAGTGAAGGCTGGAGCAGTACAGATGTAACAAGTGCAGATTGACTTAGGAATGTTGATATAAGGAGAACAGCAATATCAGAGACAGTGCAATAAGGATCATGTGCAACCTTGCACATTTCCTAGGCAAGCGTTATGTACCATATAAACCATAGAGATGGAGATGGATACTGGTTACAGGCCAGCCTGCCTCTGTGGGGGGATGGTAGCGTGTCTGCCCAGTTTGAATCTCACTTAGGGTGAGTTATCTGGATAAGGCATTTTTTCCAAGGGTTTCCTTTATCCTGAGAAGACGGATATCGGATAACTAAGCTCTATGGACCATGCACTCATTTGAGCATCATCTCACCCATTTCATTCATTCATCGTCCAATATGACATTACGTTGGGGTACTAAAGAAGAAGACTTTCCAATCTTTTCACTTTCAGTAAAACACAATTTGCCAACTGTGGAAAATAAGCATTTGTTTCAGCTTCCACTTCATCATTTGATGTGAATCTTTGTCCACCCAATCACTGGGAATCAAACCCTGTAAATATGGAAGTGCTTGGAGGTGAAAGTCATGCAGTTTTGCAGGAACACTCTTGAGAAACGTTAATTCCAATGCACTTTTAGTCCGTTGTTAACTCTTTGGCTGCCAAGATCTGATGAGATCCGGTGCCAATTGCCTTTGAATAATGCCATGATTTGATCCAATCCGATCCGCCAAAGTTGGTTTTTGTGTTCAAATAATTTACAAATAATTCAACAGATGGTGTATGTGTCCACCTATATCTAATCTATGATATGTAAACTGTGTGTTGGTATCATTATTTGTTTGTTAATCTCTGCATTTCCTGTACAATTAATTTTTCTTTCTGAGGTTATCATGCATCAGGCATTTTAGCACGCTAGAAGAAGAGAGCGGTAAACACGTGTTGTAGGTTGTTGCATGCAGGGCTTAATTATTTATTCTATATACAGTAATTTCTTGTGGCATTTGCTTAATGGCCATTACAGAATGGTATACTGGAATAAGAAATCTTTGACACAAGATGAAATTATGACAGCATTGCTGGAAAGT
The DNA here is from genome assembly GCA_030765045.1 of Tenodera sinensis. Lineage (NCBI taxonomy): Eukaryota > Metazoa > Arthropoda > Insecta > Mantodea > Mantidae > Tenodera > Tenodera sinensis. The sequence goes on from CM060962.1 coordinate 303,814,546, forward strand.
AACAGCTGCAGTGATATTTCTCAATTGTCATAAGGAAACAAGTAGTGATGGGGACAGTGACAAACAAAATAAACAATCATGTGTGTTCTATGCAGTCTCCTGCAGGAAATACCACTGATCAGGATGAAGGAGAACTGGATATTAACTGGCAAGATGTAAGTAACCATGAACATGAAGCTTTTTGGAACATAAGTGTTCAATGGCATTTGCCAAGAAGAAACTCTAAATTGCAATTCATATAATTAACTGTGCTCATTTCAACAATTTTAAATGTAGAAGTTTCAAAATGTGTAATTTCATAAATAATATAATGATAAATTGACAGGTGAAAGCAAAATTGGTATGTGATAATAATTATGGTGTCAAAAATAAACTGAAAGTGGAAAATAAAAATGTAAAAATAAAAATATAAGAATTCAAAATTTTTTAAAAATATGTGTACTACAGCAATGATCTCAAAAGTGTGTATACATGTAGAACATCACTTTTGAAGTGACAGCAAAAGATCTCAACTCAACAGATTCAAAGTTGAGGTGAGTGGAAAGCTTTGTGTAAAACCTTACATTTTCCCATATTTAGGGGTGGCAGTTTAAGCAGTAGTATAGCATTTAGCTTAGCAGTAAAAGGGTTAACCTCCTTAGAGTAACTCTACAGGGCCTTATGTCAGTCACTAGTCTGCCTTCAGTTGCCAATCACTGATGCGATATTGTGAATTTTTGCAACAGTTTTACTTTTACTGGTTGTAGCAATTTTGGGATCCCCTGAATGGGCACACTCAAATTCAGCAGCCCACTTTTTAACCACTGGAAACAAAGGAGGAAAATGTTTTAATGTTGCACCCAACTCCTTTAAGATTTTACTGAGTTGAAGTCTTCTAAACTGCTTTACCACTGCTTTGTTATCTTTCAGTTGTAACCATTTTGTAGAAAATATTAACACTATCATCTCAAACAAGCGAGTACACTTATGCAACTGTAACTTTACAGAGTGCCATTTGAAGGATAATGGGCAACACTATCACAGAAATTCAGCCATTTTCATGACAAACTTTTAGAATGCCCCTCATACAGTTGTAGTAAGTATTAAAAGGTGTTTTAAAAATCTGAACAAATTTAAAAGGATTTATAAAAGTAAACAGAACAAAATTCACATTTGGATGTTTTAAACTTGTTCAAACAACATTCATACAAACTAAAATATCTAAATATAAATGATGACAAGAATACAACTAAATAAGGCATGTAAACATAATTTACTCTCATACTTGCACACACACATGCTCACAAAAATGCCTGTATTAACATACAACTATTGTTTTTTAACATGTAGAAGAAGTAATAAATATAAATTAACATTCTGTTTGGATGAATGCAAGTCAGTGACCGCACATTTACTTTAGGCTAAGTACAGATCAGATTTATAGTTGTGTTCCAAGCTTGTCAACCTGAAAGGAATGTGTATACATGATAATGTACTTAAATAGACATTGTGGTGGTTGTAAACACTGATGAAAGATAACATGCAGCCTACCTTATATTAGCGGCTGTGTCAATTCTGTATCTATTTCTGAACATGCTGATTTGGTGGCTAATGAACATGCAGAAGATGAGGATAAGGAGAACCTTCTGCTCCCTGATGAGGATCTGTCTTCTGAAGAGATCGCAATTCTCTCAACTATATCAGAAACAATTGTTTCTCAAATTTTTCCACATGTCTGCAGAAACCTCCCCAACCTGATTTGGTTACTTCTGAAATGGCTTTGAGGGTGACTTCAGGCAGTTTCTTTAGTGAAAGGTCACCAGCCACAGTGTGGTCTCTCACCATTCGCTTTATTTTAGTCAGCGAGCTCAATAGGGTTGAGGTCACACACATAAGGTGGCAGGTATATGCCCCAGAGACTACAAAAATGCACCAATTCTGTATACCTCTTTAGGTTTTATTTGTTCAATGGCTTTATACAGTTCTGGTTTACACATAGATGAACTACATGGCATTCCCTTACATCAGGCATGGGCAAAATTGGCTCAAAAGAGCCACTCCACTGAGCACAAGTCATATGCACCCCTAAGTGAAACTTCCAGAGAAGATATTACATGTGCATCATAGATAAGCTATTGTATCTTGTGTTTTAAAGTTTGAACGCAATATTGAGTTTAAAACCAAACAATTTATTATGCTGATCAAATAATTTTAAAGTATTTTTAAGGCTAAATAGCAGTGGAACTTTACTGCTTTATTTATTGGGAAGAGAAACAATTTAGTATGTTAACTATAAGGCAGCATAAGAATATTATGTGCATAAGATAAAGGAAGGCCATATAATTTGCCTAACCACAGTGGGTGGCTGTAATATGAGGGTAATCCCAAAACTAAGGTCTCCAAAGTGCTGGGGTTGCAGGGAAAATGTGTGGATGTTGGCCATACTGCTTCTCTCCTTCCACTGTCTGCTCTCTACAGACAGCATTACACATCCGCTGGGTCTCTCAGTCTTGGCTTGGCAGCCAGTTGTACTGGAGCTGCCGTTAGTGACTACCGCCAGATGCAAAGTTCGCGCAGTTATTTGGTTTTTGAGTTCAAAAGGGGTTAAACCAATTGAAATTCATTGATAGTTGGTGGATATGTATGGAGTCTTGTATGGATGTCAAAAATGTCCGCAAGTGGTGTAGAGAGTTTGCAGATGGTCGCACGGAAATTCACGATGAGGAAAGAAGCGGGAGACTGTCAATTCCTGACAAAACAATCACAAAGGTTGAACAAATCATGCTTCAAGATTGATGCATCACTCTCGATGAGCTCTGCATTGTTGTTCCTGAGATTTCTTGAAGCACCATTCACAGGACTTTGACTGAAGAGTTGAAATTTTGGAAGGTGTGTGCAAGATGAGTCCCAAGAATGCTGACAGAAGATCACAAAAGGCAACACGCTGAAAGTTCCCACCAATTTCTTCAGCGCTATGCTGATGAAAAGGACAACCTTTTGGATTCAATAGTCACAGGTGATGAAACTTGGGCTTTCCACTTCACACCTGAGACAAAACAACGATCTTGTGAGTGGCGGCATTCCGGTTCACCCAAGTTGCAAAAGTTCAAAGAACACAGTCTGCAGTAAAGTCATGGCAACTGTGTTTTGGGATAGAAAGGGGATATTGTTGGTTGATTTTATGGATCCTGGGACAACAATCAATATTGATAGATATTGCCAGACTTTAAGAAAACTCAGATGGGCAGTTCAAAACTGAAGAAGAAGAATACTGAGCAAGGGTATCAGCCTTCTCCACAATAACGTTTGCCTCCACACTGCCCGTCAAACTGTGGATCTCCTGCATCAGTTTGGATGGGATATCATCACCCACCCTATATTCCGGATTTAGCGCCCAGTGACTATCACTTGTTTCCCAAATTGAAAGAACACTTGGCCGATAGGTGCTTTAGTGACGAGGACGAGGTGAAAGATGAGGTCCAACGCTTCTTCAAGAAAATGGCGGTATACTGCTATAACATGGGCATACAAAAACTGCCACAGCGTTTACAAAAATGCATCAGTCGAAATGGCGATTATGTGGAAAAATATAAAAATGTTCAAACTTAAAAATATATGTACCATTTGTTGTCAATAAATGCTTATTTAAATTTTAAAAAGATTGGAGACCTTAGTTTTGGGATTAATCTCGTAATTACTGTATGTAAAAATGTTTAATAACAGAGTCAAAAGTATTACTACTGTGCAGGTAGAACGAAGCCACCACTGCACTTGTATCACAACAACCTTAATCATTTGGCAAGAGAATGTAGGTATATAAGGCAAGTTCAATTGCTACCTCTCCTCTCGTGCCCATGCCTGCCTTAGATGCAACCACTCAAAGCACTATGGGAGAGTGCCTTACCTTATTCAACACTAATGCATTAAGTACCTATACTGAGCAAAGTAGGTTATGTGAATGTGGACTTTGACCCTACTGTTCACTGTATAGACGCTCACTGCGGAATGACCTAGTTTCCCCTCTCCCTGTAACTCATCCCAGAAGGCTCCTGAGAGAATGCAAGAGAACACAACTATAACCATCATCTTAGCAACAGGCCTTTGTCTTTGCTTTCTTATTTTCTCTGATGTATGTCTAGGCTTACAGAGCAAATAAGTGAAGTAGATTCCATGCTCAAACTTTGGTATTATGACTAATTACCTTCAACAAGCCTCTGGAACATGTTTCAAGGAAATTTGTTATAATACTTAAGTGGCTTCTGTTGCACCTACTTTAATTCATTTTGCTGTTCATGTGGCCAAGACATTTTTCTCTCTTTACTTTATAATGTCATTTCAGTTTTGCAACTGATTATCTACAATTAAAGGACGGTGAAAAATGTTTTTTTACAGTTGCTGCAGAAATATTTAAGACAGAGATAGAGGTAAGCTACTGTAAACTACAGGTGGAAAAAATGCCATGACATTACCAACCGTTCCAGAAACCCACAAAAAGTTTACATTCTAAATAAACAGTCGAGTCACCCACAAGTATTTACATACATATAACCATAATAGCAAGATACTCTTGGTCCATGTGACTTGACTAACTCAAGTTCTTTGTTAAGTTATGATTCTTTGTTTCTTATGATGACAATGCTCCCCTTCTTTTCCTCCCACCCTCCCATCTTACTTTCACCATACACGTAAAAATGTGCAGTATAGTGTTAATAACAACCATGTTAAATCTAAAATGTATACTCACATTACGGGAATTTACCACCCACCACCATCATCAGAAAAATTATCTTGTGTCAGTTTCATTATATGTTCCTAAACACCATTGTGGGTAACTTGCCTTTGCATGTTATCACAACTCAATAGTACAGCCATGTGAAAAACTATTGAGTGTCTTAGGAGAGCAGAATATTTTTAAGTTCCACGTTATATGGCAGTGCGGTTTACACAAGTCGATATTCCAACATGCAGCTGAACTTATTCATAGTCTCTGCTCCATATGTTCTTGTCTGTCAGACACTCAAATATGCTGTCTCCGCAAGATGATAACATATGGATCGGAGACTATAAATGAACTCAACTGCATATTGCAATATCAACTTGTGTAAATCACGCTGCCACATGACACGGAAGATAAAAATATTCTGTCTTCCTAATGCGCTCAATCATTTTTACCATGACTGTACATACAATTAAATCTAACTGGCAGAAAGATTTCTATTTAGTGTTCTTGCTGAAATTGAAACTCAAAACTTTTCCTCATCCAGTGAAGCATAACAATTTTGCAATGACATCAAATTTAGAATGTTTAAATGTTTACTGCAGTAAATGTACAAAAATGATATATAAAATAAATGGGAATTCATTTTATAAGAATCCTTAAAGAGCTGGTAGTACTACTTTCTGTCACATGGTGAAATCCCTCCTGATGCAGTAATAAACAAGCATTAAACAGAAACACCACCTCCTATGATATATGCAGATTTTCACTGTTAATGCAACAAGCAGCTATTTCTGCGAGACTACACCATTTTTACTTACACCAACCACTCTCTTAAACATTTCTACAGCAACTTATCAATGGCTTTCAGAACAACTGGGATGTGGTATCAGAAGTGACGATAGTGGTAGCGTTGTTGGTACCTCACCTTGTTGTCCTCTGAGAGTGTGTCGTTATCATCATTGGGAAGTAGTGGAATCTCACGGAGGGTGGCGTAGTCCCCATCATCTTCCTCTGACTCTGTCAACTGATCCAGACCTACAGCACCTCGTTTTCCTGCCGTTACTGCCTGTTGGTGAGATTTCCCTTTTGTTTTGCCACCAGAACCATTTTTAGGTGATTTAGCTAGTAGTGACTTTCCTTTCCTGCTTGCAAAACAAAATTAAATGAATCACAGATATAGGAATATGTTTTTCCTAGTCTAATCCTAATTAAGCACTAATTTTATTTTACACTCATACAGCCAGGCTTACTGTTTACCTACAAAGAGCAACCTACCATTTTGAGGTGTGTAATTTTACTTCTAAATCTTTTTTGGGGTAAACAGAGTAAAGCTAATTAGACACTCATTATTCTAACTTCATTTCCATACCAGAACTTACTGGAACATGTTTCCACCATCAGCCTTGATTCACTGCCATGCTTCCTCCTGAGTTGTAGACAGCATTTTGGCTGGATGTAATGCACAATGAGATTCTTTTCATTTGGGACATGTCTTTAAAGGCTTAGGTTTCTCTTTCGCTAATGATCTGTGGATCAAAAATGCTCTGCGACTGTTGATTTATCCATTTCTTTATTTTTCACATCTCTCATGTGTTCTTTAAGCTTTGTATCAATGTTACTTACGAAATCACCACATTAAGCAACATAAAAGAAACCAAAAGAATCACATTCCAGACACAGGCACTTCTAGAAATTCCTGAAAATATTCAAAGAATATGGTATAATGCTAGCCCCAGTCAATAAATATTCTTTAACAATGATTGTGTAGAATCAGAACTGAAAAATTCAATGCCACAGCCGGGATTTGAATCACAGACCTTCTGCTTCATGCGTGGCTGCTCTAACCACTGAGACAACTTGCCAGTATGTGACTGAGTTTTCCAACCAATTCGTATTTTTCCTGATAGACCACAAAGGGAATCTCACATCAGAGATAAATACCCTAAGGGCAACTTACAATCGCAAGTACTTTATGTCCCAAGTATAAATAACCTTTAGAAGGTAATTATTATGTATTTATGCCAACAAATTTACTGTTGGTGATTTTAAACACACAAGCCGTGTGTGGGCAAAGGACAAAATTCCGGTGGGAAAACCTAGTATTTATGAAGTTGGATGTAAACCCCGTGGCATAACAGCCCATCTGGGCCAAGGTCTACCACCCGACCACTGCATCCCCCACCTTGGCCCACCACAGGTGTCATGAGCGGAGTGCAGTACTGGAGGTGGAATGTGGTCAGTGCCCCAGGCCCTCCCGGCCAGTTATGCAATCTTCCTGACCAGGGGCTGTTATTTTTCAATCAAGCAGCTCCTCAATTGGCCCCTCAGGGACCTAACTAGGCTGAGTACACCCCAGACCAGGTCTCACAGTGGGAGAAAATCTTCACACCAGTACCGTGAATTGAACCCAGGCCCCCACATGGTAAGCAGCAGTGCTACAACCGAAATTGGATGTAAAGATTGCAAAAAGGTATACACAGGGAAGACAAACCGAAACATAATACAGTAAAACCTGCCTGAAACAGAACATGATTGCTCCAGTAATATTTTTCCATTTTCACGGGTTTCCGTCTTACAAAGGGTTGTACATATTCTAGTAAAACAAAGTAAAAAAAATATAATTGTATAGAACTAAACCGAAGGAATAATTTAAAATAAAATTCTGTTAGGTTCAGGTATATGTTTTGCTGTGTTTTCAACTTACATGTCATACATAATTGCAGTTTCTCCATTAGTTACTTTTCTCCACGTATCCATCAAAGGGCACTGTCTTCACAAGAGAATGCTCTATGATCTCCTTTGTATCCTGCATCAGCTCCAGGAGTTCTGGAACATTCTTAGAAGCTGCAAATTCCTTAAGGTCACTCACAACAGATAACGCTTCTCTAAAAGTGCATATTTTTGGCTCCCTTTTGTTGGCTTTGTCGTTGTCATCATCGTCGTCCATTCCTTCCATGTCTTCACAACTGAATATCTTCAGTCGGGGTAAGTTCATTATCAAAAAATGTAACTATGTATTAAGCATAGTGAAAATCTATCTTAGGTTATTCATGCAAACGGTTCTGGAAAAACTATTTCGTTTCTGCATTAGGCAGTTTTCTGGTTTAAAGTGTTATTTGACATAGGAAATAGCTCCATTCCGAGATTTATTTTCGTGTTGTCCAGGTTTCCGGTGTATAGGGGGTCCAGTTTAGTCAGGTTTTACTGTACAAGGGTTAAAGAAACTATAAGAAATGTGAAATACAAACAAATGGAAAAATTGGCAGCTACAGAGTATTTTTGATCCACAGAACATCAGCTGAAAGAGATACCTAAGCTTTTAAAGCCTCTTAGAAAACCAGCAGAGTTCTCCAATTGGGAAAATTTATTTATACACAAAATCAAACAAAATTTATTACCTCATCATGCAGCACGTTCAGGCAAAACACCATCTACAAGTCACAGGAGAAAGTGTGGCAATGAATCAAGACTGATGATGAAGACAACAGTCTCTAAATTTCGAAAGTTTAAACCTTTAAATTTTACATACTATTCTCAAATATAGTTCTTTATAATAAAAGATTAAATGTTATAACATTAAAACCTTTTCTATTGCATAGTAATTAACATTTTTAATTTTCTAAGAAATCAATCATATTAAAGGATTGAAACCTTCCATTCAATATTATACTTGATATAAATGAAACTGAACAAAACTTGCATCACAGTGAGCATTTTAAAGTGAAAAAATATATGAAAACAAAAATACAAGAAACATCAAGACTTAAAATTTCATGCACCACTTGCACACATCTATATACTTTCAGACACTGCATTTTGTTATTTAACTGGTCAGAAAGGCAAAACAAGAATTGGACCCAGAACATGTTTTTTTCATAAAAATTTAAACAAAAAGGAAGAAAAACAATTTTGTTATTAACTCAGTAATGAGGAAATAAATCTCAGCTTAGTGATTTTTAATAATGGTTGATTAATGTATAGTTTCTGTTTAAATACTATATTGTTATTAATTATAATGCTATAATATTTGTTTCTACTGAAGTCCATCAGAGATACAAGATAACATTCCACAGAGTTTATATAATTATAGCTCATTATAGGTAACCAACGTAGAAAAGAATATTGAATGAATGAATGAATGAATGATTCATCGAGTACCAAATCTTACACACCTTGGACTACCCCAAAGCTGGGCCCCAGCCCCTAAAAACAAGAATATTGTTTTATGCATGTGCGTCAAAAGTAGGGAGAACGTTTCCCCCACTACATAATTCCCTCCTCTAGTAAGTGCACATTACATAGTGAGAATGTTTCCCCTACTCCCCACCCCTTTATCCCTTTCAGCTAAATTTTGGTTACAATTTTAATAAAAATACAGATTTGAGCAGTTGTGTATGGGTGTCTAATAGTTTACCTTCAACTATACAATACTTTATTCATCAGATACATTTACATATTGGGCATGGCCCAGTAAACTGGTGACTCGTCAGATAAGAATAACAAACTACGCTAAAGTAAAAAGAAAAACATGTGAATACAAAATGCATATAGTGACTTATGCATTTATGCATAACTGCTTAGCACAAAATATATAGTCCTAGAGACTGTGTTCCATATATTCCTTGACTGAATAGTATACTTTTTACGTAAGGATTGTTTTTAGTGTATTAAGCAGTTTATGTATGTCTTTAATCTCTCTATACTTTTTTGGCAGTTTATTAAAAATTTTTACTCCTGCACAGAATGGACTTTTTTCAAATAAGGCAAGTCTATGTGCTGGTGCTTTAAGGCAATTTTGAGTCCTGGTTCCGTGATTGTACTTATTCTGTTTTATGTAGGACTCATCATAATTTCCATATGTGTGTTTGGCTAATTCATAGATATATTGTGAGGGCAAGGTGAGTGAGTATGCAAGCCTACAAAACAACTCAACAATCTACTATGCTCAGCTAAAGATCCTCGGGAACCTTTGTCATCGGCCGGTGTATACTGTATTCCCTGTTCCTGCAGTTCGGTTTACATAGGAGCTACACAGCGAAGCATCAACACCAGACTCGCTGAACACAAAAGAAGCTGCCACCTGAGCCAAAGGGATAAGTCTGCAGTTGCACAACACGCCATTGAAGCGGAGGGTAAACATATAATTAAGTTCCAGGACACGAGCATTCTATCATCCACAATACACTACCATGCCCGGCTACAAGGTGAAGCTATTGACATTTATAAACATCCCCATAATTTCAATAAGAAAGAAGAAGTTTTGAAACTTAACAGCAACTGGTATCCTGTCATTGAAGGCAAGAAACGGCACAAAACAGGAGAAATTCAAGTGAACCAATCAGGAGGAAACAACACCTTGGGTGAAGCCCGCCCCCTCCCTCCTGCTGTCCGCCATCCAGACCAATCAGCAGAGGCCACTTGAGGGATAAATACAGTAGCTCAGACAGTCCACACCTCAGATGCCACGTTAACTTCTCAGAGGAGACTACAATCGCGTCACTGAAGATGTCTGCCGCAGTTGTGCATGAAACGTCTGGGTACTTAAACTCCAGTAGACCACAGCATAACAGCCTGGAAATAACTTCTAGATATATTGACTTTGGCTGTGAAAGTTTACGCTCTCTTACGCTCTGTCATACTAATAAACAACTTATTAAATGTAAATAAAAAATACCTGCTGTTGGTCGAGCTGAGGGAATCATCAAAGGTTACTTTGTGTTTGCTTCCACTGCTGCCCCCTAGCTTACGGTTTAGCCAGGCTAAACGATCAGAAGAGTCTGGAGAAGTTTTGGGAGATGGTGGTTTGGGTCTCAGCCAATAGATCTGCTCTTCCCCATCATCCATTGCACTTCCTCCGCTGCTGTTACCTGTGTGTAAACCTCAATCTCCATTTAAATATTCACCACAAGGGTCTGTTGTAGATGTATTTTATCATAAATATTCTAGTTTCAAAAAAGTTTTTCCATAACTTTTATAAAGCTTTACAAAAGTCAAAACATTCAATGAAACTCAAATGAGTAAACTATACAACAGTTCATGGAAATCCTTATCTAGATCAAAGAAAATATGCAAGTTTTTAAATGGAAAATCCATGCTCATAAGTGACAATACATTTCAAATCTTACTTGCATTTCAACACAGAAATTAAGTTTTATGTCTCTGCTATTATTGCCAAGATCCTATTATGAGAAAATTGTATAAAAAGAAATTTAATTTTCAAACTACGAAACAAAAGTGCTGAGAGGCATAGATGGCATTTCAAAACAGCAAAGTTACAGGGAACACTTTAAAAAACATCTCATATATCAAGTTTGCCCTTTATGTACATACATAAAAGAAATTCCAACATATGTTAAGCCTAAATTTGGAATTTCATTCTAAAGTAAGAACAAATTAGAAACTAAAAACTTCACTTATCTTAGTAATGTTATTATTTTTTGCTGACCCTTGGACACAGCTTGAAACCCAGGGTCAGCAAACAATAAAAACATTACTAAGATAAATGAAGTTTTTAGTTTCTAATTTGTTCTTACTTTAGAATCTTGTTGCTTCACTGTTAATAGCTTCAATTTTTCCTTATTGGAATTTCATGTTCATAATAGTGAAACAAAAATTAGTTGCTTCTTCTTACACACAAAAGTAAATCATATTAGAAGTCTTTTAAATACAATAGTCTAACGCTCATATAACTTACCTCCTTACCTAAGGAACATGGGAGGTATCAAAAAATGTAAAAGTTAAATTAATTCTTGATTTTACATTAGATAGTTGTCTTCATTGAGGACTTCAATGATTTACTCTCTGCTAATACATATCTAAAAGTAATATAATGTCCTGTAACATATGTATTCAATAATATAATACTGAAAATACTGTTCTATTTTTGCTTTTATGTTCCTTATTTTTTTTAATCAATTAATTTTTAAATTTTTAATAATTAATTAATTGCTTAGTCAATCAATTAAGCAAGAGTATTAACAGCCACTGCTACCAACAGCTTACACTTTTTAATAAACTCCCTCTTAATGTAAGAGAACTTCCACTGAACAGATTTACTCTCCTAGTCAAAAAATGGTTTAAACAAACAGGCTTTTACTCTGTAGAAGTATATATAGAGCGTAATATCCATACCTCAGAAATTATGTGATTCTTTCGTGTACTGTTTTGAATATTAGATTAACATTAATATGTATTCTTTATGTGTAGCATTACTGTGATCATATTATTTTACACACCTGATATATCCAATATCATGTATTTGATCGAAGGATGAATAAATTGATTGATTATATATTTTGGTGTTTAATGCCCGCTTTTACTACATATGGCAGTGCAGGCGGTGAGACTGATGATACATGGAATGAAGATGGTGCACCAGTGGAAAGAGATGGCAGAGGAAACCAGAGAAACTGGAGGAAACTTGCCCCAGCGCTGCTTTGTCCATCACAAATCCCACATGCGGTTGCCTGGGATCGAACCCTGGCAACTTTGGTGAGAAGTCATGTTCCTGGTACCAAGGATATGGAAAAGGCTGAATCCCACTCTTGTACAATTGCTCGAGACGAGAATTTTATGCTCTAATAATCCCTTTAATATGATGCATTTAGCACTAACAATTTGTGTAAAATGCACCTAAGTATTAAAACATATTAACTTAAAATAAAAATGTAAGGTGATTTTATGCAGTCTCTTCAAGAATAAAAATATTGTGGAAACCATATGAATTATTTAACTCAGAAAACTTATCTTTGCTATTTAAAAGATAGAATTCTTGTCCCTTAAAAATGAAAAAAGAACACAATAAACAATTAAACTCACATTCTTAATTCTTCACACACTCAACTATGTTTCTACTGGAGTTTACAACCAAATGTTTTCTAAACTTATCCACTTCCTATTAGAGGCATGCATGGGCCAACATATTTAGGTTTGGCCCAGCCCAGAAGTGTAATTTTGTTTTTATTGTTAGTATTTAATTCAAGACAGTTCAGCAGAATGATCATGATATTAAGTTATGGCAAGCTTCAGAAACCAGCACACTGCTTGGATGGAAACAGCATTTTCACTTTAAATCAACAACTATGGCTGGTGCTATTGTTGGCACTATTTACATTATTATTTCTCATTGGCAGCTTTTAGAAGGCGACTTTCTTCATGTACTAGACTTTCACTGCTCCATAGTTGGTATGCATCAAATGTCTGCAGTTGCGCAAAAAACTCAACTAGCAAGTTTTTAAAAAATAGCTAAGTTTTTAGCCAAATGCAAATGCACCCAACTAAAGTGTTTAGTTGAGTTTGCTCACTCTGAATTTCTAGAATGATGTAGATGTATTGCGGTGCTTGACTAACTGCTTTTCTTTTGCTGTACCATATGCAAGGGTTTAAATTAAAGGTGAGTTGAGTTTTTTGCACAACTACCGACATTTGATGCATACCATCTATGGAACCTTCAAAGTCTTGTACACAAAGAATGTTGCCATCTAAAAGCTGCCGATGAGAAATAACAATGTAAATAGTTAGAAGCTAGTAAAGAAATGCTGCGATAACTGTGCTATTCTCACAATTTTGGCATCAGTGACCAAAAAATATGATAAATCATTTTGTATGTCTTAATTTTCAAGCCCAAGCCCAACAAACATTTATCACATTAGGCCCAAATCCGGTCTGTGAGCCGGGCTGGGCCTAGGCCTTGGTCTGAGCCCATGCAGACCTCTAAGTCCTGTTACTTTTGTTCATTAGGTCATTATCGAAAACAAAGTACGCCCCAGTCACCTGGGTATGCAGGGATCTATAACAAAGTTTTCTGTAATGAGTCTAGCCATTAGAACCTGTGATATAACTACCTCAAAGCTAGGAGAAACAGGCATCTATTGGGTATGAAAACTCAAAGGCAATGGCAGGCAAATTAAATTAACTAATTATCTAAAGTAAGAACAAAATTAGAAACTATAAGCTTCACTTATCTTAGTAATATTGCAAGTTCTTTGGTGCTGCGCTGACAATGTTTTGGGCTGACTCCAACTCATTCTCAAAGCTATACAAACAAATTCGTTACCATAGCTCTGATGCTCATTTTAATCAGTAATTTTATGAATTTTGAAATACCTTCTATAAATTGTATTTATAGATTTTTGTTTTCAGAGATAGGTAATTAAAATGAGCATCAGTAGCTATGGTAATAAATTTGTATTGCTTTGAGAATGAGTTGAAGTCAACTCGGAACACTGTCAGTGCAGCAACAAAGAACTTGCAATATTACTAAGATAAGTGAAGTTTTTAGTTTTTAATTTTGTTCTTACTTTAGATTCTTGTTGCTTCACTGTTAATAGCTTCATTATTTCCTTAATTAACTAATTATACTTGCTCTTGTAGAATCAGCCTCATAAGGAATTAGTACAAGTTACGATTGCAATTGCCAACAAGTTATGGTTTGCATATATGCACACAATATTTCCATTGACAATTATACTGCATTTTACAATATTGCACATGTTCAGTCACAGAGTTCAAAAAATGGATTATTGGTAGCTCTTGGCAAAATATTACATGGATGAACATGTTCATAGAGTATGAAGTGCTGAAAACAGAGTGTTTCATCACAGTAGGAGTACTTCATGAAGAATATGATTTGAAGCTTTCCTGGCGACGAACATATTCAAGATGCTCTCGGGCTTCGAGCCAGGTGTAGTGATGAAAAGACAAAAAGACATCAACGTTTCATCACTACACCTGGCTCGAAGCCCGAGAGCATCTTGAATAGTTCATGAATGCCTGCATTAAGCAGTTCTCCGAGTCACACTGCTTTTGAACATCAAAAACATGTTCGGGAAGTGTTTGAAACCTCTCTGGTCTGAAGTCGTCATATCCAGCTACTCCCCAGGAGTACCGAACAAAGTCTGCAAAGGCCAGAGAACAGAACTGATTGTGTAGAATACACATCAACAATGGTGTGAACTGATAGTCGTTAGGATACTGTGATCTTCAATGCACTTCAGCAGCGCCTTGAGCTGGTGGAAGAATAGTACATTAAGTAGCTGAATGAAAGATGTGCACCCAGGAGAGATAGTCTTGACTGTATACACCATGTTTTGAGGTCAGACAGCATTGGTATGAGTAACCAGCATACTTTTTCCTGATGGCTAAGTTGTTACATATTATGAAGATGACTAGGCATTCAGCCCAGGCTCATAGCCAGTCATACCCATTATCCAATTCATTACAATTTGTTTTTCTCTTAATTATACAGTATCCTTTTACATACAGTTTGGTTATAATCTACTGTTAGCCCTTGTAATAATTCCGGCTCCACTAGATTCAATATGTATAAAACCAAAATTCTACCAAGATTACTTTATCCCTGAAATACCAATCTAAGTTCCATGTTTTCCACTAACCATCTGCATTTCACCCTTACCCTCCGTAAAAACTCCCCTAATTTAGATATCTGCTTCTTATCCTCAAAAATCTTTCTGATTACAATTTCTTTATTACTAAGCAACCATTCCTTGCTTATTAAGCTATCCCTCCACTCATTTATACCTTTACACTGGAATAGAACATGAATTTCATCTTCCTTCTCTCCACAAATTGGACATATTCCTGGCATAGCCCCTCCTCTCATCCCCCTTAGTTTCCAAACACTCAATCGAAACCAATTCAGTATCAAATTATGAAATATGACTCGAGGGGTAAAATACTCCGAAGTTAAAATAGTCCCCCATTCGGATCTCCGGGCGGGGACTACTTCTCGAGAGCCAAAACATTATATTAATAGAAGATCTAACATCAGACTTCTACAATGGAACGCGGGTGGTCTCACCCAAACAAAAAGAGTAGAACTTAATAAAATTGTATTTGACTATAACATAGATATATTTTTCACACAAGAAGCAAATCCAACAAATGATCAACTTAAATACTTCAAATTTACTGGTTTTCTACTACACCTACTACCCGAAAATAGACAGATAAGTAGTGGAATATTAATTGGAGTCAAAAAGGATATTAAATCCTCCTTTGAAATTGTTAAAGAAATGGATAACACAGATAAAAGTGAATTAATAAAGCTAAATTTTTGGGATAACAAAACACATCTACATGTCTACAGTATTTACAATCCTCCCAGGAATGAACCAGATCTCTCACTTATTGACCAATTAAATAAAACAATCGTAATTGGGGATTTCAATGCCCATTCCAAAAGATGGGGCTATGAAAAAGTGGATTCTACAGGTAAGATAGTGGAAGAATTTTTGAATACCACAACTTTTGAACTGATTTATAGTAAAGAAGATCCCACAACTTTCATACATTACTCTGGAGCAGGCAGTAACCCAGACCTCTTGTTAGCTACAACAGATAGTGTTTCAAAAATGAAAAAACAAGATGTAGAAGACCCAAGTTCTGGTCACAGAGCAGTAATTGCAGATACAAAACTAGATAATGCAAATAACAGTCAACGTCACATGAATGTGTATTGGAACTTCAAAAAAGCAGATTGGAACAAATATAAAACTGAACTGGAACATAAATTTAAAAAACAAACAAACTCACAGCTGCATGACCAACCAGATCATATGAACAAAAATTTCTGTAAAGTCATCCTAGAAACCGCAAAAAAACATATTCCTCGGGGAAGAATTAAAAATTTCAAACCCTTTTGGAACCCCCAGTTAGAAGAACTGAAAAAGCAAAGGGATATAGCTAGAAATACAGCTGAGCAAACAAAAAACATATTGGATACACAAATATGGCAGAAGAAATGTGCCTCACTAAAAAAAGAAATTAATACAGCTAAAAATAATCACTTTAATAATTTCTTAAAAAAAGTGGATTATAGGACAGATGGTAACAAAGCCCATAAGTTCATAAAAAATGTCAAGGACAGGAAAGAAAACAACAGCACACCTATCATACACAACAAGAAAATATTAGTAAATGATGCAGTCATAGCTGAAACATTCAATAAATATTATGCTAATTCACATAAAATAACAAGAAATAATAAAAAGCAACCTAAAGAATTTAAGAAAGATTTGAAACAAGAAAGAGAATGTGATCCTAACAATCAATGCAATATCTTTTTTCAAAATTTAAATATGCAAGAACTGAACATTGCAATAAATAATCTGAAAAACAAAAAGTCTACTGGACCAGATCTCATAAATCCAGACTTCATAAAAATCCTTGGAAAAACAGCAAAACAGCAACTACTAAAACTACAATCTATCCTGGAAAACCACTGAACCTGCTGAATGGCAAAAAGCGATAATTGTCCCACTCTTGAAGAAAGGTGAAACAGCATCAGAAATAAAAAATTATAGAATAGTAGCTCTTACTAGCATAATAGCAAAAGTGATGGAAAGAATGGTGTCAAACAGGTTAAATTGGTTTCTAGAACCACAAAATTTAATATCCCCATGTCAAGTTGGACTCAGAGAGTTCCACTCTACAAATGAACAAGTCTTACTTCTCAGTCAAGAAATCAAAGACTCCTTCAATAGAAAAGAAGATAATGTTTCAGCTTTTATTGATTTTCAAAGTGCATATGATTGTATATGCAGAACAAAACTACTAAAGAAAATAAAAAGAATAGGGATACAAGGTCCAATGCTTTCATGGCTATGTCATTTTCTAACACAACGCTTTATTGCTACCAGATATGGAAGAAATATATCTAAATATAAACAAGTACACCGTGGCTTACCACAAGGTGCAGTGCTCAGCACTACACTTTTCAATATATTTATTAACGATCTGCCACAACAAATACAAGAATCAGCTGTGAAGTGTGCACTATTTGCTGATGATTTGGTAATGTGGACTTCAAAACCAAAAAGCAAAAGTACAGAACTAGAAAAAACCATGCAACAATCAACCAACCTACAAAAGTGGACCAAATAAAATTTAATGACTCTTAATACAACAAAATCAAACTACCAAATCTTTTCACTAAGAAAAAAATACCACTAAAAATAAAACTAAATTTTGGGGTCAACAATTACCAGAAACAAAGGAAGCAAAGTATTTAGGAGTTACACCTGATACCAAACTTACTTGGATCAAACAAATAGAAAATGTAATACAAAGAGCAGAGAGGCGCCTTTCACTGTTAAAACGTCTAACAAGAATGAAGTGGGGATGTTCCAGAGCAACTCTTAACACAACATACAATGTATATATAAAGCCATTATTTACTTACTGCAGTGAAGTTCTCATAAGAGCAAATACAAAAAAAAAATCAAGTCCTTCAAAACCAAAGTCTGAGACTAATTACAGGTGCTATCAAAACCACACCAATAGCAGCTATGGAAATACTAACCAACCAATACCCCATTGAATATGAAATAGAAAAAGCGGCTCTTATTCAACACAAAAAGTTGATCAGACTCCCATTCAATACATGGAACAAGAGGAATTTTACACATGCACTAAAGACTCAGGAGAGCTTTCTTTCCAAAATTCAAGACATCAAGAAGAATATATACCTTCCTAATTCAAAGGAAAACTTCACATCTAAAGTCAATCCAACACAAACATTAGACATCACATATTATTTACACCTGACAGAAGAAGTTAAGAAAAGTGATACTCCAACTAGTGTTCTAAAATTATTGGCATTAGAGACAATCCATACTAGATTTCCAGAACATGAATGGGTCCATATTTATACTGATGGATCATTGATATCAAACCGAGATGGAGCAGGGGCTGGAGTCAGGTGTCACCTCTTTTCCTATTACAAATGTTTAAATTATGGAACTACAAACTTTGATGGAGAAATTGAAGCAATTTGAATGGCCCTACAAAATCTTTTATACAGAATTTCACATTTTCAGCAAGCAGTTATTCTCTCAGATTCCAGGGCAGCAATTATAGCAATTACTTCCAAGTTGTCACCAAAAAACCAAACAATTATAGAATGCTGGAAAATCCTTACTCATCTAACAGCACTTCAAAAACACCTAGGCTTCCAATGGATACCAGCTCACTGTGGACTGAGTGGTAATGAGAAAGCTAATTTTCTTGCAAAAAAGGGTACCAGCAGTGTACAAAAATCTATGGTTAATCTACCATTTTATGCAGCTAAAAGATTAGTCAACTCTGAATTCAAAACAATTATTGCAAAATATTACTATGAAAAATCAAAGAATAAAAGATGGGAACTACCAAACATTCAAACAGTAATTCCTGAGTATCCTCAAAAAACAGCAGTTGCAATCTTCAGGTTGTTTACAGGACACGATTGTCTGGCAAAACATTTAAACAGAATTGGGATATATTCTTCACCACTCTGTTCTCTATGTGACCTGCAAGAGGAAATGGACCATGACCACCTTCAAATATGCCCGGCCACTTCTAGTGCCCCATCCATCAGTGAAAAATATTGGAGAGCAAGAGGATTAATGACTTCATTGTCAGAAATTGAGCATTAGTTAACAACAACACTACAAATAACTACATTAGCTAGAGAGGAACTCTTTACGATGACTAAAGTTACTACAGTGATGATATCATGTTAGGTATGGTCCATTATGAGTGGAATATCGAATCTTGGTAGCTTACGGCGATGGCACTTAGTTTATATATGTTTGTAATCAGCACCTCAAACATATTCATATAAATGAAACTGTACTAGCAATTATGATCACAACTTGCGCTAACTCTTGTAAGTTGCATTATCAAGAAAGACAGTTAACAGTTTAATAAAGTCATGTGCTACATTTGTGGCAACAAATCGACAGTGTTCAACATAATAGAACTTACCTTGTGAAGCTTTGGCTTTACGATCCAGAGCTGCCTTCTGGATGACACTCATTATTGCCTTTTTAGGAGACGTGTCTGCGATTGTGTATGTTCGACCATTGCCTACAACAAGTAGAGGAGCAGAATCATGTCCACCTGAAGAGTGTCGGCCAGAAACCAGGTCCACATCTGTGACTAGCTTGATGGACCGAGCTGAGCGGACGGCAGCCCGACCAACTGTCACCCGCAGCTTGAATATCCATCGCTGTTTCACAGTCAGAAACAGCCAGAGGACTATCCAGAGAAAGAGATGGATGATGGCTCCCACCGCAGTGGCTAGGATTGCACCATCTAGACTGCCTCTATATACCACCGTGTAGTCATACAACAGTGGTGCTTGACACACTGCGAGAGCCATCAGAACACAGAGAGCGGCACAGTGTGTGAAGTAACCCCAGCCACCACCAGATGCACCAATACCTCCTCCAGCCCAGCGCTGCAACACGATCACTCGACGTTCCCTCTCCGAACTCAGGAACGCATTGAACCTGTTCAACCACACAAATACTTTAGTCCACTCAACACTGTAAGACATTTCATGATATATTTCTGTTGTGTAAGAGATTTGGCTTGCTTCTACATCAGCTCATCAAGTTAACAAGATGCTGCTGGAAAAGTAAAATTTCATTATGCATACTTCCAACTTTTTAAAGATGCAACCTGTTAAGCTTATCCTCTGTCAGCAAAGCATAATAGCTGCCTGTGCAGTCAATTGACTAGCATAACCAGAGAACAAGTGACACACTTCACATTCATCAAATTTCGTTTATGTTCTGCTTCTCCAAAAGCAAATATGGATACAGAGTGATTAATAAATGAGGTTCAAATTTGTCCTGTGTTATGGGATACCACTTGTGATGGATACAAGGACAAGCATCCATTTATATTTGAAAGAAGTTTATTAAATGAAGAAGCTTACATTCGAAAATAATTTAAAATGTTGTCACTATCTTCATGAAGTGAAGGATACAGTGTGCAAAACTTGCCGTGCAAATGCCTCTTACTGTTAACTGGGTGTACCCACCATCTTCTTCCTTTTAAATACAAGATAGGCAAGACCCACTATAGCAATAACTTCATCAGCTTCCATCTTGGAGAACCGAACGGATGATAGAACATGAGTGTTTCAGCCATGTGTGCTTACATGTGCAAATATTATGTGGATAAAAGTGGGCACAAAGATTACGCTCGTGTATCCCCAGTGTAATACTGAAAAGGGGAACTGAATAATAAATTTAAGTTTCATACATATGCCCTTGAAACATGTGTGAAGGTGAAGTTTGAGTGTTAGATCAATTCATTGTGGTCTAGTTCCCGGCAGTGGAATGCATCTGGGATTGATCCCACCCATGTGACAGGTATAGGACTAGTGCTCACACAGGTTGTGAGGAAAGTGAGGAGCTGCAATAGGCACCAATCCTGACCACATTCCGGCTGGGGAATGTGTGATGGCCCTATCACCTTCTTGTACTGGTTGGATGATTGCAATATGTAGGTGTTGGGTTGGCAGTCCTAGGCACACGAGGGCTGTAGCAGCACAGGATTATTATTACAGTAGAACCTAGTTAATGTGAACTCGCTTAAGACAAACTCACAATTAACATAAAAAAAAGTATTGGCCTCGGCAGGAATACATTAGTTCTTATGGGAAGTTTTATTGGTTAACACAAATTACAAACTATTTTGCTGTCCCTAGTGTGATTAAATTTCATTGTAACACAAATTCCCAGTATTTTTAAGTGATAAGGGTTTTTTTATTTTCCGAAATGAATGCAAGAAATATAACTAACCATTGTTGACTCGTTTCTAATGTATTGTAGGTCAGTAGCTATGATTATCACCTCAAAAACCAGTGTGTGCAGTATATTAAAATAAATTCAATGTGTGCATTAACATTTAGAAACGTAAATTATAATGAAAAGTGAGTCAGACTGAAACACTTAACATCATTCACACGTAATTAATTTTGACCGGATTCAAGAGCTTAACTTGCTCCCATCATCAGAATTAATTCACTGGTTCTTGCAGATGTTTGACATGTGGTTGGTTGGGCTGACATCTAGCAATGGGCTGATGAACTTCCATAAAGGGTTTAGTGGCAGTAAATCAAAGTTCATTACATGGAGTTTGTTTTTTATGATATGAATTTTCTCCAGGTATCCAACTCTGCATGCTGTTGTGGTTGGATGTGTTTCAATCCGACTCAATTTTCATTAGAATTTAGATTCACTTCACTGTTACTAGCTTATTCAAAGATACATAATTTAGAAACGTATTTGATGTAAGGTGTTCTTTTAGTCGTAGCCAAGTAGAGTTAGAATACTGAATAAAAATCTCCAAACGGTAGCACAGCAAAGAGGAAACAGATAGCCATAAATGTACAGGTAAAGCTCAAGATACTCAATAAAGTGGACATGGTACAAAGAAAACAGCAATTGCAGAGCAGATTGGAATTCCCAAATCTACTTTATCTATGATAATTAGGAATTGAGAAAAAAATCATTAATGCTGCTGCGTCAAGTTCCGGAAACAAATCTGAATGACCTTGTAGTGGTAAGTATGAACACATTAAGACATGGTTCAATTATATGCATGTATCTAACATACTTGTAAGTGACCCTATGATTCAGTCAGAAACTTGGCTGTATCGGTTCCAGAAGGGACCTTCAGTTTCATCGCTACAGGTTTTTTCCAAGAAAATAGTGTAATTTGTGAGTATGTGTACTTTTACACTCACTTTACAGTGTTATAAGTCTACAGTAATGTAAAGTGAGTGATACTGTAATGTATTATGTATTACTGTACATGTGTATGTACGTAATAAGATCTGTATGTAATAACACAAACTCTCAATTTTTCGGTCCCTTCAGATTCATGCTAACGGGGTTATACTGTATTATTACAAAGTGCATCTGAAAAGTTTGGTTAATGGTTTTAGGAAATATAGGAAACAAGAGTTTCAAACAAAATACTTTTACTGGCCTTCAAAGTAATCACCATTGGCTACAACACACTTCTGACATAGGTTGTAAAGCTATTGGAAACTATTAGCAAACGCTTCTTGTGGAATCACTCAAAGCACTGTGGTCACATTGCCTTATTCTTGGATTTTGTCAGCTGACTTTTTTGCAGGCAGGGAAGATGATGAACACCATGCCATTGACTGTTGCTTGGTCTCTGGATTGTATTGGTAGCACAAACCCTCACCTCCTGTAATAATGGTTTCCAAAACTTGTGGATTCCAGTTAGACATGTCGATGAAATCTCCAGATGTTTCCATCTGAATTTGCTTCTGCTCATCTGTCAGGATGTGCAGTACAAACCGGGCATAAATCTGCTTTCCCAGATGTTTATGAACAGTAGTGCTCCATTTTGCGCTCATGTTGCAATGACTTTCTCACACTGACCCCGCTAGCTTGGTCACAGCAGGCACCACCAATTCACTGCAGTGATTTGCACGATAGGAGGCATTTGTTGACATGTCCCTCAATGTGTATGAGTAGGCACCTCATCCTCACCAGCACAGTTTTTAAAATATGGGACCATTCACCAAACTTTTCAGACACAGGTTGTATTATTAACAAAACTCACTTACTATAGGAGGAAAATTCAACAGAATTAACTGCTGAGAAGCACTCACAAAAATATATCCCACCTCAAATATTACCCTCTAGAGCAGTGCTGTCCAACTTTATGTACTTGGGCACATTTAGTTCATGCTTAAGAAGGCGTAGGCGCCATCACAATCACCGTTAGGACAACTACCCTTCATTTGAGAGGTAAGAGGGAAAGTACTGGTTAGGGAAATAATGAATACAGCTTTAAGTGTACAAAAATATACTTAATGGGTGTATATTGGCAGGATATTTGGAAGGAAATTGTTTTGTATTGAAATTTGAAATCGGAGTAAAAGTTTGCTTATGAAGGGTGCCAGAAAAATACAACATGGGTGCCACATTGGACAGTGCTGCTCTAGGGTCTTACATGCAAGTATGGGCCTTACAGTTAACATTCCTGCCTTGCAATGCAATCTTTCTATTTCTATGATTCTATCCGAGTTCACTTCAGGTATCCATATACATCAAACAATGAATATGTTCACTTACCTGCCATATCCATAGAGATATAACACAAGACTGGAGGCAAGAATTAGCACATTGGAGAGTACAAAAAGTGCCAGTGTAACATGAGTGTTTAAGAGGAATGGTGACCCACTGGGTAATAGTTCTGGAGCTCCACCTCGGTACAATGGCAGTGCTTCAGCTGCACCGAGCACCTGTACCTGAAATGTAAAACTTTCTATCACTAAAACTCTATATCATTAAGGAAAATAAAAGTTAATTTTGAGTAGCAATTCTTCTACGAAAAAATACTAGTTTTTAAATAATCATTCTATAACAGGCAAATATATGGATTTCTATAATACTTAAATAACCTATAAAACGTGATGTAAATTTGAATTTATGGAAAAATTAGGTCAGAAGTTGGAACACTTTATCACTTGCACACCTTGAGTTTTCAGATGAGTTACTGGCAACAGAACTTTTCATGTCTTTTACACAGTCATATTTTAATTTACATCATAAGAGACCGAGAGTTGTAGTTTTTGCAACTTATTTTTTCCAGGTTAGCCAATGGCTAAAGTAAAAGGCTAAGCATATGGCTCTTCTTTTATCATTTACAGGAGTTTGCAGTGTTAATGCTGGATCTGCTTCGGGCATTTAGTACTTAAAATTACTATTTAATTGGTTAAACACAAAAGTCAACTGGTTTGACAATGCAAGAGAATAGCAACAAAAGTAATGCAATACAGTGAAATGCACAAGTATACTCGGCGCCAAACAAGCAGGTGATTGACAGTTGCTCACCATATGGTGGAAAGGTCAAAATGAACAGGAGGGGATGGATAGCAATGATGATAGGATGATAGCAACGTCATAGCAATGCAAAGAGGAACCAATTAGAGCTAAGACATTTCCATAGCAACACTAAACAAGTGTTATTAGCAGTTTTCGACATTTAACATTTGATTAGCATATGCCTGACCAGCAATCCAGTACTAAAACAAATCATGTGTCTTATCTTGTTTTCCCTGCAATATATACAATGCCTCCCTCCAGCTCCAGCTTGCATCATTTAGAGAGTATCTGTATGCTGACACATTTGTTTCCATCATTCTATTTATGCATTTATTTGCCTTGTATTTACCACTGAAAAGTGGAAAACCCTTTAAAAAATAAGGTGTGTCTGAATCTGTGTATTTGTGTGTATGTTATGAGCATTTACAATTATCTTACTCTTCTAAGGAGTATTTAATTATGTCCAAAAATATTGACAAAGACAGCATAGCAAAACGAGAAACTTTACATATTCAGAATAAAATTGTGTTTGGTATATATCCCAATTAAAGGATTATGCAGCCGATGGTACTTGTGAAGAACACGGTTGCAAAACTGTTTGGTTTCCCCTTTCCTAGTGTAATCCAATTTAATTAATTTGGGCTGAACTAAATGGTTACATTGGGTAAAACAACAAAGATTTCACTGTGTCATCTGTAATAAAGCTACATCAATAAAAAGTTGAAAACTCTGAACAAGTAGTTACTGATACAAGGGGTGTAATAAGTGTAACATAGGAAGTATGTTGGAAGTATGTATGAATGGAGTTTTAGAAGCAAGGATAGAACAGTGTCATTTTTGCAGGTAATTCCAGCAACAACAGCAGTGATGCAAGCGAGTCAGATATCAGCAGCATTTTCCCATTACAATGTTTGACAGGTATGTTTCTTTTGTTAACATAAATCTTTACAGTGATATATACTTGCAAGTGCTATCCTTTGCATGCAGATTCACTATTTTACTATTGTCTTCGAATATGAATATAAATTATACCTGCTCTACATTCCAAATGCAATCCAATTATGTTCTTACATATAATGCTATGCGCTCTCCATGTGGTCATGATAAGTGGCAACTTTGCCTCTCTTTCACCGTGAAATGTCAATCCCTTCCTTGTTTGGCGCTGTTAATAGTAACACTGCAGTGTGGACAACAATGCTCAGTTGTTACTTTGGAAAAGCACAGGTGTTCTCGATTTGGACTATTCCTAGTACTACATTTCTGGACTCAGGATGAAGTATGTGAGAGGTATATCACTTAGATTTTTTTGTCTTACTGGTTTCAAGGGCTAATGGCTTCCATTGACAGAAGTGACTACCTGGCTCCTGGTGGTGTTGTTTGGTGGGTGGTTTATGGCTTTGTAGTTTTAGGAGTGTTATGCTCGTTATGATAAGCAGGAATTTATCAAATCAATTGCCCAAATTTATATAGGTATCAGACACATAAGACATAAAAAGCTGCATAAATCTGCAGTTTTAAACCACATTGAACATAACACTTTTAATAACTACAAACATACTACAGACCTCAATACTCTAATAGTGATTGGTGACAAATAGCACCAAGTTTATCTCTCACACTCTCTAGTAAGTGAGTCCAGTCATTCACTTCATGTCCAGTTTATAACACAAGTGAATAATTGTGGCTCCTTGATAAAGATTCGTGACAAATACCAGCAAGTATCTGTCTCAAACTCTCTGGTAATTGGGTAAAGCAATTCCTTTAATTCATGTCAGGTTCACAATAGTAGGCAATAATTGTGGCTCCGTGACACTGATTATAGATAAATACCAGGAGGTTTCTATCTCAAACTCTGGTGAGGATAGAAATTCATTTGAGCATGTCTGGTTTACAAATGTAGCGAATAATTGTGGCTCCTTGAGCACTGATTAGTGAAAAATAGCAGGAAGTCTCTCAAACTGTCTGGTAAATGAGTAAAATGATTCACTTCATCGTCTCTGGCTTACAACACCAGGGAGTATTTGTGATCCCTTGACAGTGATTAGTGAGAAATACCAGCAAGTTTCTGTCCCAAACTGTCTGGTAAGTGAGGATAATGAATCATTTTATCATGTCTGGTAAAAGATTTTAAGCATAAAACACAACCACTGCTTAATGAAAGTGGTCTTCCTGGCTGACAAGTTTGGTCTGCTAAAGCTCTGTCCACCACACTCACTTTTAAATACCTCTGCATTACCAACAGTCACGGTAACGAGTCAGTTGTGACTAAACCTTCACCAAGAAGATTGAGACTGCCACTGATGGTGCTCACTGCAGATGTCGATTAAACATTCGGACATCAAAATGCCAGCAGACCATGGCTTATCAGCCCAGAAGAATCCACTATTCATTATTCTGACTCCAGCCATGAAAGCTTATGATTACTCACTGTTTAATGAATTTTGAACTGTCACCACCAAATCCACTATGGAAGTTTATCATTCAGGAGCCTGTCAGTCACTTCTGATGATGGGAGCAATTAGTTCTTGAAACCAATCAAGACATGGGAACACACCTGAAAGGTCTTCCATCGCCAAGGAAAATATGCCAATAATATAGTTCATTGCATTCCCGGTAATTTTTGTGGACATTCCTGATAACTTTCATCATATCCCTAAACGGCCCCAGGTACACTAAGTATAAAGTAACAATACCTTGTAGAGTACACAGACACCAGCATAGGCAAGGAGTGACTGCAAACCATTAGCAAGTAGCTGCATGGAGAAGAGAGCACCAAAACCTTTGTTGGTAGCCCAGAATACAGCGGGATACCTTACAGCATATACCAGCAGTGCCAGAGCGTAGTTGAGGAACTCTGGTGATATAGGACCCAGCCAGTTGTCACTGTCTCCTTCGCCACTCTCCAGGCCTGGCTCTATCCCAGACATCAGGTCCTGCGGAACAAACATTAACATCAGCAGCTTTCTCCTTTTAGGATAAAACCTGGTGGGTAAAGGAAGAAATTTCCTTGGCTGGCACTAAATGTGGTCCTTCCACATACTACTGACATGAAAGAACAACATACGGCTTGTTTCCAGATCTGACAAAGGCACATAGCATGTTTGAACACTGGAACCTATTGCAAAAACTGGAATAATAAATAATCCCTTGCCAAATAAAGCATAATTTTGTGTTTACATGAAATCTAGAATGTGTAAAATGCTCCGTATTGCAAATGTACAAAATTACATGTAAAATAAATGAGAATTCCATAAGAATACTTGAAGATCTGGTAGTCGTGCTTCTTTGTGATGTGCAAACACGAAGCACATTCTTTTGACGAGCATGCAGAACTGAAGAGGGAAACACATAGAAACATTAACTGAATATATTACTGTTCTTAATACTATTTTATTTTATAAAATGGAGACAAGTCATCTAAAGTAAAATTCTATTTTATTTTATAATAATACCTTGCTGAGCTACCTACAACTGTTGGAACATCTTCCTTTTCCTTTATATAGGGTGGTACACTGGTTCCTTGTATCATTCCTGTGTTGACAACCTTAGCCCAATCTAAATAAATACCCTCTCTATAAAATTATTTGAACAAGAGACACTAAGAATTTTACTAAGTAATGCTTGATTTTTGAACTAGCAATGATTAGTCTTCAAAGCTGCAAAAATATCCACCCAGTTTTAACTTCTCTTTACGTTTCATCTGTTCATCGTCTTTTGAATTACAATTCGTTATACAGATTGTCCATGCATAGAACATCCAAGTTCAAACACTCTGAAACAGCGGATCTAGATATATTCGATAGGGGGGGGGGGGGGCGGTTCCGGTCTACTACCACTTCATAATAATTACATTCATGCTAAAACATGGCTGGCTAAATATTTAACTGAAAGAAATAATGTTTAAACTACCAGGTACCACCGATCTAGGAACCGCCACAGCCCCACCCACCTATCAAATGCTTACAAAATGCTCCTATTATGGATACGAGATTCAAACATTCGCCTAATTCGCATAGTCATTGCGCAAATCTTGATTCACAAAGTGCCCTATGCCAAGTTCGTCGCAGTCATTAAATGCAGTTGTTAATGAAGTCTGCAATTCACTGTCATTGCTACTGCTGCATTCGCAATAACTGTAACACAATCACTGTGTGTCTCTTCTCTGACTTCAACACGCGTGCTTTTCACTTTTAAATATGTAGCTTGATTATTATTGGAGTTTACATCAATACCTTTTGTCACAAGAATTGTCTCCGACTTCAAGACACACATTTTTAACAAACTGTAACAAATTCGTTTGAATTTTGCGTTTCGACATCTTAAACTTGTGGCTTCTATAGTAATCACAAGCACAGCTCGAACATAGAAGTGGACATTTCACTATGGCACTGTCTACCACCAAGCTTGCACCGCCACTGTTACATCGACAATGACAGTTGCGAACTAACGAAACGTATACACCAATTGTCGATAGCTTGTTTCCGCTTTGCCGCTTTCCCATTCTTGAAGTCATCGGCAAAGATCAGTAAACGTTTTTCTCCTGACCTAGATTTAATTATCACTTATTAAAATCGTCTGCAACGACAAAAATCAAAAGCTGAATAGTTTAATGCAGCACGTTATAGTTTATGATCAAACGAAATGTTATGTAATGCACTGTAATATGGAATAAGGCATAAAACTACTTATGTACCATATTAGCATTATTATTCGTATTATTATAAAAAGCTAGTAGAGGTCGCATTGTTGTCTTTTATCGTTGACACATTTCCGTAATTCTCTCTTTCTCGTTTGCTTCTTCTCTTACTCCCCATTTTATTCCCCTCCACTGCTTTTTCTCCTCATTTTTACTCTCCTTACCTTCTTCTTTTCCTGATTACCCTCCCCTTATGAAGGACTTACAAGCCTGACCTAGGGTCAGACACTTGTCGGGGAGCACAGGAACCTATGGACCGGACAGACTGAAGACCTGGAAGCGAGTAGTCAGCCAAGTAGTGAGGAAGAAAATGAGATGAAATGCAGGTGAAATCGATGATTGGAAAGGTGATAAAGGAGCAGATGATGATAATGATGACGATAGAAATAACAACAATAATAACAACAATAATAATAATGATAATAATGATAATGATGATAATGATGATAATGATAATAATAATGATGATTTTAATGATAATGATGATAATAATGATAATAACAATAATAATTTCCCTAGGGCGTCTTCCCCTTATTCAGAGGTTACCCTCATCGCCCGGCCGCTGCGTCCTCCAGCCGCAGCCAAGGCCACGGAGGAGTGCAGGTTGGGGGTGGCGGGGGTCAGCACGCCGACTCCCCCGACCGTAAGGCGACTACTTGACCTTTCAGGGACGCTACCTTTCTATCAGGATAGCTCCTCAATTGGCCCCCCAGGGACCTAACGAGGCTGAGTGCACCCCGTACCAGACCTCACAGCGGGGGAAAAATCCCATGCCGGTACCGGGGATCGAACCCGGGTCCTCCGCGCCACAGGCAGGCGCGCTACCACTGCGCTATGGAGGCGGTCAACAACAACAATAATAATAATAATAATAATAATAATAATAATAATAATAATAATAATAATAATAATAATAATAATAATAATAATAATAATAATAATAATAATAATAATAATAATAATAATAATAATAATAATAATAATAATAATAATAATAATAATAATAATAATAATAATAATAATAATAATAATAATAATAATAATAATAATAATAATAATAATAATAATAATAATAATAATAATAATAATAATAATAATAATAATAATAATAATAATAGTGATAAAAACCATTATGGGGAAATAAGGAAAATTGAAGCTATTAATAGTGAAGCAACAAGATTCTAAAGTAAGAACAAATTAGAAACTAAAAACTTCACTTATCTTAGTATTATTTGCTGGACACAGCTTGAAACCCAGGGTCAGCAAATAATACTAAGATAAGTGAAGTTTTTAGTTTCTAATTTGTTCTTACTTTAGGACCATTGAGGGGGCCCACCAGAGCTTCTCACTGTGCCCCTCCCCCCTTCACCCTGAGGTAGGAGAGGGTTGTATAAGGAATTATCAAACGAACTGGTTAAACCATCTAAGGCTGAGGTCGTAACAGGTCTTATGGCCTAACACTTGGAAGGAAGAAGAAGATAAATGGAACAATAAAAAATTATTCATAGCATTGTTCTAATACATCAAGGCCCCCTTTAATATATGCGAGCTTCTCGGTATTTTCGTCATTAAAATGCCTCCGCTGGGAATCGAAGACAGAGACTCTCTCATGGCAATTGTTTGAAAGAATTAATGTCTGTTGCAACAATTAAAAGCATATGGTGTGTTGATATTTTTGAAACACACTGTACAACCTGTGTTGCTATGAGCGCAACACATGGAGCTCGAGAGTAATTTCGTTGGAGGTCAACGAACCTGGAGAGTGCGAAAGGGAAGGCTTCTGACTGTGCTGAGAGACGAAGCGGTGGTGGATATGTTGGTCGTCGGGGCGCTCACGTTGGGCGTCGCCGTGTAGAAGGGCAGAGGCGTGGGGAGGCTCGAGTAGTTGCTGGTGCTCTCTGTTGGCGATGTCATGAAGCTCAGCACCACCAGACGATCTCTATGCACCACCATAAAGTCCAGGTCCGTCCGCCAGATGGCATCTGTCAACATATTCAAAGCCAATCATGAATATCGAAAAGCCATTAACAAGTTTCCCCCTGAGGGAGGCCCCCGGTGCTACATTACCGATATTCAATATACAGAACAAAGCAGTCCCTACCTACTCCATTCTTTTATGAGAAGAAAGCCCACCTGTAGTCGGCTCATCAAAAATATTTTCCTACTTAAAACAGAAAGCATACAACTCTTTAACACAAAATGTACTTAAGCTATTTTGTTCTTAAACTATAAACGCCAAAAACAGTTCGTTGTGTGTGTGTGTGTGTGTGTGTGTGTGTGTGTGTGTGTGTGTGTGTGTGTGTGTGTGTGTGTGTGAGCACATTAATTTTATTCTTGACAGCCTGTGTGGGCGAAGAGAAATTGCATAGCTTTGAACCAGCACTTCGCACGAATTCTGTTAAAGAAATGTTTTAAAAATGTCAAGTGAGGAAGTTATTTATTACCTCGGGGGGGGGGGGGGGCGGTGGCAGTGGCGATGCTAAAGTATAAAAATATCCTGAAATTAAATGTCGCAAACGCCTGTATAGTTTGCAATTTCAACAGCAAGATACATGAGGACATAAGCTGAAAAACGAAAGAAAACAATACGGCAATCATTTTAACAGTAAAACCAGCAATGTCCAACGTTTGCGAAAGAGGAAGTGGATTTACCTCCTTCCACTTTATGCGGAATTTGCCATTCTTTTAACACTCAGACGTGCATTGTGTTGCAGTGGTGGATTGGTGACGTGTACATTGCGTTTGATTTACGAAAACACTTTCAAATGTTATGCAATAAACATCTGTTCAATGCTGACTCTTTTGATACTGCTTACGTTTAAGAGGTCAATCAATATTTGGTACAAAGTCCAAGTGCATAGTCTTAAAAGATACATCAAGTGATCGTCGCGTAACATAGTGATATATACACACTTTTAATATTGTTCAATTTGGAGAAACTCTGTTTACAAATATATGTAGAACTATACTCTAAAACCAATCCCCAGCGCAACAGCCCATGAAAGGCCAAAGCTTGCCACCCAGCCGCTGCGTCCCCCACCTCTGCCCACTACAGGCGTCATTGGTGGGGTGCAGTACTGGTGGGTGGGACGTAGTCAGCGCCCCGAGCCCTCTCGGCCTTCTCGGCCTGGGGTCGCTACTTCTCCGTCAAGTAGCTCCTCATTTGGTCCCCCCGGGACCTAACGAGGCTGAGTGCACCCCGTGCTAGACCTCCCAGCGGAGGAAAAATCCCCATGCTGGTACCGGGGAGCAAACCCGGGTCCTCCGCCAGAGGCGGGCGCTCTACCAACTGCGCTACGGAGGCGGTCAGAGCTATATTCACTCTTAAACAAACTATTCTTCCAAATGCTTATTTCTCTATCTACTTCATTTTAATCGACATAAGCATTTTCAGAAATTATCTCATTGCTTATTGTCTTGTAGGTACAAGCAGAATATAGGAATACAGTAGGCTTTAAGCGATACTGAAATGTTTTAAGAGCTGGTTGCTATGCGATGCCTTTAAAATTCGTTCTCTTTGCAAGATGAAGAGATGAAAAACAAGTAACATATTCCTATTTGAGAAAAATATAAGTATTGGCAAATTCACACAAATAATAAAGAGTATCCCGGAAATGGTTCACTAAAAAAAAAAAGTATTGCTCATAAATTGTGTGTTTTAACGAAATCCACAACTTTTAATTAATAAGCTTTTGTCTGTTAATTAATTAATTAATTAATTTCTTGTCTAACGACGCTGTCAATTGCCAGGATCACATCAGCGTCGCCGGTGTGCCGGAATTTTGTCTCGCAGGAGTTCTTTTACATACCAGTAAATCTACTGACATGGAGCTGTCGTTTTTAAGCACACTTAAAAACCATCGGCCTGGACCGGGTTTGAACCCGCTACCTTGGGATCCGTAGGCCAGCGTCTAACCAACTGAGCCACCCAGACCAACAGGCTTTTGTCTGTCTTATTGCTTACCATTTATGCAATAGTCATCCAGAATAAAGAGTTCTTCTAAGGGCATTCCCAGAAAATTCAAGTTATGAGTTAGAAACTGCCATGGAATGGCCTGTTTGTGTCCGTCACTGGATACTGACTTGCTGGTTGTGTTTGTACACGCCACAAGCAAGAGTTGGTTCATCCTCAGACTGAACGAGTGGAGTGGGACTAGACTAGACTACCAGATGGCAGGCTGCGAACAGCCCGAGGTGTGTCATTCGTGTACCTGCCCTTTTAGGGCTTAACCACTGTATGATGGGATTAGGAAGTTGTAGGATGACTGGTGAAGAATGGGGATTGTGGTTTATTAGGAGGAAGCATGGGTTTATGCTCCTCGTCGGGTGATGATTTCAGCGTGCAACTACCGTTGGGCACTGCTGATGGGTGGTCCAAATATGGGTATTTGGCGAAAAATTCTTGACTTCCAATCTACTCTTGGAAGGACTGTAAGGAGCTCAGCTTGCGCTGTTGATGGGGTAGCTCCTGTGTTACCGGGGGTGCCCGCAAGCCATGCGGGGAACCCGGTGTCGCACAAGCGTGCGTTCTCTAGGGATATAGTCCCCAAGAGACCTAACCAGGGCGCTCCGATGTTGTGGAAACTGGTCGTAGAATTTGGTTGCCCGGCGTCTAATTTCGTCCTCCACGTACAGGAGGGACGAGGCTTCGTGCAGTAGTCTCGTAGGGAATCTACGGCATACAGAATAGATTACACGAAGACGTCTATTCTGTATACGTTGCAGACGCAGGAGGTGGGTGTCTGCAGCCATGCCCCAGATTTCGCAGGCATACAGGAGGATAGGGATAATGAGAGCCCGAAAGAGGCGTAACTTCAAGGGAATTGGCATCCCCGACCGCAGCATGGGGTACAGTGAGGCAATTGCCCCGCTGGTCCGCGCTGATAGGTCGTTGATGTGTTCCCGAAAAGTTAGGTCCTTGTCGAGCTTTACTCCCAGGTAGGTAAGGGAATCTACCCACTCAATCCTTCGGCGAAGGTATGTGAATGTGGGGAAGTTGGCGGGAAAGCGGCGTTTGGTAAAAAGAATGGCGCGGCTTTTCTCCGGGTTGATGGACAATCGCCAACGCCTACACCACTCTTGGATGAGGCGGAGGTGTCGCTGAATGGGGAGGAAGGTTCTGCGAGGGCAGGCGCGGCTCTTCAGGGTAGGCAGGGTAGGCATTGCCTACCCCATCGTAATACATCAACAAATAATGTTTAACTATGGTTATGCATTTTATCATTTGAACCGTCATTTTCCCCTAAATTGCAGTTCAAGAAAAGCTTTCTCGGTTATAATGACCAGCGCATGGTCAAATCCTTTAATCTCAATTCCGATTCATCAAAACTGCGCTGCGTGTTTGAAACGCGCGGCAGAAATGATACGCATGGAACCTGGGTAGTGGAGAGCAGGCTAGCTTAACCTCTGCCTGCCCGGCCCCATTTCCTCAGTACGAGGCCCTTGAACAGGGATAAGGAAACATTCGGTCTGTATATGCACTCCGAGCATGCGTAGACGCGTCTGCCAGCAGTCCGAACACTTGCCTGCCCAAATCCGAATTTATGCGACATTTTCCGAACAGCCATACTCCACGAACGAAGATCTCAGAGATTTGAATCTGTCGTTATCTCTGTGTAATACCAGTATGACCGACTTAATTAGTGAACTATTACAAATTTCGCTTTCGCGGCGCACTGACAATGAAAAGAGGAGTGTTTTAGCTATTTAACACAAAGCTACAGTCAGACAATTTTTCAATTTCTTAATCTATTTTAGTCATGGGCGTCGCGAAACGGGGGCAAGGGGGCCCACGGCCCCTCCTTGGAAGTTGGTGAACTTAATTTTCAGTCAGGTACTGACTTTTAAACTATTATTTAAATTTTGATGTAAAGAAGAATTTTTGTTTAGCACAAATTAATACGGTTATCTGCAACAAATACTATAAATTTTGACAGTAAAATAATGATTTAATATTATATGATTGGAAATTTCCAATATGTGCCCCCTCCCCTGGAAAAAAGTCTGCCGACACTCGTGATTTTAGTTTTGGCGGTAATTCGTCCGTAAGTCACACTCATTCACTCTGCTCTTATTAAACAACCAAACGATATATTGTTTGCGTTATCCGCAATGACTTCGCCCCTTATATTTCGGATAAACGGGGTTTATTATTATTATTATTATTATTATTATTATTATTATTATTATTATTATTATTATTATTATTATTATTATTATTATTATTATTATTATTATTATTATTATTATTATTATTATTATTATTATTATTATTATTATTATTATTATTATTGTTGTTGTTGTTGTTACTGTTACACTTTGCCTACCCTAAAATTTTGACTGCGAGCCGCCATTGTGCGAGGGTGTTTATTTGTACAGAATAGCAGCACGTCATCAGCATACTGGGCTATATTAACGTGCTGCTCGGATGGAATGTCGGCCACATATACGCTGAACAGCGTAGGGGACAATACAGAACCTTTAGGGACTCCGCCTCTGATTGGCCTTCGTGTAGATTTGGTTCCCGCAACTGCGACCACAAACGATCTGTGTTTTAGAAATGAGTGTAGTAGGTGTATTAGGCGTGTGGGTAGCTCCAGTTGGATGAGTTTGCGGAGGAGACTGGCATGCCAGGTCGTAGAGAAGGCCTTCTCAACATCTAGAGAAACCGCGGCGGTATAGGCTTTGTCCTGGAAACCCAGGGCGGCAGCCTCCACCACACGCAGCAACTGCTGAGATGTCGAGTGGCCAGGCCGAAACCCAAACTGATGGTGAGGGATGGCTTGAATGTCCCACAAGATGGGAGACAAGCGGACTAGAATAAGCCTCTCGAGTACTTTCGAGAGTACAGACAGGAGACTTATGGAACGGTAGTTGGCAGGATGAACCGGGTCTTTCCCTGGCTTCAATATGCAGATCACCCGGGCCTCCCTCCACTCGCGTGGAAAGTGACTAAGGGCGAGGCACATATTGAAGACCTGGTGGGGAATAGCCGCTGATTACTTAAGCGTCTCCAAAGAGACAAGGTTGGACATATCTGTTAAAACTGTCAATACCGCAAATAGGGATTTTTTAAAACCAGCATACTGCGATATGTAGTGTCATGCATGAGCAAACTTTGAGACAAGTTTACTATTTCATAGGTTTTTTTCCCACGATAATTACTTATATAAATTGGATTATAATAATTGTTGTTATGCTCAACGTTTAATATATACCTGAAATGTAAATGAGGAAGGAAAAGGATTTAAACAAGGAAACTGTGCACATTAAGTACGCTAAAAACGGACATGTGGTACTCATGACTTTCTACTCTTGTACTAACTACTATTCCTACAAACTCTTATTCCTATATCTTCATGTTAGTAGATAGTACCTGGGCGACCGAGCTTCGCTCAGCATTTTTCGCCCCCGTTTTTGTGATTTTTTTTTTTTTTTTTTTTTTTTTTTTTTTTTTTGTGGGAGAAGATTCTTAGATAAAACTCAAAGGCAAAACGTTAACTAAATAATAATTTTTGTCGCAATTGTTAAGAGTCATTTCCGAGTTACAAGAGATATAGAAATACATACAAATATTTCATAAACACCATCATTTCAGCTGAAAAACGTCCACTGCTGAACGCAGGCCTGCCCCATAGATACCAACCTAGTTTGAGGTTTTCGTCGAGTATTTGTTCCATTATGGAGTTCAGTACTTTGGTGCTGCGATTGACTCCAGGGCGTTAACACGTTGGCCAAGGCCCTTCATATTTCCGTCGAGTTCTTCCATGGCTTCCTTAACCCTGGCCAGTCACTCGTTAGTATTATCCGATAGATCTTTCTTCATATTGGACGTTCCCGCCTTCATGTTTTCCGTTTCGGAGTTTACATTTTCAATTTGGCTTCCATTTTTGTTTCCATATTTTCTATTTCGTAGTTTACATTTTTCCAATTCGGCTTTCATACTTGTTTCCTCTGCCGCATTTCGGAATTCATTTCATTGCCCATCTTGGCTAACATTTGTTTCATGAACTGTTCCATATCGTGCTTTTCGTTGCATCCGTGCCATCTGCTGGAACGATGGTATGAAAGAATGCACCCCAGCCTTCGCCTATGTGAGTCAGAGAGCACGATCTCCGGGGATCGAGGCCAGGACCTCCCAAATGCAAGTCACACACGTCGCTGGTTCCGTTTCCACATTACTTGAGAATGTAGCATTATGTAAAACTTCCGCCGCAGTGACCTTAATTGTCCTATCCGTCAACAGTGCACATTTTTGTGCAGCAAGCAGCACGGGGTAGGCATATGTCCTTGTCTACTTGTGTGAGAAAGGCCCATAAATAAACAAGAAGTGTTAGAGTCAACACAACTGGAATGCTTCACGTTTGTAAAACAGAATTAGTTTGAGACTCGGGGAGTGCGTGCATTCCAGCCAGTGGAAACTTGGCAACTTGGCTTGTTATTCACCTATATACCTAGCTTTACAGACAAAATCTCGTACTTCTATGTTTATTATATAGAATTTAACACTAGACACTCATAGCACTGCCACTAGAAATAAACATAAATTAGCTGTACTAAATTGCAGACTTGCTCTGACGAAGGAAAGTTATTACAATATCTAATTTTATAATAAATTACATATTAAATTTACAGCTGTGATCATTAGTGTTTTTAAAAGTAATCTTTTTAATTGGCTAGTGGAAAGGCCATTTTATTCCATTGGCAATTTTAATTACTATACTGTAATTGAGTATTAATTTATATATGTGAGTCATTCTACGTCAAATCGCACAAAATATGGCAAAAAATGACCTTGATCTCTCAGATTTCCTTGATTTTTTTTGGTGTTTTGAAACAAAATATATTTGACCCGTGTTTCTTCGTTTTATAAAAAAATTTATTTTGGCAAATATTAATTTTTGAAATGTCCCAACAATTTTATATAAGCCAAGAAAATGGGATGTAGGACGGCCCAAAAAGAGATGGAAGCAGCACTTTCAGTGACACTTGGGCTTCAGAACGGGAAAAACCCAATGCTTGATATGGAAGAAGAAGAAGATGAAGGAGAAGAAGAGGAAGAACAGGAAGAAGAGGAAGAAGAGGAAGAGGAAGAAGGAGGAGTAGGAGAAGAAGAAGAGGAAGAAGAAGAAGAAGAAGAGGAAGAAGAAGAGGAAGAAGAAGAGGAAGGAGGAGGAGAAGAAGAAGAAGAAGAAGAGGAAGAAGAAGAGGAAGGAGGAGAAGAAGAAGAAGAAGAAGAAGAAGTAGAAGAAGTAGAAGAAGAAGAAGAAGAAGAAGTAGAAGAAGTAGAAGAAGAGGAAGA
Source organism: Tenodera sinensis (assembly GCA_030765045.1). Taxonomy (NCBI): domain Eukaryota; kingdom Metazoa; phylum Arthropoda; class Insecta; order Mantodea; family Mantidae; genus Tenodera; species Tenodera sinensis. Next base: position 303,852,906 of record CM060962.1, read on the forward strand.
AGAAAAAGAAGAAGGAGAAGGAGAAGAAGAGGAAGAACAAGAGGAAGAAGAAGAAGTAGAAGAAGAGGAAGAAGAAGAGGAAGAAGAAAAAGAAGAAGAAGAAGAGGAAGAAGAAGAGGAAGAAGAAAAAGAAGGAGGAGAAGAAGAACAAGAAGAAGAAGAAGAAGAAAAAGAAGAAGGAGAAGGAGAAGAAGAAGTAGAAGTAGAAGAAGTAGAAGAAGAGGAAGAAGAAAAAGAAGGAGAAGAAGAAGAAGAAGAAGAAGAGGAAGAAGAAGAAGAAGAAGAAGAAGAAGAAGAGGAAGAAGAAGAAGAAGAAGAAGAAGAAGGAGAAGAAGAAGAAGAAGAGGAAGAACAAGAGGAAGAAGGAGAAGAAGAAGAAGAAGAAGAAGAAGAAGAAGAAGAAGAAGAAGAAGAAGAAGAAGAAGGAATTTCTAGATTGTCAAAGCTAACAATTGCATTACCTACTGTTCCAATAGAAAGATAACTACGAGTACATTAGGTCACGGCAGCCCTCCGTCCTGGTGTGACACACGGCTCGTACATACCTGATTTAAGAGAATACGCTGATGATGTCACGTCTTATGAACCTCACACGCCTGACTAAAACACAAACAAAATATCCAAGAAATTTCTTTCGCTCACGTAATTTAAACCCATTGAGAATACAACAAGTATTACGAATATTATTTGAAGGGCGTTCGTTACTCTTCTTTCACCAGTGAAAAGGAGCAACTTGATTTGTATTACACAGGGCATGTGATCCCGTTGTAAATTGCCTTTATCGATTCAAGTACAAAGACACTTTGTTCCTTTAGAAACAGAGAGAAAATAGAAAACCATTCCTTCCATGCTACTTGAAATCAGTATTTCATTTGTTTCTCTGGCTTTGAACCCGACAGGAGAATTATCTAACAGGAAATCCATTAGCCACAAATTTGACCCGCTTTGATCTGTATTGTTGAGAAACAAGGACGGAGAAGTTCAACGCTGGTTTTAGCAAACGCACGAATCACGTTTTGCTTTTTCTACTACATATTTGCAATAAGATAAAGTATTGTATTCTACCCAAAAAAATTCGATAGCGAGATTTCACTGGAAATACATGTTTTGAGACTTCCTGAGAGCATTTTTAGGAAAAGGTTTGTGCAGTGTGTGTGTGTGTGTGTGTGTGTGTGTGTGTGTGTGTGTGTGTGTGTGTGTGTGTGTGTGTGTGTGTGTGTGTGTGTGTGTGAATAACATAACTTTGAAACGAAAAGTCCGTTAAATAACAAACCTGACACTTAAGTTCAAAGTGTTCCAAGGATGCGATGCGAAGATTTTCAGAAAAGACTCCCCCAATTCCAAACTATGCTTTACAACGAAATTTTTTCGAAAATTGATTTTTTAAATGGCTAACGGTTTCGGTAAATTTCTATATGGTTAAGATAGTTTCATTACCAGGGCCCGGACGTTTATGACCTGAAATATGCAAGCGCTTACGACCGAAAAAAGAAAATATGACGATAAATATGACTTACAGCTTTTGGGTGCATTTTGGAAATCTTCAAACATTTAACGCTGTTTGAATTAACATTATATTGAAAATCTAGCACACTCAATAATAAACATTAACTTTATTGTTGCGTTTCGAATTTATTTAATTGTTCATCCAGAGTTAACTCTCAGCTCTGCACAGAATTAAATGAATGTCACATTTTGAAGGGCGATCAGAAAGAATTACAATAACACTTTACATACAGCTTACGCTCCAAATTTCTCGCCTACCACCTAGGCGGCCCGGGTTCGATCCCAGGGACCCGCATGTGGTATTCGTGGTGGACGAAGCGGCGTCTGGGCGGGTTTTCTCCGGGTTCTCCGGTTTCCCCCGCCATCTCATTCCACCGGTGCTCCATTTTCATTCCATGTATCATCAGTGTCACCGCCTGCGGTGCCGTAGTAGTAAAAGCGGGCGTTAAACACTACACACACACACCCTCCAAATTTGCGGAAACATACATTTCTAAAAATATGATTGTAAGAAATATTACAGAATGCAATCACATATGCGAAACTCGAATAGAAATATAAACATATGACAAACATTCGAAAATTTATGGGGAAAATATGACTATAATATGAAAAGTGACCAGAAAATGACAAAAAAAAAAAAAAGCATCACAAAAGCCAAAATATGACTATATGACACAAGAAATGCATAATTTGAATCACCATTGATAAATTCATACTTTGCTAATATTTTACATGAAGAAAAAATCAAACAAAACCTTTGACATATAAAATTCCGAGCCTTGTATATTAAAAATGAAATGTACATTGTGGATTTTCTGGGAATGTCCTGTTAAGTTCTCTTAATTCTGAATTACTTTTGTATAACTGGTAAACCTTAAGAGACACTTAAATGAGGACCTCGTTAAAACACACAATTCATATCCAATGAATGTCCACGCTTAGTGACTACTTGTCGTTTAGTGGTTAGCATGTTAATCTTCAAACCTAAAGGCCTTGGGTTCGACTCCCGCCTGAAAAGTGGAAATTTTTCTTAATTCATAATTATTCCTCATCCTACCTAGAGTTTGGAAATATGAATGAGAGTGTGCGTGCATGTGTGCGTGTGTGTGAATTTAATAACCCAAGTAATGCGAAGCCAAAGACTAAACCACTATAAAGCGAGCGGACATCACTGTTGTTGAGCAATTGTTGGGAAGGTTAAAGGTCACCGATATGACCTTAAATATTAATATCAATGGAACATAATAAAAATGTAGATCCCGTTAAAACACACATTTTCTGTCAAAAGCATGTTTCTAAAGAGTTAACCATTTCTGAAATATTTCTTGTTGTTAGTTTGAATTTTAAAAGGGAAGCCATTTTTTCCCTTACTGGTCATGCAAAGAGAACGCAATTTCAAAACCATCACATAGCCACCAACTTTTGGAACATTTGGCTATGGCCTAAGCCTACTCTATTCCCATTGTATCTATAAGGTAATGTGTAATAAAACAATTTCCACAAATTAATATTTATCTCGATTAAGATGAAGTAAATAGAAGAATAAGATTTTGAGAGAATGGTTTGTAGAAGAGTAGAGAAATTCATATGACTGTAACTAGAGTTGTAAAACTACCGTACACTATCATAAGTAAGTGTAGACTAAGGTAGTTTTCCTGCTAGAACTGGTGAGTGAAGCTGCCCACATTACCTGTACGTTATGTGTGTTGCATACCTATCGGGCGTTCCCTCATATCGATCACGTTGTTTGCGTTATGTGAGCATGTTTTACTAGATTCCTCTAGAAACCGGAAGCGTTGAACTTTGAACCTTCTCGAAACTGAGAGAGGGTATATAAAGGATCGCTTAACCTACGCAACATTAGGGTCTTCAAACACACTTGAACGCTCCTTTAAGTACACTACAGCTCAGATCGAACACACTAATAGTGATCACAAGTAATGTTATTTTGAACCGAGAAGTACAATGTTTACTTTGGTCACAGTGATCAGAGTCATGATCACAGGTTTTGGTGATCATTAGGTTTGAATTTCTCCTTAAATTTCTTAATTCGTTGTATTCTGTACTGTGTTTCTTCCAACCCACACCCAATTCTACTAATACGACCGGTAAACCTATCATTTACTAATGGGAGAGCAGAAAACTTACGAACCGGCTGCGCGGTGTTTTGCCTGTCCGCATCCTTGTCGCTTGTTGCCGTGTGTAGCTGTCACAGAAAGGTGCGGATGAAATCGTACAACATTTGAAAAGTACTTTTAAAGGCTTTACTTACCAATGAAAGGAAATGCTGAAACTGGCCACCATCATTTTCCACACATTTTTGGCACCTCTTTAGTGAACTATCCATCACTCGCCGTAGTTCACGTTGAGAAATGCTGGCAATTTCCTGACGGATATTTTGTTTTAATTCTTCCAGGATTTGTGGGCTTGTCTTGTAAATTTTATGTTTTAAGTTACCCCAGAGATGGAAATCGCTTATTGGTGCTCTGAGAAACCTTTCTCCGCTAATAGCGCACCATACACCAGTGGTACTTCATGAACAACATTAGGCTATAGGGCCAAAATTTTGGAGTCAACAATTGACACCCGTACATACGTGAATACAATTTAACTCCTCTTTTTAGAGAATTGATAGACAGGGTGCGCGATTTTGCTCACTTCAACAAGATTGCGACAGCTCATACAGCCAATCTTTCGATGAGAACAATTGAAAGTGTGTTTCAGGACAGAATTATTAGTAGAACTTTGTGGGCCCCTCGGACCCCCGACCTAACGTCCTGCGATTTCTACCTCTGGGGCAACTTAAAGCATAAAGTGTACAAGACAAACCCACACACCCTGGAAGAATTAAAACAAAATATCCGTCAGGAAATTGCCAGCATTTCTCAACGTGAACTACGGCGAGTGATGAATAGTTTCCTAAAGAGGTGCCAAAAATGTATGGACAACGACGGTGACCAGCTTCAGCATCTTCTTTCATAAAGTTTGTAATTAAAGCCTTTAAAAGTAGTTTTAAAAATGATGTATAGTTTTACCCATGCCTTTCTATGATAGCGACAGACGGCGAGCGCCAAGAACGCGGACAGGCAAAACACCGCGCAGCCAGTGCGTAAGTTTTTTGCTCTCCGGGTGCGTCATTTATGTACCCTGCCAAAACTACTGAACAATAGTTTTGGTAGAGTGCAAGTCTAACTGTAACATAGGACCTCAAACATGTAGTTATTTTTCATCTACATAAGTCGAAACTTTGGGTGAAATATTACCCATATTTGTTGGGTAAATGATAGAAGTGAATGAACGAGGTTATAAGTTGCGTGCTTAAATTCCAATGCGTATTCACAGAGATTACATTCCTAAGCTGTGCTGTGGTGGTTTTGTTATTCCCATATCGTTTTGAATGCGAGATTTGCATTTTACTGTCACTGAGTAATCTCCAGGAGAGTTAAAATATATAAAAAAGTGTTTGAAAGGACGCCTTTGGTCCAAACAGCTTTTGAAAGCAAACTCACTTGGTTTTCAATACATTGCCCTAGAGTAAACATTTGAGCCTAGTATTCTACTTTATGAAAGAACCTTTGGGGTGCATGTGAAAAGCCATAAATCCGCTGAATAAATAATTATCTGGCGGTATCATAAGAGGGAATCCTGCATTACGTAAATCAAAGCTGGGGGAGCTGAGGGAAAAACTTCAGTTTGTGAAGTGATATGAGCTTTATGTGGGAAACTATGCACTCTTAGGGTTGAAGGCCAAAAGCTGCCATTCGGGAAACCTAAGTATACTTTTATGAAAGAAACCGCCTGTCTGCCTTTTGGGCTTTGCACCGGCATCTAAATCCTTTGTGCAGTATTTCTTACGACTTGGTGATTTTATGGAACTGTAACAAATGAGTAAAGGCCGGAGGGATGTGCGCTCGTATGCTATACAGCTTAGCTGGATGCAGAGTATGAATGACGTCAGAAGCAGAGCACGACCATCAAATGTGCAAACAACTGCCACTAGAAGCAAGAGTCGAAAACAAAGTAACGTTGCGAACTAGTGAAGCATTGCCTTACAAGTGTATGCAGACGCCAATAATTACAAGATGGGGTAGGTCGTCACGTATTATGCGTTGCATTACAATGAAATTGCAAGTGTTATTAGTGCTCTATGTGATGCAAATTCATCTGCTATTGTAACTGCAAAGTCTCTGATGCTGCATGAATAATCTGAACATCTTCAGTTCATATCCAACAATTTTGCAGTGTGGCCCAAGGTATTAAACAATTAGAAAAATCGGGTTTGGAAATGTCCAACAGCATAAGCATAATAGAAGACTTAGGTAATTCAATTAACAGGATACCTCTTGTGCCAGATATCGAAAAGGGGAAAGCTTAATTCCAGAAAGCTCTAAACAACAATATCAAGCTATGTGTGAAATTTTGAAAGACTACAGAGTGGTATTCTTTACATCTACACCTCTGACGTCGAGTGACGTAGAAGTTTTTCACTGCTTCAGTGATAGGCATCGAAATTTCACATTTAATAATTTACGAATGTACATTGTAACCAGTGTAATGCATTCTATGACGATATTATAGTTAATAAATAGCAGTATGTATAAGCGTTTAAGTGCAACTCCAAGTTTATGAAGCTTGTAGGTTGTGCTGCAGTGAGGCAGTTTTCATGGTCAGGCTGTACCTACCTGCAGTTGTTTACATGCGCGAGCGATAACAGTAAAGTCCATGTGCAGTATCTATACCTATGGAAAAACGCACACGTCTAATGTAGCACTTGAGACATACACTCAAATAAACACAACTGATCTACTGAATCACAAGACACAAACTGAAGTGCACCCTACTCAACTATCACTGTCAACTGTCAACCCAAGCTCAATTTCGTGACCTTGACAGTACTCGTGGGCATGAAGCGCTCCGAGACAGAATGGTATACACACAGGTAGCGACGGCGTTAAAGAAAACAGCAAAACTTGGGTGTACAAAGTTTAAAGAGAAAGGAAATCAATTGTTTTATTATTGTGTTTCTTCTTGTTTTATTTAGAAGTATTTAATGAGATTTTGTGATCATAATATTTTAATATTAATTACAATAACAACCTAATTATTAAAAACAAATTAATATTCCTAAAACAAAACATTAAAACCACATAACATATTTATAACTTTCAAACTTACAATTCAATTGCTGTAACATAAAATAAAAATCTGATGTGTTGCACTCACATGACTTTCTCTGCTCTTGTACTAACCATTCTTACAAACTCTTATTCCTATATCTTCTTCGTGTTAGTTGAGATAAACATTTGTACAAATTATCTTATTGTTTATTTCCTTGTAGGTACAAGGGGAATATGGGAATACAGTAGGCTTTGAGCGATAGTCAAATGTTTTAAAGCTTTAAGATTCTGTTCTCTTTGCAAGGCTAACATATACAAAAATAAACAACGATGTTGCATTTGACAAAATATTGTTTCCGAAACTCACACAAACAACAAGGAATATCACCGAAATGGTTCACTCTATAAAAAATTATTTGGACATAAATTATGTGTTTTAGCGAGACCTACATTTTTTGTACAGTAAGATTTGTTCTACCTCTTACGGTTTACGAGTTATTCAAAAGGTATCCAAAGTAAACAGGACTACATAAGCTATAGCCAGAAAATTCAAAATATACATTTCATTTGTAATAAAATATCTTAGATATATGGCATTTTAATCAAAATCGTTAAAGCCATTTTCGAGGAAATCAAAATTTTCGAAAAACTTTCCATGGAAAGGCTAGTTTAGAGTGGAGGAATTTTTTTCAAAATTTGTGTCGTATCCTTAAAATTCGCTTCTCACCAAAGCGGCCCGTGTTCGATTCCAGGCAACCGCATGTGGGATTCGTGCTGGACGAAGCGGTGATAGGACGGGTTTCCTCCGGGTTCTCCGGTTTTCCCCGCCATCTCATTCCACCGGTGCTCCATCTTCATTCCATGTATCGTCAGTGTCACCGCCTGCGGTGCCGTTGTAGTAAAAGCGGGCGTTAACCACTACAAAAAGTATCCTTAAAAGGTATTAAAACTAAATACGAACTTTGGTTTTTAACCGACTTTTCGTTTCTGAGTTATGCTGTCCACAGGCTGACACACACACGCACGCACGCACGCACTCAAAGACACACACACACACGCACACACACAGAGGGACTTTTTCTAAAATATTTTTTTTTTTTTTTATTTAGGGGGCCTTAAAACATATATTTCCGGTGAAATCTCGACATCGAATTTTTGGGTGAAATACAGTGTTCGAAAATGTTCACTTACTCAAAAATGGCTCAAACCATTTGGATTAAAAGGCCATGTTTAAGATATTTTTATAACAAATGAAACATTTATATGTAACCAAACCGGCACTGCAACACAATGCATGCTGGGGGTTAAAGAGTAGCAAAGTGTGCATATGGTGGAAGGAGGTAAATCCAACCTCCCCTCTTTCGCTGCTCTAATGCATGACAATGCTCTCACTCGTGCTTTTGGAGTGAACTATCAGGACTCTCTTGTTACTTAAATGTCACTATGTTGTTTTATACAAATAGAGTTCTAAGCTTCTCATGTTATGAAGGAAACGGCTTATTGGCAGTTCCCGAGAATTCAGTATTGCTGACATTACACTAAACTGCAGACAAAATTACACCAAGAAGCAGTACTGCCAACGCACTTAATAAAAGCATCATTTCTAACCTAAAATATCACGAGGTTAAAGTAACATGCGTTCAAACGACAATAATGCTTGGGCACGTTATCACACAACACATCTCGAACCAATTTTTTTCAGCAAATCTTGTTCTGCAATAATACATTTGGATAAAATCACTTCCGTTATCGTAATATATATTTAATGCGCTACTGTGTAGCGAACACCAAAATAACTGCTCTAAAACAACTGAAGACAAATTCACGCAAACACGAGCAATACAATGGCGTCTACAGATTAATAAATACATTAATTGATTAATACGGCGTTTAAACAGAATCTTGTTTTAAAATCTATTGGTTGGCCTCTTTGCGACACGTTCATAAACAAGGCATCTGTGGCAACATAACAGATGCAGTAACACCAACTATGGCCGTAGCTTTTCCATAGTTACATTTTAGGGACAGTTGGCGGTAATAATGCAACCTAAGAGATGGAATATCACCATATATAACCAGAGCGCGCCATACCTAATGGTGGAAAAATTTCACAGTTGTTTTGAAGTGAAACTTCTTATGGGAGCGCTTAGAAATTCTAATCCGCAACCTTTTTGTGTGACTTGTGAAAAGTGGTGGGGGTCCACACTGTGTCGGGTAGAGTGGGAGCAGTGTCTCGCTTGTCTTCGTGTATCGGAGAAGAGTGAGACATGCGCTCTTCTTGCTTTCTTTCATTCTCGCTGTCCGTGTACTGCGTTCAGGCGGCGTGGCGATCACTGAGTACACCTGTTGGTTGTCAACACAGCAACACGTGTGTATAACCAACCCATTTCGAGTATTGTTTGGTGTTCTCGTTGCTTATAATCTATTTTATACATTAAAATATACAATTTTGTTGTGAATATGCCTAAGTCATGCGCAGAAAGGATAAGAGCGTAGTGTGAGAGAAAACGTGCAGGTAAAGTGACAGTTCAGAATGTGAAATTGAAGGAGATAATAGAGAAAGGAGTAGAATACTTGCTAGTTTGGACGTGTAGTGTAAATAATGAAGACAATAAACCAGCAACTAGCACTTTAGCTCAGCCAACTCCTGTTGCATCTATCAGTGATGCTTTACAGCATTCTGATTTTAACAAATCCAAGACTGCGCGTAATATTTTCAATCGAAGATTTTGTAAATAATCCTTTCGGTTTGAAGTGTGATTTTATGTAAATAAATTAATGATAAACACGATCTATGCTATTCAAAAGTGATTGATGAATAATTAAAATGTTTCCCTGTAATACAAAAGCTTCACTTTTATCATGTGTCTTTACGACACATCGTTTCTTTTTTTCGGGGGGGGGGGTCCTCTATATGTAGATTAACATGAAGGGATAGAAAAGTAAACTTTTGCAAGGAAAGTTTGCAGAAGATAATAACAGTAAAGGATAGTTGGAAGAGATCAGGTGAACGTAATTATGTTTCAGCTGGAAGTTTGATTACCCAGAAAAGAAAAAGCACACATGGCTGTATTGTTTATATACGAATAGAAAGCAGCCATCTTCAACATTTCCTTCTTTGAGGGTTTGTTGGGTCCTGCACAGGAAAAGGACGTGTTGTAAACGGAAGCCTGCCTACGAGGAGATCCTTTGAAAGGGAATGGCTGGATTTAATTATGATGGTTAAAAAGTAGGCAGTATATCAAAAAGCACTTCAGCCCGTCTTTTTACAAAAAACGATAAAAGTTGGACGGACGGACGGACGGACGGACGGACGGACGGACATAAGGCTTTCTCCTCCCTCTATGTTAACAAGAATGCGCCCTCCTCACGAGAAGAGAAGGGTAATTTATGCAGACACAAACCTCGAGGGCTTGCCCCTCTGCTGGCTGCCGGAACTTAGGGCAGTACAATGCTTCGGGGTACCTGGATCGATCTGAAACCACGTGGCACTAGGCTGCACGCGCCGCTACTTGCTGCACTACCTACTAGGTACCTATCTATATATCTGAACCTCACTAAAACAGTAAACAAGCTCAAAATACAAAATAACCTCTCTAATAGTTTCCCCCACACATAATGGCATCCACTGTCAACCATATTGCTTAATATTGGGTTAGAACAAATAATCACAAATATTAATATACAGTTGAACCTGATTTATACATATATCAGGGGAAAGATGCGAGATTACTTATAACTCAGAATTAATTACAACTGAGATTTTGATAATGCGTCATATTTTTACTTTCTCTACTGGGAAGTGGAAGTATTGTATTCCACCCAAAAATTCGATGTCGAGATTTCACCAGAAATATATGTTTTGAGACCCCCTGAATCCAAAAAAAAGCATTTTTAGAAAAAGGTCCGTGTGCGTGCGCCTTTGTACAAATTGCTTATTTCCTTGTAGGTGCGAGGGGGGTATTAGAATACAGTAGGCTTTGTGCGATAGTCAAATGTTTTAAAGCTTTGAGATTCTGTTCTCTTTGCACAAGTAACATATAAAAAAAATGAACAACGATGACCCATTTCACGAAAGATTTAAGTTTTCCGAAACTCACACATATAACAAGGAATATCTCCGAAATGGTTCAAGCTACAAGAAAATTTACTCAGACATAAATTGTGTATTTTAGCAAGATGTACATTTTTTGTATAGTATAATTTGGTCTATCTCTAACGGCTTACCAATTATGCAAAAGTCGTCCTGAGTAAATACAACTACAGGGGCTATAGCCAGAGAATTCAAGATATAAATTTCATTTATAATAAACATATCTCAAACGTGACATTTTAATCAAAATCGTTAGAGCCATTTTCAAGAAAATCAAAATTTTCGAATAATTTTCCATGTAAAGGGTAGTTTAGGGTGGGGCTATTTTCTTCAAAATCTTCGTGTCGCATCCTTGAAAGACACTAAACTTAAATACTAACTTCGGTTTTTAACAAACTTTTAGTTTTTGAGTTATGCTGTCCGCAGACTGACACACACACACACACACACACACACACACACACACACACACACACACACACACACACACACACACAAAAACACACACACAGACCTTTTTCTAAGAATGCTTTTTTTTGGATTCAGGGGGTCTCAAAACATGTATTTCCGGTGAAATCTCCACATCGAATTTTTGGGTAGAATACAATACTTTCCCTATTTACCAGTAGAGAAAGTAAAAATGGATTGATGATATATATTGACGCTGACATTAGGAGGACAAACATTAGGAGTTGGAAAGCTGAAGCACGAGATCGATTGGAATGGAGGATATTTATTACAGAAGCAAGGTTATACTAAAAGGACCATGAGGCCAAAGAAGATCTAAGTATAAGTACAAAGTACTGAGAAAGCTTGGACAGGAATAACGAATTTCGCGAACTTCGCTTCGGAATACCATTAAGCTTTTACAGTTAAAACCCTATAAGGCGGAATTACAATCCCACGATTATGTGAGGAGAGTTAATTTCTGCAATTGGTTGTTGGATAATGTTAATAATAGCTCTATTAACCCGTGTTTTAGTTATTTTAAAACGTGCCTTATTAACATCGCTATGAAGAATTAATGAGTGTTAATACATATTTTGTTAAAAGGTATAAGAGATGTGTGGTGATACAAGGACATCGTCTCAAATATCCTCTACGACGAAGGTATTGTATGTGCTTGAATTTAAGGGGATATGAATATCCGACTCCGCCGGGAAACACCGTACTTCCCAAAGCCAAGAAAACTCCTGTTAGGCCGGCCACATGTCTAAATGAAGCCTCTGTATTTAACACAATAAGATGTCTATGGTAGTGGACTTTGAGACACACCCTGTTGAGGAATGCTAGTCGGTTTGTCTACTCCCCCGTAAGGGATGAGTCACAGCGGCACCCCCTCGCTTGACGCGACACTAAATTCCCAACCCCCAGCTACTTTGTAGCGCCCTCTTGCAACGTCATCCGGTCCCCGAAACTCAACAAGAAGAGGAATAAAACTTGTGAATCCAAGGCAATTTCTTGGGAATGTCTGCAAGAGGCAGGTCCAGATGTTAGCAGTGCTCCTGGGACTCCCTGCCCAGCCCACCACCCCAGTCAACAAATGCATTACGAAATTCAAGGAAGCATGATCGAAGTTGAGAGACTGCGATAAAACGGGCACCACTTGGAGTTCACGGCGCCTCCGTGCACTTAGCACCAACAAATGAGAAGAGAAAATCCTGAGCTTGTTGTCGATTGTCTATTGTTTATCATTTCATCCACTGGAATCAGCAAATCATATGCAGTGTAATTTACAATCAAGACCTGCTGTGGAATCTTGTAATACATCCACATTCTAGCAAATCTGACGGGTTACATTCACATGATTTTCTTTATCCACTCTTCAACTATTCTTACAAAAGCTTGTTTTTCTGTCTCCTTCAGGCTAACCGAGATAGATGTTTGTAGAAATGACTTTATTACACACTTCCTTGTAGATACAATGCGAATAAGGGATTACAGTAGGCTTAAACGATACTCAAATGTTTTAAGATCTGGTCACTATGTGATGAATTCGAAATTTCGTTCTCTTTGCGTGACCAGCAGATAAAAAAAGACCGAATGACTTCACAATTGAAAATATATGGGTATTCAAAAATTAAAACCACAACAAAGGTTATCTCAGAAATGGTTACCTCAAAAGGGACAAATTGTATGCTTTAACAAGATCTACATTTTTTGTATAGTAAGATTTTGTCTATCTGTTACGGTTGTTTTGCAAAATTCATTCAGAATGAAGAGAACTACAGAAAATTCAATATATGCTTACTTTTCATGAATATATCTTAATCATATGCTAATTTAATCCAAATCGTGAGTTATTTTTCAGATGAACATTTTCGAAAAGATTTCCACGTAAAGGGTACTTTGGAATTTTTAAAAATATTATGTTACATTTTTGAAAACGCTCAACTTAAATAATTTTGGTTAGAGAAAAGTTCCCACTCGCCATCGGGAATCGAACCCGGGACATCTCACACATCTCACACCAAGTGAGCTATAATAATGCTATAATGTTATAGCATCCACTGGAGTGTGATTATTCTATATGCCCTAAATCTAGGAATAATCTCAACAAACAACAATTACTTAAATAGGTATATATATAACTTATGGAAACAAAGTTCAAATGCTTAACAGAAGCATGGAGGAGTATTACGAACTCTTGAGAAAGACAAGAGAAAAGTAAAATCGATGTGGTACTTACCAACAAACTTAAAGGACAAAATATTTCGAAAACTGCTAATGCTACGAAAAAAAGTTATTTGATAAAAATTTACGTTTTAATTAATTCAATCATTTTCCTGCAGTAAGCGTTGGTCTAATCCCTTAGAGTATAGTATTTAAACAAAATTCATAGCTAAGCCTTCTGTATTCCCTTATTCCAAGGAAATATGCAATAAAGCCAATTCCACAAAATATGTTTATCTCGCTTAACGTGAACTAGATACAACAGTAAGCTTTTTCAAGGCTAGTTTGTTAAACATTATGTGGAAAAAAGTCATGAAATGTAACATTTTTTCTCTATTTAACATTGTTTTGTTACAATATTTTGTACTTTTAGTTTTAAATTGGATTCACTTTAAACAGCGATTAAAGTTCTTTTAAGACCTAGTTGAGTGAATATAAAGTAGGTATGTGATAAAGAGAGAAATATATTATACAAGGATATAACTGTAAAATGCATGTATGCATGCAATCTGGTTGAAATCCGAAGAAATCTAAGAATAGTTTGTATGGATGTACATTAGAATTTGTTTATAAATTATTGCGTTCGTCAAGGTTTCAATATAATATAATGGACAATACAATGTATATATACAGGGTGTCCCAAAAACACCAACAACGCTTAGTATGTTGTGCGGAACGTCACACTGGCCCTTTTTAAGATAGGAACCACTGTATGTATACACAAAAGTATAGCTATAATATACGACAGTGAACACTTGAATTACGAGGGCAATTCTCAAGGTAAGGTCCGATATTTTACATCATAGATAGTTGCAAAACGTTGTTAAATAAAACAATCGTGCTCATACCTTTGTCTATTTTTCTACATAGCTGCCATATTTGTTTAAACGTTTGTATAGCGTTGTACAAGCTTTTGTATGCCACTTTAGTGTCACTCATCACATTGGAGCAAAACACTTCACTGAGCTCTCGATGAATGTCTACTGCTGAAACGTCTCTTGCTCTCAAAAACCGAATCATTGGCCGTATCTCACAATCGCTTGGTCCATCGATTGTTTTAAACACTTCAAACAGACACTGTGAACAGCACACTACAGTACTACCAATGAAAATGTCGCCATTTTACGTGCAAGGCATGCCGGGAGTCGGTGCACATATGCGTTTCAATGTTCGCACGAAATTCGATGAGCTTAGGACCTTACTTTCCGAATTACCCTCGTATAATAACTGAGTATACTGAATTAGATACCTACGTTTGGGACTACATTATACAAAAGCCTGATGTACACTGTAAAATAATTAAACATTTTTACATCTTTCCTTAGGTTAGTTTGATTAAATGAATGCCATTGTCTAGAACTGAGTTGTTCTGGTATCCTGTAAGTGTATTATATTGATGTGTTCATATACGGCATTGTCCATGTTGAATAAACGACTGTCGTTTGTTTTAACGCATGCAGTTGCCAGTAGGGAAAAGTAAGAGTTTTACTTTGCTGGTTGTCATTGCGTCAACTCAAATTGGGCTTTAACTTTGTTCTAGTTCTGTTTGTTTTCTTCGCATAGTGTAAACACATTTAATACATTTTGGGCTATGAATGGTCACACTTGGAATGATGACGTCATCCACTAAAGTTAGCCAGAGTGACAAATGAGGGTCGTTCCCCACCTGGTGGCGTAGTCATGGAGACGATACCCTTTTCATCAATATGTATAAAGGTTGCCCTTCCTTCCGTAACTCACTTTAACGGCAAATCAGTGTCCCATTGCTCTTGAAGTGGTCAGGCCGACCCGACCTTCTTGTAATGACCTTATTGGTAATTAGTCTATTGTATCCCCAGTTCCTTGTTTGCGAACTCCCTTCTGCCATTTGGCCTGCGGCATACCAGTTTCGTTATTGCTTCACTGACAGGCTCACTAATTAGACAAAATACAAATATCTTCTGCTTCTTTGCCCAGGAATAAATACTCAATGCACAGCCAAAATGGAATAAAACAAATATGAATCACCATATCAACAGAGAGTAAAAATAACAAGAGGAAACAAGTGAAATAAATTACGTGTTATGTTCATTTGACTTCCTTTAGCCAATATTGTATGTACAGGAAGTTTGGGTAATATGGAATGCTCAAGTTACTTGCTTGTTTATTGCTGATTTCCAATTGTGTGCATTAGAAATATATCAGAGGTTACTTTTAGGAGCCTGCAAGCAATCTCGCATGGCGTGTGTTTGAGTGTGAACTATTATCTGTTTTCTATCATCTAAAACGTTTTGCACGTAAGTTTTTAAATATTTATGAAAAATATTTGAGTGCATATTATAGATGTAAACTAATATTTTTACTTTCTCTACTGGTAAGTAGGGGAAGTATTGTATTCCACCCAAAAATTCGATGTCGAGATTTCACCGGAAATACACGTTTTGTGGCGCCCTGAATAAAAAAAAAAAACATTTTTAGAAAAAGGTCCGTGTGTGTGTGTCTGTGTCTGTCTGTCAGTCTGTGGACAGCATAACTCAAAAACGAAAAGTCGGTTAAAAACCAAAGTTTGTATTTAAGTTTAATGTCTTTTAAGGATGCGACACGAAGATTTTGAAGAAAATAGCCCCACCCTAAACTACCCTTTACATGGAAAATTTTTCGAAAATTTTTATTTTCTTGAAAATGGCTCAAACGATTTTGATTAAAATGTCATATGTTTGAGATATTTTAATGACAAATGAAATGTAGATCTTGATTATTCTGGCTATAGCCCCTGTAGTCGTATTTACTCTGGACGACTTTTGCATAACTGGTAAACCGCTAGAGATAGACCAAATCATACTATACAAAAAATGTAGATATTAGTAAAATACACAATTTATGTCTTGATAAATTTTCTTGTAGGGTGAACCATTTCGGAGATATTCCTTATTATGTGTGTGAGTTTCGAAAAACTTAGAACTTTCGTGAAATGGATCATCGTTGTTCATTTTTTTATATGTTAAGTGTGCAAAGACAACAGAATCTCAAACATTTGACTATCGTACAAAGCCTAGTGTATGCTAACATTCCCCTTGTACCTACAAGGAAATAAGCAATAAGATAATTTGTACAAATGTTTATCTCAACTATCAAGAAAGAAGATATAGGAATAAGAGTTTGTAAGAGTGGTTAGTACAAGAGTAGAGAAAGTCATGTGAGTGCAACACATCAGATTTTTATTATAAGTATGACAAAGGTTGAAACATTCGTGCTGCACAGATCTTTCGTTTTCATTTCATTTTCGTACAGTGACAGTTTGTTTCAATATGGCGGGGTAGGTAATATGAAATACTGAATTGCCCTCCATTTATATATTGCGCTTGAAGAGTAAAATTTATAACTTTGGAACTTTTAACTTATATTACTTTAAGTATTTTTCTGCAGAAATGCCAAACAAACGTCACAACAATGGGGAGAAGATACTCCCTCGGGTGGAGATGCAGAGTGCATTTTCTGTAGTGGCGAGTTTTCAGAAGATAGAAAAGGGCAAGTTTGGGTTTAGTGCCTAATGTGGGCACACAATGAGTGCGCAGCAGCGAAAAATCTTCATTATGTTTGCGATTTCTCAAAATAAATATTTCAATGCAAAATAAAACCAGCACTATATTTTGTAGCTTATTTTCATACTATTGTAATCCAATTCAGTGCATTATTATGGGAGAAAAAGTTTTAGCAAGAAATAAATAAGTTCATATGTAAATTTCCTACTTGAAAAAATTATTGTGACATATGTAGTATACGACATTACCCACAATAAACAACTGGACAGTTTTTGTCGAAAATTAATAACAAATTCTTATTTTTCTTTCAAAGTAAGTTATAAGAAATTTCCAAGAGGGTTCGATTTATTAACTAAAAATATAAATAGTCAAATTATGATACTAAACTAACTAAAACTAAACCCCGGCACAACAGCCCATGAAGGGCCAAGGCTTACCGCCCAGCCGCTGCGTCCCCTACCTCTGCCCACTGGTGGGGTGCAGTACTGGAGGGTGGAACGTGGTCAACGCCCCGAGCCCTCCCGGCCAGTTATGCGGTCTTCTCGACCTGGGGCCGCTACTTCTTCATCAAGTAGCTTCTCAATTGGTCCCCCGGTACCTAACGAGGCTGAGTGCACCCGGTGCCAGACCTCCCAGCGGGGGAAAAAACCCCCATACTGGTACCGGGGATCGAACCCGGGTCCTCCGCACCAGAGGCAAGTGCGCTACCAACTGCGCTATGGAGACGCTATCAAATTATGATACTATTACCTCAAATATGGTGGAAATTAAAACTGGTTTTCCATATTACCCGAACCTCCTATATATTACCTGGAGTAAGGAGAAAAATTACGTTGGACCCAAAAATTCGATATTGAGATTCCACTGAAAATGTATCTTTGAAGTCCTTTGAATAAATGCAGCATTGTTACAAAACTGGCATTTCCTTGTATGTTTGTGAGAAAAAATTGGTTCAACACCAATTTTGGTACTTCAGTTCAGCATCAGCCTATTCCCAAGCAAATTCCACCACCCCGAATAACTTTACATAGAAACTGGCTTGTTATTTTACAACAGCTCAAACGATTTTGATTAAAATAACATATATTTAACAGATTTACATGACATAAAATATATACCCGAATTTCCTGAGTAGCCTTGAAGCCCTCTTCATTCTGAATGACCTTTGCATAACTGGCAAACCGTAAGAAATCGACACATTCTTCATTGGAACTTTTTTTTGTGACGATTTTCGAGATAGTCTTGTTATTGCTTTGAATTTTTAAATAATTATACTTTTCTCAATAAGAAGTGGTTATTCACTTTTTATGCCCTGCCATACGAAGAGAATGGAAAGTCCAATCCATCACATGGCGACCACCCCTTAAAACATTGGACTATCACTTAAGCCCACTGTATTCCCCATTCCCATTCGGCACTGGACCGGGTGAGGTCCGGCGCGCCCTTTGCCAGAGTTACGTGTAAACGACCGCCAAGTCGTGGGTACGGAACACTAACATACATCACAACAGATGTTGAAATTGATGACCTTCAACGTGAACACATTCCCTATATCTCAGAAAACAAATCTGGTTTATTCGCAAAAGTTCATGTTGACTGATTGCCTGCATTTCTCTGATGATTTTGTCCAATTCTTGTAAAGTGTGTGGATTTGATGTGTGCGCTTTATTATCTAACGTTCCCCATAAATAAATATCGCATAGAGATAGGCCAGGGAAACGAGGTGGCCACAATCCTTGTCTAATTATTCTGTCACTATACGCACTTTACAATTCGCAGCAGTGTGCACTACAGCTCAATCCTGCTGAAACCAGCCACACACTATTTCATTTCTTGTTAGTTGTCGAAAAAAAAAAACTATTTAAAATAGAATTTAAATAAACGTGTGAATTAACTGTTGTGTCCGATAGTTGTATACGCACTCGATGCGCACTACCCCAACATTTGCAGCGTTGTGAGGAACTTCATGAATAATTTGGAGATTTTCGGTAAACCAGGATTGTTTTGTCAGCTGTTTGAGGATATAGAATTAAAAAGTTCTGAATTTTAGTACTACAGATTGTAACTATTGAATAACTATGTATAGCCAATTAGGTATGTGCAACCCGAGCGCGGTCTTTAGGCGCTACGGACTGCCAATAATCGATCACTTTTATAAGACACGAATTTTAAAAGTACACGCTATTTTATCAAGACTAAGATCCTCCTACTTCATGATCTCACCCAAGTTCCCACGTCATACGCTGCCAAATATTAATTTATTTGCATCTGGAACATAATTTTTACTCTTTGGCTTGCTAAATTCTAAGAATTCTTTTCCCTTTCTAGTTTCCACAACTGGCCTTTGTGCGTATTTGCAAGCAATTCTTATTTCTGAACGCATTGAGTTCCACGTACCAGAAATTTCAGGTAATGGTTTTCTTGTTGATTGATTGCATTGAAACACTCAATTGCCTTAGCTACTCGGACTTCCAAGTAACTTCCCTTTCCTCAACACGAAACTAATCTAATAATCTTTTATTTACAGCAGAATTGCAACCCGTGTTTCTCACATTACACATTGATTTTAACACACGGAAATTATTTATTGTAATTTTTTCTCTATTTCCCGTTCATTTCTTTAAAAGATTATTCATCTCACCAGCCAATAATTCCGGTATTGGTGGAATGCAATACTTTTTCTTACTCTTGTTGTTATTACTGTAATTATTATAACAATTAATGAGTACAGTAGTAGTAGTAGTAAAGAAAGTAAAAAATGCTCTTTTGTATAAAGAATCTGCAAACTTCTACCTCAGGTGAAATGTCTATATCGGTTCTTTTTGCAGATAACATCGCTACCGCAGAAAGGCTGTAGAAAAATTAAAAACCGACTTTATATCAGGTGTGACGAGAAACGCACACGTTTCTGTAACCATAAAAATTATTTTGTATTTCATATTATTTCTAAGTCAATAGCTCGCAGGAGTGAAACGAGATATATTTACTAACCAGGGAAATATGTGTTTTTTCCAGTTGAATACAACCTATGGCTTCCGAAGAAATGTTCTTTGAAGCACACCGCTTTTCAACTGTCATCACACGCCGTATCGATACCTATCATGCTTTTTTGTCACGTAGCATATGCGTTCGTCCTTTGTTTCAGCTATGATGGTGAACACTGGACAGCGTATCAAAGGGGGCTCAAACATTTTTGGTTATTTATATTTTGGCGATTCTTTTTTATATTCAGAAGATTGAAATTTATTGTTCACACGTGAATCAATAGGCTGCATTTTTATTCCGAAAGGCTGTGTTGCAAACATTGTAATATACAGAGCATTTTGTATGCATACACGTTTTTGTGAGGATAAAATAAATGGAATGTTCTGAAGCGAAACATTCGAATATGTGATATGAAAATTCTTTATTTAGTTTCTGATTCAGCAACGCTTCTGCTTTGTCGGCAATTTACGATTAATTCTCCAGCAGTCTGGTGTGTGTCAATATGCAACCCCCACAATCAATTTTATGTTTGCACCCATCTTACGACAGGCATTTGTTACTTTCTATTCCAGTGATGTCCAACCCCGTCTCTTTGGAGACGCTTATGTAGCTAGCTGCTATTCCCCACCTCCTCTTTCAGTCGGAGAGTGAATCACCTCTGTGGCGTTTAGACTCATAAGCAGTCAGTATCCAATGACGGACACAGACAATTTCATGGCAGTTTCTAAGTCATACCTTGAATTTTTCTGGGAATGTTCCCAGAAGACCTCTTCATCCTGGATGACTTCTGTACAAATGGTAAACAGTACGAGACAGACAAAAGCTTACCAAATAAAAATCTGATGTGTTACACTCACATGACTTTCTCTACTCTTGTACTAACCATTCTTACAAACTCTTAGACCTATATCTCCTTCGTGTTAGTTGAGATAAACATTTTCAGAAATTATCTTATTGCTTATTTCCTTGTAAGTGCAAGGACAATATTCTAATACAGTAGGCTTTGAGCGATAATCAAATCTTTTAAAGCTTTCAAATTCCGTTATCTTTGCAGGGTTAACATATAAAAAATGAAAAACGATGTTGCGTTTGACGAAAGTTTGCTTTCCGAAACTGACACAAATAACAAGGAATATCTTCGAAATAGTTCACTCTACAAAAATTTTATTTCAACATCAATTGTGTGTTTTAGCAAGCTCTACATCTTTATGAAGTAAGATTTTGTTTATTCCTTACTGTTTACGAGTTATTCAAAAATCATCCAGAGTAAATAGGACTACATAGGCTATACCCAGAAAATTCAAAATATACATTTCATTTGTAATAAAATATCTTGGACATACGGAGTTTTAATCAAAATCGTTAGTCATTATCAAGAAAATCACAATTGTCTAAACATTTCCCATGTAAAGGGTAGTTTAGGGTGGAGGAATTTTCTTCAAAATTTTTGTGTGACATTCTTGAAAGACATTAAACTGAAATACCAAGTTTGGTTTTTAACCGACTTTTCGTTTTTGAGTTATGCTGTCCACACACACACACACACACACACACACACACACACACACACACACACACACACACACACACACACATTCACCGCCTGCGGTGCCGTAGTAGTAAAAGCGGGCGTTAAACACTACAACAACAACACACACACATACACACACAGACAAACCTATTTTCTAAAAATGCTTCTTTTGGATTCACGAAGTCTCAAAACGTGTATTTCCAGTGAAATCGTGACATCCAATTTTTGGGTGGAATACATTGATTTCCTCTACCACTCCAGGTGCGTAATAGAGAAAATAAACATGTTAAATCTATTTTCCTTCTGAGATGTATTGTTAGGTACCAGAAATTCAGCTACAAATTGATATCGTTCCATCTCTGCAGTTTCCATTCTAGAGAGAACAGTAACCAGGATACTGTTGGATAAAGGCAGGCCTTTGTACCAAGTCTCCGATAATTTTAATAGCCGAAGAGAGATATCCAATCATTGAATTGTTTTCGCAGCGTTGCTCGCTTGTTTTTGCGTTGCAACGGACTGCCGCAGGTGTGTGTTCAGAACGGTCGATATATCGAACTGCGAATGTGGTTTCCCCTTCTCTGTGAAATTGGCGGGGAAGGGGGGTTGCGGCGGACTTGACTTTTACACGGGATCCCACTTCACAGTCCGGAAGTGACATACTGTAACAACATCCAGCATAACTTTACCACGCTTTTGAAAACAAATATACAGATTTTCAAGCTCACTGGTTGGAAAATGCCAACTGGAATACCTATTGTGTGTTCAGTTTGAGTGCCTTTCAAGCAAAGAATTATGATAGAAACGAGAGTTTGCTAGTTTCTCCACTGTTTACCTAAACCACTCAAAAACGTCCATGTCGAGGTTTATCTGGAAATAGTTTTGAGTCTCTCTTTACCCCCTAAAAAGATTAATTTCCTTACCGCGAACATAATAAATAGAAACATATTGCATTCTAACCAAAAATTCGATACCGAGATTCTACTAGAAATACCTACAAGTATAGAAGCCCCCTGAGTAAAAGAAAGCATTTTTACCTTCTCTACTAATGAGTAGAGGAATTATTGTATTCTACCCAAAAATTCGATGTCGAGATTCTGCTGGTAATATGTTTTGAGGCCCCCTGAATCCAAAAAAGAAGCATTTTTAGAAAAAAGGTATGTGTGTGTCTGTGTCTCTGTCAGTGTATGGACAGCATAACTCAAAAACGAAAAGTCGGTTAAAAACCAAAGTTGGTATTTAAGTTTAATGTCTTTCAATGAAGCGACACGAAGATTTTGAAGAAAATAGCCCCAACCTAAACTATCCTTTACATGGAAAATTTTTCGAAAATTTTGATTTTCTTGAAAATGGCTCTAACGATTTTGATTAAAAATGAAATGTATATCTTGAATTTTCTGGCTATAGCCCCTGTAGTCGTATTTACTCTGGAGATAGACCAAATTATACTATACAAAAAACGTAGATCTTGCTAAAATACACAATTTATGTCTCAATAAATTTTCTTGTAGAGTGAACCATTTCGGAGATATTCCTTGTTATGTGTGTGAGTTTCGGAAAACTTAGAACTTTAGCGAAATGCAACAACGTTGTTCATTTTTTATATGTTAATCGTGCAAAGAGAACGGAATCTCAAAGGTCAAAAAGATTTTACTGTTGCACAAAGCCTTCTGTATTCTAATATCTCCCTTGCACCTACAAGGACATAAGCGATAAGATAATTTGTACGAATGTTTATCTTAACTAACATGGAGATATAGGAATAAGAGTTTGTTAGAATTGTTAGTATAAGAGTAGAGAAAGTCATATAAGTGCAACACATCAGATTTTTACAGCATAAATGCATGCATATTTCAAGAGCTTTTAGGTGATAAAATTCAGAGCCCTAGTCATTAGACATGTTATTTTTGTGGCAAAAGAGGTGATGTTTTCAGGTAGTAGGTACATTTAGGAGAAGCTCGTATTGAGACAGCTCTACTGGGAGATCTGTGGAGAAAAGCCCCATGGATTAACAACTATACTTGTTCACCTGTTTGGGCAGCCATCTAAAATTAGCTAAGTTTTCTTTCAGAAATGATCCAGACTGTAAATTCTTTACAATAGCCATTTGAGCACGGTATGTGCTCCACAGACAAGACAAAAGAATAATGATCGCTGGGGTGTGGTCCAGCAATCATCAGTAATGAGCAAGCACATCAGATGCTGCGCTCCCACAGAGGGCTGTGCCTTTTCATTGTTTGTCTTCCTTTACTTTCCCTTCTGCAAATCGATCGTACTCTCTCCTGTGTGCGTGCGTGAATAATACCAGGAGTAACTCTTCCACTGCAATTTTAGACAGGCGACCTTTCAGCGCTAATCATAAACAATTTATTTAGCTACCCAACCAACCTACCTATAGGTATTTAACAAGTAGTACTGTATTCCACCCCAAAAAGTCAATGTCGAGATTTCCCCGGAAATGCATGTTTCGAGTTCCCCTGAATTAAATATCTGATGCTACATTCCCACACAGTAGGCTTAAGCTATGGTCAAATATTTTATGAGTTTGTCGCTATGTGATAGTACTAGCTTTGAAATTCTGTTCTGTTCATATGACCAGGAGAGGGGAAAAAGGAATAACGACTTTCCATTTAAGAAAAGGGAAACTGTTGAAAAATCCAAACCGTAGTAAGGTGTATCTCGAAAATAGTGAACTCAAAAATATATATTTGAGATAATTGTGTGCTTTAAGGGACACTGGGAGTGAAATTTTGGTCAAAATTGTCAATAAGTCGAACATTGTTTTTTTACCTTAAAATGTTCCTGGAACACCTGTGCATTTGGATCAGCTAACATTTTTCATATGCCCCACTCCATGTGGTCATTACGGCCCAGTGCTCTTCCCTTAACGTACACAGCATGTTCCTATATAAAAGCCTGTTTTTCTCAAAACTACATTTCTGCACATTCCAAAAGAAGCTCGCGCCTGAGTTTTGCTTCAAATTCAATGAAAATTTCCAAAAGTATTCATAAATAGCAGCTAAACAAAACTATGCTTCAATATTGATGTTATCATTAACATGAATTCCAAAAACATTTTTTGTATGAAAAAATCAATAATTTTTAAGATTAAATTTTCTTTGATATTAAAAAAATATGTACAGTATAATCAGCAAACGTATTTGAAATATCTCTTCATACAATTGTTACCCATGTTTTAGAGTACCAGTTCTGCCAATAGAAATGAATTTTGAAAAGTCAATAGACGCGAGCTCTATTTTGAAAATGTGCCTATTAAGTTCATAAAATAATTTATATATCATAAACGAATTATCCAATTTTAATGAAATTTGGTGTACCTCCTATTCTCATATAAATACAAACACAGTAAAAATTTCAGAAAAATCTATCACGAAATGTGGAAGTTTCAAATTTCACTCCCAGTGTCCCTTAAGGAAAGATGCATTTTTACTTTTTCTACTACGTATAGTAAGTAGGGGAAGAGTGGAAGAGTTGTGTTCTACCCAAAAATTCGATGTCGAGATTTCATCGGAAATATGTATTGAGGACCCCTGAATCAAAAAAAAAAAAAAAAAAAAAAAAAAAAAAAAAAAAAAAATTAGAAAAATGCCCACGTGTGTGTGTGTGTGTGTGTGTGTGTGTGTGTATGTGCGTCTGTCTCTGTGAACAGTATAATTCAGAAACGAAAAGTCGATTAAAAACCAAAGTTGGTATTTAAGTTTAGTGTGTCTCAAGGATGCGACACGAAGATGTTGAAGAAAATGCCTCCCCCCTAAACTACCCTTTACATGCAAAAATTTTTCGAAAATTTGGCTTTCTCAAAAATGGCTCTAAGCATTTTGACTAAAATGCCATATGTTTAACATATTTTATGACCAATGAAATATATATTTTGAATTTTTTGGCTATAGCCCATGTAGTTCTCTTTACTCTCAACGATTTTTGCATAACTGCTAAACCGTAAGACATAGACCAAATCTTGCTATACAAAAATGTAGATCTTACTAAAACACACAATTTATCTCCAAATAAATTTTTTGTAGAGTGAACCATTTCAGAGGTATTCCTTGTTATTTGTGTGAGTTTTTCAGTACTTAAAACTCATTCTCAAATGGAAGGCCGTTATTCACTTTTTTATCTCTTGTCCGCTGAAGGTCTACTGTATTCCCCTTGGATCTATAAGAAAATAAGCAGTGAGATAATTTCTGGAAATATTTATCTCGTTTAACATGCAGAAGATAAAGGAATATTTCAATGAATAGTTAGTACAAGAGTAGGGAAAGCTGTATTAGATTTTTAATAGTAAGATTTTGTCTATTTCTAACGATTTGGAAGTTATTCAAAAGTCACTCAGAATGAAGAGAACTTCAGAGGCTATTTCTAGTAAATTCAACATATACATTTCATTTGTATCGAAACTATTTCAAACACGTGTTGCTTTAATCAAAATAGTTAAGAGCCATTTTGGAGAAAATCGCAATTTTCGATAACTCTGGCACGTAAACGGTAATTTACAGTGGTAGATTTCCTTGAAAATCTCTGTGTCGCATCCTTGGAAGACCCTGAAATAAAATAATAAGCATGGTATTTAGCCGAGTTTTAGTTTAGGAGCTAAGCTGTTGGACACCCCTACAACAAATTTACCCGCAATCCGGATCCGGGCAAAACATAGCACAAGACGTGTTTTCACAAAACCACAAACAAAACAATGACGTATTCATTTTTATGTTTTTAAGAAAAGCAATTTAGTACCTACTTGCTCATTTCCAGATATCTATGAAATTTGCTGAAAATTGCCGAAAATTTTGATTTTTACTTTCTGCATTTTTATTATGCTTATACTTTTTACTTTAACGGCACAGTTTAGTTTTCTCAATATCAGTCATTTTTAAAGCTCCAGGAGGGTATTTAAATATCCTAATGTGGGTGAGTGTTCCTCGCTAAACTTCATCGCTACAGCTTTGAAATGCTTTTTTTCGTTTTCACTGGCTTTGATTTTGGTTTCTTGCAGGGAATTTTGCTTCAGAAACGTTGTGAGTTGACTGTGCTGAAATAAATTTGATATATTGAGCTGAAATGCCACGAATCTGACACATGTTTTGCTTCCAAACAGAGAAATGCAGTCAGTGTTCTGTAATTCTGTAATCTTGCCAGGTTATTTCAGTGTTCCAGCTATTTATTACGCAATGTTTAGGTAGTTAATAGGTTTTAAGTTATTCGTTAGTCTATAGTAAAGCCCTAACAAGCAGATATTTTATGAATTTTGTGTATAAATTAGCGAAAGTGCATAGTGTAGAGTTTAGCTGAGGACGATAAATTTTTAAATTTTGTGAACAACACGAAGGCGAAAGGAAAGTTTTCATATTAAGAAACAACCAAGGAAACTTAAAATTCTGAAAAACTGTTACTGAGGCCAAGAAGAAAGCAACAGCGGGTCCCACATATGATGCTGGGGAATTTTAAATTGATTATATTTAGTTAAAGTACAAACATATATTGTTAAACTTTAAAATCCACTTTTCCCAATTGTTTTCTTCAGCATTTTTCACTATTTATAATGCTCCTTGGATCCTAGTTTATAACTTATTAGCTTGAAATTTTCAGGAGGCCTTCAGAGATTAAAGTACTAAAATTTACCATGCACTGGTTAAAAATATTAAATAACTGAGCTGAAATTGAATATTTTTCATAACTCATACTGAAAAAGTTGAAAATATCAATACTGTATACAAAACATTTTTTCTCTTAAAATAATTAAATCTAAGCAATGGCAGTATTCGAATTTCTTTATATCTATATAATAAGCTCAAATTAAAAATTTAAGACAGATACAATAACTGTAGGGTTCAGGGGTCATTTCATATTAGCATATCAAAAAGTGATTTATTATTAATAAATATATTAATAATGTAAACAAGGCTTGACATAGAACATTTAAATTTTGTGCACAGTGTATTTTTTATGATCTGACTGTCTGGAAGAAAGTTCAAAGCAATCAGAAGAAAACTGTGGATGTTTTAATTTTCATAGATACATTGCCGTAAGTGTCGTGTTGTGCGGCATGCTACGTTAACACAAGCTGCCAGATTGTGTAGTGTTTTAACAGTAAATGCCCCCAGAGTTTGGAATAGATAGGTGATAACATAACCAAGGTTGTATCAAGTTTCAGAGTAGGGAGTGAATAAGAATCCCAGGAAATGTATGTGAAGCCCAGCGAAGTTTGCCCGCCTCCGGGCGCTCCGATAAGGTGACACGCTTGTCAACTGTTTTGTGGTGCTTGTTGCGCACTAACGGAGAGGCCTTTTCGTTTAATTACACGCCGCCGAGACGAGAAGGGGGAATTTATTTAGGACCTATCAACTCGGTTAGTCATATCTATACTTCGGGTGGAGGTAAGCTGCCGGAAACTGCAATCGAGCAAGATCACAAGACACGCTGGCTGCGGTGGAGCGACTATACCGGGTGGGAATGCTCGACCATACTCAAATGTATTAATTATAAGTCTGATAGCGATCCTTTAATGGACCTCCCTAAGTTCAAAATTTCTATTAAAGGACTGGTCTTCATCCAATCGAACAGTTCAATTTTCACCAGAGGACAGGTGTTCCACCAATCAGAGAATTCCCATGCAGCAATGGCAGAGCCCTATATCGATTACTTCTCCAACGCAACTAGCGCGAGTTTAGAAAACACTAAAATGTCGGACACTACTGACAGTGAGATGCAACTTACTCCACCTGCCTAAGTAAGATGCAACTTGCACAAATTAACCTCAATACAGCATCAACTTCCAAGAATATTGCACTAAGCAAGGCCCGCAAATTAATTTCACTAATTGTACAATAAATAACTTATACATGAAATAAAGTTTCGTGTGAAAACCAATATAATCCATTTGCCTTCTGTTTTTCAATGTTACGTAGCATTCCAAAGTTATCATTTTCACAATGCAGCTGTGATGTGCTTGGAAACGTATCGATCGTTTAGCGCCTGCGCAGAACTCCAAATATCAGCTGTAGGTCATTGTCCCTGGTGAGTGTACATTTTACAATATTTCAACTATAAAATTACGTATATGGTCGAGCATACATTGTCGTATGAAACTTAACTATAATGGTAATTAAGACGCTCGTATGAAAATTAGGAAACTAGCTTCGCCCGATTCCTAATATATGCTCGCGTCTTAATTACTACTATTACACTTTAATTACCAAGGTTCTCGGTACACTGGGTTTGAAAGAACACTTAATTTTGCTCAGAGGCCTCTTTATCAGGTTTGAAGTTCTTTTACGTGCCATAAATCTATTACACAGCACCATCAACTTTACTTGCCTTCCGAAGGAAACCACGCCAAGGGTTTTTATAAATCCATCGCTCTCCGCCGGATTTGAACCCGCGACTGTGGAAACAAAACCGCGGAGGACGACTGGGAAGTACATACCGCATGTAGTCGAAAATAAGACCCCTCTATACTTTCTCTACTAC
The DNA here is from genome assembly GCA_030765045.1 of Tenodera sinensis. Taxonomy (NCBI): domain Eukaryota; kingdom Metazoa; phylum Arthropoda; class Insecta; order Mantodea; family Mantidae; genus Tenodera; species Tenodera sinensis. Next base: position 303,881,817 of record CM060962.1, read on the forward strand.
GTACGTAAGTAGAGGAAGTATTATAGTCCACCCAAAAATCCGATGTCGAAGTTTCACCGGAAATATATGTTTTGAGGCCCCCTGAATAAAAAAAAAACATTTTTGGAAAAAGGCGTGTGTCTTACTAGACAAAATATGTAGATCATGTTAAAGGACAAAACTTATGTCAATTTTTTTTGAGGAGATAACCATTTCCGAGATATTCTTTATTACTGGTTTGAATTTTACAATATATTTATCAAATAGGAATTCGTTATTGTTTTCTACTGTTCATGCAAAGAGAGCGGAATTTCAAAGCCCACACATTGTGACCAGCACTTAAAAGTTTTGACTATCGCTTAAATCCTACTGTATTTCCTATTCCCATTGTATCTACAATGAAGTATGTAACAAAACCATTTCCAGAAACGTTTATTTCGATTAAACTAAGGTAGTTGGAAGATTACGCTTTTTAAAAGAATAATGTGTTGAAGAATTGAGAGTGAAAGTCGTGTGAATGTATTTTTGTGCCAGAACACAAACAGTGCTGCTAGAAGGAAAGCTAACGATCACTGCCCCGAAGTAAAAGAGTTGAAGCAGTTGGCAGGAGTGCGGTGGAATCAGGGGTCGTCGCTCGCTGCATGTTTTAGCAGAATTCAATCTGTCCGGAGTGATCTATAATTCAGTGTCTTGCAGGGACATGGGGGAGAGGGGGCAAAGGACCGCCTAGAGGCCACGTGTTGTGTATACGTGGGCAAAGTTTGCTTGTTACACCTTCAAGTGCGTTTATACCAATAGCTATATAGAAACTATACACACACAATTGACAGAAGGATATCAAATCTGGCACTAAGTTCTAAACCTTATAGTTTATACAGATGGACTACGGCCTTGAAGGTTGAAAATTCCAGTAGAGCAGTATTCAAAAACTTACGTGTTATGGCTAGCTTTCATTTGTCTCCACAGTCACAATACCAACCTATATTTAATACTAACTACCATGTCTGTATTGTCAACATGAGAAGTTGTGATGTAACAATATACAAGGTCTCACACATCCCATCTACTTGTATGAACATTGTTGTCCAACGATGACCAATCCTGTCTCTTTGGAGACGCTTACGTTATTAGCGGCTACAACCCCACCTCCGTTCTTCAGTCGGAAGGTGAATCAGCTAGTGCCTGTGACGTGCAGAATCACAACCAGACAGTCAGTATCCAGTGACGCATACAAACACCTGATTCCATGGCAGTTTCTAAGTTATCGAAACGTTTCATGTTTCAAAACGAATGGGAGTTGCAAATGGAAATCATCCTTCTGGAAAACACTACGGCTTTCAAATGTTCCACAAAACAAGGTTGGGATTTGTTATAGTCTTTATCCTCTGACACGTTTCCTAGACTGTGAATATTTGCCTCTAACTTGTTTTTTGGCCTACATATTTCTCCAAACTGAACTACAGGTCTGTATCGCAATAGGTTACGTGACGATCACTTGGTGTATCTTCTAAGGCTGTGCACTTGGAATTGGTCGCCAAATATTGATAAGACTTCTTAAACGTAAGCAGAACCAAAGAAGTCACTAATGAACACATGTTTATCACATAAGATTTGAAAATGCTTATGTATATGAAAATGTAGTATATAGAGAAATAAACATTTACAAGTATAATAGTGTGTAGATATAAGAGTGAGTATAACTCTACATATATTTGTGAACAGAGTTTCTCCAAATTGAACTATATTAAAAGTCTGTAGGTATATATCACAATATGTTACGTGACGACGATCACTTGGTGTATCTTCTAAGACTATGTCAAATATTGATACACTTCTTAAACCTAAGCACTACCAAACAAGTCACTAATGAACACATGTTTATCACATAAGATTTGAAAATGCTTATGTATATTAAAATGTAGTATATAGAGAAATAAACATTTACAAGTATAATAGTGTGTAGATATAAGAGTGAGTATAACTCTACATATATTTGTGAACAGAGTTTCTCCAAATTGAACTATATTAAAAGTCTGTAGGCATATATCACAATATGTTACGTGACGACGATCACTTGGTGTATCTTCTAAGACTATGTCAAATATTGATACACTTCTTAAACGTAAGCACTACCAAACAAGTCACTAATGAACACATGTTTATCACATAAGATTTGAAAATGCTTATGTATATTAAAATGTAGTATATAGAGAAATAAACATTTACAAGTATAATAGTGTGTAGATATAAGAGTGAGTATAACTCTACATATATTTGTGAACAGAGTTTCTCCAAATTGAACTATATTAAAAGTCTGTATATATCACAATATGTTACGTGACGATGATCACTTGGTGTATCTTCTAAGACTATGTCAAATATTGATACACTTCTTAAACGTAAGCACTACCAAACAAGTCAATAATGAACACATGTTTATCACTTAAGATTTGAAAATGCTTATGTATATTAAAATGTAGTATATAGAGAAATAAACATTTACAAGTATAATAGTGTGTAGATATAAGAGTGATTATAACTCTACATATATTTGTGAACAGAGTTTCTCCAAATTGAACTATATTAAAAGTCTGTAGGTATATATCACAATATGTTACGTGACGACGATCACTTGGTGAAATCTTCTAAGACTATGTCAAATATTGATATACTTCTTAAACGTAAGCACTACCAAACAAGTCACTAATGAACACATGTTTATCACATAAGATTTGAAAATGCTTATGTATATTAAAATGTCGTATATAGAGAAATAAACATTTACAAGTATAATAGTGTGTAGATATAAGAGTGAGTATAACTCTACATATATTTGTGAACAGAGTTTCTCCAAATTGAACTATATTAAAAGTCTGTAGTATATATCACAATATGTTACGTGACGACGATCACTTGGTGTATCTTCTAAGACTATGTCAAATATTGATATACTTCTTAAACGTAAGCACTATCAAACAAGTCACTAATGAACACATGTTTATCACATAAGATTTGAAAATGCTTATGTATATGAAAATGTAGTATATAGAGAAATAAACATTTACAAGTATAATAGTGTGTAGATATAAGAGTGAGTATAACTCTACATATATTTGTGAACAGAGTTTCTCCAAATTGAACTATATTAAAAGTCTGTAGGTATATATCACAATATGTTACGTGACGACGATCACTTGGTGTACCTTCTAAGACTATGTCAAATATTGATATGCTTCTTAAACGTAAGCAGAACCAAACAAGTCACTAAGAAGCAGATGTTTATCACATAAGATTTGAAAGTGCTTTAGTAAATCAAACGCAACGTACATGTAACCAACACAATTGAGTGTTAAAAGAGTGGCATAGTCTGCATAAAGTGGAAGGAGGTAAATCCAACTTCCCCTCATTCGCAAACGTTGAACATCGGTCTTTGCTACAAAACTGGAGATGGTGAAGTCATCTGGTCACCGTCTTCTTCAGTACAACAAGTTATCTTGGGCGATTGACGAGTTTTGAATAAATTACATAATGATGCTTGGTTAATTCCCTAGCTAGTGTTTGAGTATGTGTATAGAGACTCAGGTCGCGATATAGCTATGAAGAAATTTGGAATGAATACGCTGTAGTTTTAACATCACCAACAATTCCTCCTTTACACGTAACTGTTATGAATAGGTGAGAGCTTACGTTTTAATCACTTTGACATTTACGTTCGATATTTTGGCGCGTACTCATTATGCTAACGAACGCGGACATGTTGCGTGTAACATTTGAGATCACTATCTTCACGCAGTACTCCTACTTTCAAATTTCACCTCCTACGCTACTGGTTTCCTAAAGCTAAAAATCAAATCATGTTTACACCTAATGTCTCTTCAACGTCTTCCCCTGTTTACAAACTTTCCTTTCAAAAATGCGTTGCCTAGTAACCACAACAAAATGTTCAGCTGCTCAAACTTTCTCTTTTGTTAACAATTGAGAGTTGGCTTTGAAACTTTGGCACATACAAATCACATTTTCGTTATGTTACGAACTTAAATTGTATTTACATTTTTCTTACCTGCCACTAAACCTAGATTAATATAAAATACAGCAATAAGAAGTACATAAATTTCGCTTTTATTAGAGTGCTCACACACTACTTTTATGTTTGATTTAATGATGATTTATTTCCCAATGATGACTGATAAGTTGGTCGTATTATCACGATTAAGTTCATAATGTTTTAAATATTCCACACCTGAAACTACTTACAACAATATACAAATTAAACAGGATCAGACAATATAGACTTTAAGCAACTGAAAGAAACGGCAATATAAAATGAGGGAGAAATACCGAGAGAGTAAATAACTTACGAACGAGCTGCGCGGTGTTTTGTTAGTCCGCGTCCTCGGCGCTCGTTGCCGTCTGTCGCTATCATAGAAAGGCGTGGATGAAACTATACATTTTTAAAACCACTATTAAAGGCTTTACGTAACAAGTGATGTTGAAATTGACCACCGTAGTTGCCCATCCAATTTTGGCACCTCTTCAGGAAACTATCCATTACTCGCCGTAGTTCACGTGAGAAATATGACAATTTCATGGTGGATATTGTGTTTTAATTCTTTCAGGGAAAATTGGTTTGTCTTGTACACTTAAGTTTTACACTATTCCGGAGACAGAAATCGCAGAGGATTAGGTCGGGGCACTGAGGGGGCCACAAATCTCTACTAATAATTCTGTCCTGAAACACACTTTTAATTGTAAAGAGGTAGACTGAGACTGAAAAATTCAATGTAATAGCTGGGATTTGAACCACGGATCTTCGGGTCTCAGTCCGGCTGCTCTAACCACTAAGCTACCATGGTCAACATGCCGGTACGACTTCAAATTTTCCAACTCAAATTTTTCCCGGTAAACCACAAGGTAATCTCAAATATTTATGAGATAACATATCTTAATGATAACTTACTATGGTTTAAGTATTTAAGTCCGAGACTTCATAGTTTAACCAACTAAAAGTCAATCAATTTAAATTAGTTGTTCTTTGACACAATAGCCGTGTGTAAGACAAGGTTCTAAAGCGGTAGAGTGAGACTGGAAAATTCAATGCCATAACCGGGATTTGAACCATGGATCTTCCGTAGACCTCCGCCGGAGCTATTTCATTGAAATGGTTTAGAATTATCATTCACAAAGTATACGGGCTTTGGAATAACTGAAAGAATATGCGTAGCAACGTTATTTATATTGATTGTATTATTTACATTATGAGTTTAAAATACAAAATGGATAATTTTGAAGAACCAAAAGAATAACATGTGATGCTAGTTAGGCAGTTTGTGGTTTGTCACCGAAAACATGCAGAAGATCATACGAAGGAGGTACAGTTATTTTAAAGTATGGTATTTACTGGAGAATGTACAATTCAGAAAATATCCTGTTGGTTTAGAGCGAAGGATCAAGGCTTCCACGACACGAGCACAATACTCTGTTAGGATCTTGTTAAACAATTTTTTTTTTTTTCACGACCGAAGGTAAATGTCGGTGTTTATATTACCAAAAATAGGAGACGGAAATATTAACTAACGGCATTCACCAGCTTTCCAAAAAGTAATGTAACCCACAGAGGTATTAAATCATTACTGCTAGGCTTCGGTCTCGGTTGCATGTGGTAGGCATTAAAGTTGTTTGTAGGGAGGTTTGGTTTTGTGATGCACCTACCACTCGTTGAGTAGGTGTGGTATACAGTCGCGTCGCCTTACCTGTAGCAACAAACAAGTACAGTAAAGTAACTCTCAACGTAACGTCGTTTGCAACCCGGACCGGAGCCTATTACCAAAAGGCCAACAACCCTATTTCTATACGTTTATCTAATCTTCATAAATAATGCACTAATTACCTTAATCAACAAATACACGTCATCAACGCTTTGGACAAGAAATTATAAGTAATGCCACGAGTGATTGTCAAATTTTCGATAAATTTACTATCATGAGTTGCATTCATTAAGACTATTTCACGAATTAAGGGATGATGTAGCCTATGAAATGTTATTTAAATGCTGTACTGTAATTAGTAACCTCTTTAAGCAGGTAAACATACACCAGCGTCCATTGGCACGGCCTTCTAGGTTCTCATATCCATGCTACAATTTGTTAAGATGTTGCCAATGTCAGAAGTTAGACTATCTGCTATTAGTTTATAATTTCATGCAATACAAAATTTGTCAAAATGATTCCAAACATAGGAATCACCGAAACGAGAGTCAGCCATATTTGACAGTTGAATAGTGGCTCTATTGCGTCAAATTACGTTGCGCATCTGTTACCACAATGGCAGCTACATATGTAGGTTCTCATGTGATAATTTTTTCGAGAAGGAAGGCTATCATTGGTTGAAATTTGAAATATTTATGCATATGATTGGTTGATTTTAACCAACTCACGTATGAGTGGAACAGTCAACGTAATCTTTCGAGAATACTTCAGATATTTTGGACGATATCCAAGAAAATTCCTTTATTCTACATTTACTAACATCGAATGTTATCATTCACCATTAAACCTTTCAGATAAAGGAGAGGAGTTAGGTGGGCTATGTTTTGTTGACGCCTGGAAGCCGGATTAGATTAATCAGCTTACCTGGAACTTATTTGCAATGTTGCCGAGTTTTACAGCCACATTACATCTGCAAAACTGTGTTCCGAATATTCGTTTAAGTGATTAATTATTTAAAATCCCACATAGATACTTCCGAAACTACATCAGAGAAGGGTTATTGGACTCATCTTGCAGATTATTATCTTCATACATTCGCAGTGAATTAAACATTAAATTTGTAACAAAGACTATGTATTTCTTTTCGAAGACGGTTGATCAAAGAACTAAATGCCGTTATACTTTGTCTTTGTGATACTCGTGTGCAGCACACGCACGTGTATGTCGTGTAGTGTTACAAATTTGGTAAATAGTACAATGTAAAGAAGAACTTCCTGTACAAAGTTGTTAATGAAATGACTGACTCATCGAAATTAAATGAGCGACACATCACCACATACTACCCGTTGATCATTACTCCCCTTGTACCCCGGAGTGGACGAATCGCATCCCCCTTGGCACATACAGCGAATCCACAACTTATCCAAAATTATAACAAATCTTTGTATCGCAAAAATCTGATGTGTAACATTCACACGACTTCTTCCGTGTTCTATTTTCTCTACTACGTATAGTAAGTAGGGGAAGTATTGTATTCGATCCAAAATTTCAATGTCAAAATTTCACCGGAAATGTATGTTTTGAGGCACCCTAAGTGAAAAAAAAAGCATTTTTAGAAAAAGGTCCGTGTATATGCGTCTGTGTGCCTGTGAACAGCATAACTCAAAAACGAAAAGTCGGTTAAAAACCAAAGTTGGTATTTAAGTTTAATGTCTTTCAAGGATGCGACACGAAGATTTTGAAGAAAATAGCCCCACCCTAAACTATCCTTTACATGGAAAATTTTTCGAAAATTTTGATGTTCTCAAAAATGGCTCAAACGATTTTGATTAAACTGCCACATGTTTAAGATATGTTTATGGCAAATGTAATTATATTTTGAACTTTCTGGCTATAGCCCCTGTAGTCGTATTTACTCTTGATGAATTTTGCTTAACTGGTAAACCGTTCGAGATAGACCAACTCTTACTATACAAAAAATCTGATGTGTTGCACTCACATGACTTTCTCTACTTTTGTACTAACCATTCTTACAAACTCTTATTCCTATATCTTCTTCGTGTTAGTTGAGATAAACATTTGTACAAATTACCTTATTGCTTATTTCCTTGTAGATGCAGGTGAATATGAGAATACAGTAGGCTTTGTGCGATAGTCAAATGTTTTAAAGCTTTGAGATTCCGTTCTCTTTGCACACGTAACATATAAAAAAATGAACAACGATGACCCATTTCACTCCGAAACTGACACACATAACAAGGAATATCTCCGAAATGGTTCACCCTACAAGAAGATTTATTGATACATAAATTGTGTATTTTAGCTAGATCTACATTTTTTGTATAGTATGATTTGGTCTATCTCTAAGGGTTTACCAGTTATGCAAAAGTCGTCCAGAATAAATACGACTACAGGGGCTATAGCCAGAAAATTTAAGATATACATTTCATTTGTCATCAAAATATCTCAAACATGTGACATTTTAATAAAAATCGTTAGAGCCGTTTTCAAGAAAATCAAAATTTTCGAAAAATTTTCCATGTAAAGGGTAGATTTGGGTGGAGCTATTTTCTTCAAAATCTTCGTGTCGCATTCTTGAGAGACATTAAACTTAAATATCAACTTTGGTTTTTAACCGACTTCTCGTTTTTGAGTTATGCTGTCCACAGACTGACAGACTGACAAACTGACATACCGACACACACACGGACCTTTTTCTAAAAAGGTTTTTTTTTGGATTCAGGGGGTCTCAAAACATGTATTTCCGGTGAAATCTCGACATCGAATTTTTGGGTGGAATACAATACTTCCCCTACTTACCAGTAGAGAAAGTAAAATGTAGATCTCGTTAAAACACAGTTTTGTCCAAATGCATTTTTTGTAGAGTGGACCATTTTGAAGATATTCGTTGTTATTTGTGTGAGTTTTCTAATACTTACACTTTTCTCAAATGGTAGGTCGTTATTCACTTTTTTATCTCTTGGAATTTCAAAGCCTTCATATAAATATTTGACTATCGCTCAAAGCCTATTGTATTCACATATTCCCTTTGCACCTACAAGAAAACAAGCAATAAGATAATTTCTGCAAATGTTTATCTCAACAGGAAGATAGAGGAATAAGAGGTTGTAGGGATACTACAAGAGTAGAGAAAGTCATGTGAGTGCAACGTATCAGATTTTTTTTATAACTTCTACAAATTACTCTTACGAAAGTTTAATCTTCCATGTTAATCGATATAAACCTTTGCAGACGTATTTCATAACAACTTTTGTGTGTACAAGGGAATTAGAGGAAACCAAATCGATATTCAGATGTATCAATTCGAAATTCCACCCTTTTTCTATGGCATTGGGAGATAGAATTGAACATCATTTTAAGAAAATGATAGAAGTATTGAAAACTCAAACCAATAACGACAAATATTTTGGAAATGACTGATATTACAGGAATTTTCATATGAAGTGAGCTGTGTGTTTTAAGAGATCTATTATTTTGCTTGGTATGTTACTGTCTATTTCTTGTTACCCATTATATACATAAAATTGCTTTCGAATGAAGCGGGCTTCACAGGCTATTCCTAAAATCTTGTGACTCATTTGACTTATCCTGCTTACCCTCCTCGTATGGAGAACCCCTTCAAGCAACAAGTAGTTCAATTTGTACCAAATTACTTACAGTGTTCCGCCATATGTCACTTAGGGCAACCTCGGTCTGTGAGAGCTGCCAGTTGCAATCTAATTAAACATTTTCTGTTACTTTTACAGGGTAAACAAACACGTAAGCTATCGTGTAATAATGAGATTACATTTTCTGATGACTTTTCAGGTATTAAAATAAGCACTAATATTTACAATGTGCTTTAGCGTTATATAACAGGATTTTACTATAATTATTATGTACGTACCTTGCGATATGAATCAATGTATTAATGGACACACAGCAATATCACAGGAAGTTAGTTAAAAACAGTGGCTCGCTAAATGTACGAACTTTTCGACGTAAATGAAAGAGCTTGGAAGATGCCAGGCTTTCGTTTATACTACTAGAGCAGGGTCTCTCAGGGTGCATGCAGGGTGCACGGTGCAAAATTCGACTATGAAAAGGTGACCTCTATGGAAACCTCTACTCACTCTTTCCTAAGCTTGTCTCTATCACTTTGCCATCTCCCTGTTTCTCACTTTCTTCCTCACTGCGTAATGTATACATGTGGTACACAGTGCTAACTGGTTAATTCGTTTTTCTATGACCAAATCTGGTATTTTGTTTTATGATCTAGAGTGCACTGGTACAAACTTCAGTTTTGGATAAAGAATGCTCTTCTACAAGATATAGTTACCTCTTTAATTCTTCCTCTCTAGTTTCAACAGGTCATTTTCTTACACACCTAATTATTGCACTACAGATGAGGTATTTGGCTCTGTCGTCATGACTTAAAAAAAAAGAAAGTTCCCACTCTAATTAAATTGGACTTTGGCATCCTTTGCTTTTTTGGAGCAGGTTGCTCCATTGTTAGGTAGTTGTATTAAACGTGTCTATTTCACTGATAAGCAAGCCGTCTTATCTATACATGCTTCCTCGCTGCTTCGGTTTTTCACTCTGGAGATTACGAGTTGAACCGAACTTAACCGAATCGCCACGATGCATGGTGCAAAGATTGCACCCGGTGCGATTTTAAGCTTTGAGAGGTTCTGTATAAGAGGGTAGTGTAGTGCAATGTGAAGTTCTTGTACCTGATAAATTATGCAGCATTTTTTCTCTATTGACTGATGGAATTATTTGTTTTTCAACAACTGGTAGAGTTAGGAGGTTTACATTGTCCAAATATCCATTCTCAGAGTCCAGGAGGAAAGCGTGGGAGAGGGAAGAATGGAGGAGGCTGGGTTTTCCTGGGCTGAAAACTATCCTTGACTGATTGAATAATTCAAAAAATTAAAATTAGTAAACGGAATCAGAAACAAAACACTGACACCAGTTTGTAACGTTCCCACAGAGCTTGACAGAAGACAACCGCAAAGGAAGTTGATAAACAAACGCATGGCTGTGTTGAGATTCACATGCAGCACAAAGCTTGCGCCGAGTTTTCGGTTTAAAAAACTTTCTCTTCCCCACATCTGGCAACTGAATCATAAATAACGCATCTCGTGCCTGTACCGGGATGAATATAATCTCGTCCCCCTCTCGACAGACCAAAACTTGGAATATCGATGTTGGAATCTGCAGCTCTGCGAATTTCATCTCTGCGCTCTCACAATAAGGATTACTTTTCCAATAATCATTTACTTCTTCCTAACTAATATTGACCAAATCCATTAGTTTTTAATGTCATGTCCGTAACTCATCTACTTGTTTTGAGATCCGCTGTATGCAATAAAAGTGTAACCGAAAATTTTCTGGTCCGCCAAAAAATTACATACCGATATCGGAGTAGGAATGCATGTTTTGAGTTTCCTGAATAAAAGCAGCATTTATGGAAAAACGTCGGCACGCTCGTGTGCGTGTGTGTGCGCGCGTGTGCGTGTTTGTGAACATCATAACCCAAAAAAACGAAAATTCGGTTAAATACCAAACTAGGTGTTTAAGTTCAGCATCTTCTAAGGATGTCACGAAGTTAAAAAAAAAAAAAAAAAAAAAAACACCATCCAAAACTACCGTTAACATGGAAAAGCTTTTGAACATTTTAATTTTCTTAAAAAATGACTAACGTTTTGATATTTTCATGTCAAATGAAAATCTTGAATTTTCTGGGAATAGCCTCTGAGGATTTCTGTATTCTGAATGACTTTTGCATAACCACTAAAACATAAGACACACACACGCATGCACGCACACACGCACACACAGAGAGAGAGAGGGAGAGACAGACAGACAGAGAGCTGTTTCGCACTCACTGATACACCGACCGACGCATGTCTCCTCTCTCTCTCCTCTGCTGTTTCCTCGCCTCCTTATACAGCAAGGATGACGTCACACAGACCTTTCTCACTTCCACAAACTCACCGGCCGCTGGATGCCTCTCGAAGGTTCCAGCAATTCTTTATTATGCGCCTCGCTCATTGTTGTTAGTCACGTATACACAAACAGTCGCGCGAGGCAGCCTGACCTTGAGCGCCTTCGTTTGCTCGCCGGCCTGGTAGGCGGTGTAAAGTAGCTTAGCTCCAACCATCCTTTGTTGTGCGCCGCGCCCGGCATCACAATACTAAGAGTGCATTTCCCTTTCTAATTTTCACAGCTTTGCAATTCTCCTATTTCTGAACGCAGTAAGTTCTCCTTGCCCGAATCTTGAGCTACTGGATTTCTTATTGGCCGAGTTCACAGGGACGCCCAACTCTCTTAACTACACTGACATATACAATTGCTTTTCCTCAACACGAAACTTGGCTAATTACTTCTTATTCTCTGAACAAAACTAAAATGTATCCTTATATTATACGTTGTAATTATTTATGTATTTCCCTAATATTCCTTTATAAAATTAGCAATCTTACCAGTGAATAACCGCACTAGGTATCAACTTGTAGATTTCTCTACGCAGGTTTATGCCTGGGCTCTTTAGTCAGTACTACTCTGAAATGTTTTATGTCGGTCACTAACGTTTAATTACGATGTAAAAGTGGCAGCGCTGTGGGGACGGGACTATAAGAGCGTTCTTACTTTATATTCGTGATAAATTTGCGTAACTCGCGCATACGACGTACTTAAACAGTGTGAGGTTATGGCTGTCATAACTGCCTCTTCTTCACATCTGAGCACTGAGATTAATGTTATTATATTGGCAAGATGGGAGTGAATTGGCCTTTAAGGGAATTGCTTCCCTTTCCGGAGGTAGGGCTGTATCCATTTAGGAAATGACTGGGTCTATGCAAGTATCGCTTTCAGCTCCCTGATTCAAGGATTCATTCCCTCTGCAACTTGTTTACCTCAATGCAGTCATACCAACTTTGTTTAACTTTTACATAAGGAAACACAAAACTATTCACTCCTGCGAACGCTAGTCGAAGGGGTCGAAACTTAAATGGTACCAGGAATCATCATTAAACTCACATGACTTTTATTACCTTCTCTCTCTTCTAAAACTATTCTTACAGAAGTTTACTTTTCTATCTGATTATGTTAACTAAGAAAAAATAGTTTTAAAAATACTTTCACTGTATATTTTGTTGTATGTACCCTGAGTTCCCTACTGCTTCACGGGGAATTATACCAACCTTCTCAGTCGGCGCGCACATAGCAGAGAGAGAGGTTGTGTGAAGCGTTTCGTCTTTGTTCGACCAAGCAGTGGTGTATGTTAGGGGCCCTAGGACAGGCATGCGCACGAGAGGAGAGGTAGCGATTGCACTTGGTTTACTCACCCCACATTCTCTTACAAGGGTTGTTTGGATGCACTTGCAGTGGTGGGTTCGTTCCACTTCCGCGGTATTAATAATTTCCACACTGTTATTAACTGTTTTGTTTATATTAAACATATTTTGCATACTATAATTGTTACAGCCGCCTACTGTGATTAGGTAAATTACATCATCTATATTTTCATTAGGCATTTATACATTTCGTTGTTTTTATAAGAAAAATCTGATGTGTTGCACTCACGACTTTCTCTACTCTTGTACTAACCATTCTTACAAACTCTTATTCCTATATCTTCTTCGTGTTAGTTGAGATAAACATTTGTAGAAATTATCATATTGCTTATTACCTTGTAGATACAAAAAGAATATAGGAATACAGTAGGCTTTGAGCGATAGTCAAATCTTTTAAAGCTGTCAAATTCCATTCTCTTTGCACGCTTAACATACAAAAAAAATGAACAACGATGTTGCATTTCAAGAAAATTTAAGTTTTCCGAAACCGACACAAATAACAAGGAATATCTCCGAAATGGTTCACTATACAAAAACATTTATTCTGGCATACGTTGTGTCTTTTAGCGAGGTCTACATTTTTGTACAGTAAGATTTTGTCTATCTCTTACGGTTTATGAGTTATTCAAAAGTGATCCAGAGTAAACAGGACTACAGGGGCTATAGCCAGAAAATTCAAGATATACATTTCATTTGTCATAAAAATACCTTAAACATGTCATTTTAATCAAAATCGTTAGTCATTTTCAAGAAAATCAAAACTTTCGTAAAATTTTCCATCTAAAGGGTAGTTTAGGGTGGGGCTATTTTCTTCGAAACCTTCGTGTCGCATCCTTGAAAGACATTAAACTTTAACACCAACTTTGCTTTTTAATCGACTTTTCGTTTTTGAGTTATGTTGTCCACAGACACACACACACGGACCTTTTTCTAAAAATGCTTTTTTTTTACTCCGGGAGTCTCAAAACATATATTTCCGGTGAAATCTCGACATCGAATTTTTGGGTGGAATACAATACTTCCCCTACTTACCAGTAGGGAAAGTAAAAATGCAGTGAGCTAAAACTATAATCAGATACCTTATAAGCAAATATGTGAGGGATTTGAAATTCCATGTTCATTATAATACCACAAGTAAAGCGTCTTGAAAAAGCTATACGTACCTAATTGTACATTCAAAAGAACAAACGATATCTGAGAAATGGCTAATGCCACAGAAAGCGTATTTGACATAAACTGTGTGCTTAAACGAGCTCTATAGTGTACCTACTGTACTGTCTGCCAGCGGCATGCGTAATTATCAGTTAATACCTATTCTTTCAGTCGGACTACTAGTCAGGTACTGCCTGTGGCGTATAGAATCACAATCAAGTAGTCAGTATCCAGTGGCGGACACAAACAGGTGATAAGTAACAATTTGAATATCCTCAGAAGAGCGCTTCGTTCTGCATTATGCTTTCATAAATGGTAAACAGTAAGAGACAGACAAAATCTTACTAAATATAAAAGGTGGATCTAGTAAATACACACAATTTATGTCAAATACTTTTCTTCTGAGTGAACCATTTTCGCGATATTCTTCATTATTTGTTTGAATTTTCCAATACTTATACTTTCTCAAATAGAAATATTTCATTCGTTTTAATCTCTTGGCCTTGAAAAGAGAACGAAATTTCAAAGACATGACATAGCAACCAGCACCTAATAATTTGACTATCACTTAAAGGATCACTTGCACCTACAAGAAAATTGGCAATAAGATAATTTGCATAAATAAACCCCCAGCGTAATAGACCATAGAGGGCCAAGGCTTACCGCCCGGCCGCTGCGTCCCCACTTCTGCCCACTATAGGCGTCATGAGTGCGGTGCAGTACTGGAGGGTGGGACGTGGTCCACGCCCCGGGTCTTCCCGGCCAGTTACACGGCCTTCACGACCTGGGCTCGCTATTTCTCCATCAAGTAGCTCCTCAATTGGTCCCTCAGGGACTTAACCAGACTGAGTGCACCCCGTGCCATACCTCTCAGCAGGGGAAAAATCCCCACACGGTACCGGGGATGGAACCTGGGTCCTCCACATCAGTGGCAGACACCGCTGCGCTACGGAGGTGGTCAACTTCTACAAATGTTTATCTCTATTAACATGAAATATATAGAGTGGAGTGGAGTGGAGTGGAGTGTGGAGTTTAAGGGCCCGTCGACAGCTGGGTCATTTGGGACGAAGTATATAGAGAAATAAGGTCGAGAAGACCGCATAACTGGCCGGGAGGGCTCGGGGCGCTGACCACGTCCCACCCTCCAGTACTGCACCTCACCAATGACGCCTGTAGTGGGCAGAGGTGGGGGATGCAGCGGCTGGGCGGTAGGCCTTGGCCCTTCGTGGGCTGTCGCGCGGGGTTTACATTACATATAGAGAAATAAACATTTACAAGTATAATAGTGTGTAGATGTAAGAGTGAGTATAACTCTACATATATTTGTGGACAGAGTTTCTCCAAATTGAACTATATTAAAAGTCTGTATATATCACAATATGTTACGTGACGACGATCACTTGGTGTATCTTCTAAGACTATGCCAAATATTGATATACTTCTTAAACGTAAGCACTACCAAACAAGTCACTAATGAACACATGTTTATCACATAACATTCGAAGGTGCTTTCGTAAATGAGATGCAACGTACGCATAACCGAACTGCCACTGCAACAGAATGCACGGTTGGAGGTTGAAGAGCGGCACAGTCCGCATAGTGGAAGGAGATAAATCCAACCTTCCCTCTTTCGCAAACGCTGGATATCGCTGCTGTATACCATATTGTATGGGTTTTATCAAGAATATCCATGTCCAACGCTAGTCTTTTTTTCAAGTTTAAATAATTTGGGATTTCCTTTCTATTTAAAAACATTGAGCTTTAGCTCTTGAAAGTCCTTATGGTTTTATTAAAGTTAAGTTTGAATGCCTCGTTAGAAAAGCTATTAGCAGAAAATTTATTTTCCGGATTCCACGGATGAGGAATTCCACTAGGCATGGCTAAATCAAAGGCAGCACGTCCCACCCGGAAAGGAGAGAGAGAGAGGCCTAATGATCTGTTCTGGAAATACAGGTGTCTGTGCACTAGTGCCTCTCTCATCTCTCCGGAGTTGGCCAATGTTGCCATTAACACGAGGGTTAAGGTCTGCTTGCTTTATAAGGTAGAGTGCTCAGCAGACGATGATACAGTTAGGATGCTCCTCGCAATGACCAATTTCCCAATATGGTGCACTTAGCTGCTTGTTCCACAACACTAGAAGTCCATTTTAGATACGCTTTCCTTTCCATTTCCTTTCGTGGCAACTAAGATAAAAATAAGATCTGTAATGGAATAAAACTGTTACACACTATCGTATTTATATTAAACACTTAAAGCCTACGAAGTACGTAACATTATTTTAAAATCTGATGTGTTGCACTCACATGACTTTCTCTACTCTTGTACTACCCATTCTTACAAGCTCTTATTCCCATATCTTCTTCGTGTTAGTTGAGATAAACATTTGTACAAATTATCTTATTTATCTTCTTGTAGGTACAATGACAATATGGGAAAAGAGTAGACTTTGAGCGATAGTCAAATCTTTTTAAGCTTTCGAATTTCGTTCTCCTTGCACGGTTAACATACAAAAAACTGAATAACGATGTTCCATTTGACAGAATGGACTCGCACAAATAACAAGGAATATATTGGAAATGGTTCACTCCACAAAAATTTTATTTGGACATAAATTGTGTGTTTTGGCAAAATCTACATTTTTTGTATAGTAAGATTTGGTCTGTCTCTTACTGTTTACGAGTTATTCCAAAGTCATCCAGAGTAAGTAGGACTACATGGGCTATAGTCAGAAAATTCAAGATATACATTTCACATTTCATTTGCCATAAAAATATCTTAAGCATATGGCATTTTAACCAAAATCGTTAGAGCGATTTTCAAGAAAATAAACATTTTCAAAAAATGTTCCTTGTTAAGAGTAGTTTAGGCTGGAGGAATTTTCTTCAGTCTTCATGTCACTTCCTTGAAAGGTATTAAACTTAAATACCAACTATGTTTTTAACCGACTTTTACTTTTTGAGCTACGCTGTCTAGACACACACACACACACACACACACACACACACACACACACACACACACACACACACACACACACACACACACACATGCTTTTATTTATTCAGGGGACTCAATATATTTCCGGTGAAATCTCAACATCGAGTTTTTGGGTGGAATACAATGCTTCCTCTACTTTACTATACGCAATAGAGAAAGTAAAGAAGTTAATTATTTGAACTGTTATAGAAAATCTAACATTTACCTAATGTACTGCTAAAGCACTTATGAGATTGTAAGTCGTCATTGGGATATTGTGACACAGAGGATACGGGCAAAGTTATCGGAAGGTCGGAACCGGGCAGTCGTAACGGTAAACAGATAAGCAGCACGCTCGCCCTGCGTAAAGCGGTATCGCCACATAACCAGAATCTTGTAGAGGCTTCTCCATCTCGAACGTTCTGAAAATCTGGGGAAATTTCCAACGATTATACAAGCGGGCGCTCTCGTAAGTGAATTAGTGAGCTAGCAGGTAGGTTTGTTGTTCTTCGGCTGTGCTGACGTGCAGCGAGTGCTATTACTGCAGGACAGATTGAAGAAGTCTTGTGTTCGACTTCACAGAGAGTGAACCGTCAGGAAGGAGCTGCGTATTTCATTACGTCGCGAGGAAAGTGAAGTGACAATGATAATACACGCTAGTTCACATTATTGACGTGACATTGTGGCCTACACGAAGTCTCAGTGGAAAGTGAACAAGGTTATTACGTGGCTGGGAAAGCTGAATGAAGTGACTTTGAAGATTGGATGAAGTCACAATATATTATGTCGAAATGAATTTGAGAACACCTTTTGGTTAACCGGAAAAAGTACGGATCGGTTGGAGAATATAATACCGTGCCGACTGTTGCCATAGTAGCTCAATTGGTTAAAGCAGCTGTGTTTCAAATCCAGGCTATGACATTGATTTTTTTCAGTGTTATTTTACCATGGCTTGTATGAAGGAAAAATTAATTGTCTTTACTGCTATATTTATTATTAATTTTGTTATTAGCTGAATAACAAAAATATATATTTCTTGAGGAAGAGATCTAACAAAAGTGTCTGGGAAGCTACTGTACTTGCAGGTATATAATTACTGTAGCAAATGGGTAAGCGATCAATTGAAAGAAGTGTATGGTTCCCCCTTGGGGGTAAACGGCGTGCTGTGCTAGGGGTAGGTATATCCGCCCTTTGAGAGAAAGAGTTAAACACAGTCCAATCTAAAGGCATCAGCCCCACGGTATCAGTCATTAAAATACAAAAAGAGAGCATAGTTGGCCCAGTGCTTCTCCGACACAGGAAAGCTTTCAGCTTGCTTCCCCTTTTCATCTTTCTTAATTTAATATCTGTGAGGCCATTATAACGTTACCCTTCTCTTTGGTTTTATTTTTATATACCAGTCGAGAAGCCGCAACACTCCACCACTTTCTCTTTATATCTTGTGTTTACATTTAATGTAATAAAATTTCTATGTTATTAGGTACCCTTCTGAAAGAAAGCTCTTGATGGAGTGGGTGAAATTTTCTCTCTTCCCGAATACGGACATGGATTTTATTTATCTTAAATTAAAAGATTTTTTCCCGACAAAGCAATTCGCATAAACGAGACGTTTCCTTCATAATAATAAAATATTGTTCTGAACTTTGGCTTAATCTTGGCGTTGGCATACCGAACCCATGTAAACGTAAATACTAGGCATAGAGAAATCCGGGGCAGAACCGTAAACTTAACATTAGATTAGATGTAGGTTTAAGGCCGCTCAACTACATGGTCATCAGCGCCCTAATAAGTCGGTCTGGGTGGCTCAGTTGGTTAGACGCTGGTCTACTGTTCCCAAGGTCGCGGGTTCAAATCCGGCCCAGGCCGATGGTTTTTAAGTGTGCTTAAAAACGACAGCTCCGTGTCAGCAGATTTACCGGCATGTAAAAGAACTCCTGCGGGACAAAATTCCGGCACACCGGCGACGCTGATGTGATCCTGGCAATTGACAGCGTCGTTAAACAACAAAATAAAAAAATAATAAAAGAGTCCTAATAAAATGGATCATGGCAAAAGCCAGAGATACATTTCAGTATGAATGAATGAGCTTCTGTTATTCCTTTGTGGAACATAGGGTACCGCCCAGCCGCTGGATTCTCCACCTCAGCCCACTTTAGGCGTCAGGAACGGAGACCAGTGGTGGAGAGTGCGACGTGGTCAGCGCCCCGATCCCTTCCGGCCAGTATATGCGGTCTATACAGTATTTCTATAATTCAAAAAACGAAAATGTCATTCTCAACTAAAAATTTAGTCATAGGATTCCTAACATACACTACTGCTTGGTCGAACAACAAAGGCAGAACATTTCATAGTCCCCATCTATGTACGCTAAAGCTGAGTAGGTTGGTAAAATGCCCCGTGAAGCAGTAGAGACGGCATTTCAGAAACCTTGGCGACCTATCCGCTATTACGTTGGCAAAGCCTGAACCTTAATAAAGGGTGATGAGTACAGAATTACAGTCAGTGAAGTGAAGAATGGGACCATCAACAAAATGAAGACACACTAAAAGAAACAGGAATGGAACCTCACATGCAGTATGTTTATCAATATCAAGAAAAGTGGTTTCAGAATGTTAAGTGTATACCCGCAAGCAGGATCACCTAAGGGATCTTGAACTATGGACAATGCTAGGAAAACATCTTTGGATCGCTCTGTAAAGAGATGGGAGAATTTCATATAGACAGAAACAGCCCTCCCAGACTATCACCTGTTAAACTGATGTTGCTAATATAATAAACAGTAATTTGTTTAGTTTAACATGAGAAAAAGCATGCGAAAATATACGAAATATAGATAAAACACGCTTCCAACTAGGTTGTAGTCTTTGCTCATTGATCTGAACAATTGCTACACGTGTGGAAGTCTCCGATAGTTGTCGTCACCCTTCTACTGTTTAAACATACTGCATATATTCGAGTAGCAAATTCTGTTCTGCCCCGGGGTTCTGTGATATAACCAGTTCCCCAATATCTGTTGTTAATGACATATCAGATAATTATTTTGAGGACGATGGCGGTTTTCTATAATGTTTCCCGATTTTGTTCACTTCCATCGGAATTTGATTCTGTGGTTGCTATGGGAACGCACAGTTATATGTGATAAAGTCACATCATTCACACTCTTTCTACCGTTTATACAGATTTTACCAAAAATAATGTTTTAAGGACCTTTGAGTCCCAAAAGCTAATTATATGGAAGATTTTACATCATGGCTGTAGCACTATTGTACACTTGGTTCAATAGTATTGGGACTAAGACCTCCCTCCAACCAATACGAAGGGGTGGAGGGAGGTCTTTTTACGTCGAATCGATAGTGGGGGTACCACATAAGCTAGGAGATCCGGCTCAGTTGCCTCTGAGCCGTTGGGAGTGTCTAAATTGTGCCTTTATTGTTCGCGCCGAGTACCAAGATGCAGTGAATCTTCAAGCACTGCTGTCAATAAAGTTAGCATTAAATTGAACAAATTTGCTAGGGAGACTTTTGATGTGATTTGTGAGGCTTAGAGGATCAAATCTTGTCGAAAGTGCATGTTTTTGAGTGGCATAAAAACTCAAAATGACCGAGAACACGTCGGCGAACACGGTAGACGTCCGACATCCGAAGGGAGATTGCTAATACCTGGATCCTCCACCACATGTCGCTAATTGTAAAGTCCAAACACAAAGTGAAACCGCCATCCCAGGCGTACTACATTCAAGATACTTATGGCTAAGCCCTATTCCTTTTTATTCCATGGCATCAAAAGGATACCATTTCAAGATGACTGAGGTGGTCCAAGTGGCATTGACTCAGCGCCTCATTAGCCTTGTGGTTGCTGACTTCCAGAGGGTGTACGGAGATTGGAAAAATCGCTGGCAGCGGTGTATTGATGGAAGAGGGTCATAGTTTGGGGAAGGGGAAAAAAAAGAAAAGGCAAGAAACCAATAAGTCACTGGAGATTCTATATCGAGGTTTCACCGGAAATATATGTTTTGAGGCCCCCTGAATCCAAAAAGGCGCATGCGTATGTATGTGTGTGTGTGTGTGTGTGTGTGTGTTTGTGTGTTAGTCTGTGGACAGCATAACTCAAAAATGAAAGGTTGGTTAAAAACCAAAGTTGGTATTTAAGTATAACATCTTTTAAGGATGCCACACGACGATTCTGAAGAAAAGTCCACCTTAAATTACCCTTTACAAGTAATTTTTTATCGAAAACTTTGATTTTCTTGAAAATGACTAATATATATTAAGGACGAGTTCTCGATACTTGTGATACCTCGATACTGAAGATACTTGCATGGTATCGACACCGAATGATACTTCAGAAAATTTGCTCGGTACTTTTTCGATATTTCGGTGGTGATTCTGCAATTTTTATTTTATTTTAAAATCAGAAAATATTATTGCCACAAGTAGAACATTTTAAAGCGGTCGCAATGAGCACGTAAACGGTAGAGACGAAGACGGAGATAGGCTCAGGAAGACCCTTCCTTCAATTCAGTGCAAAGTGCAAACCCAAACATGTAATTACCTAACAGCAAGTCAAGCAACAACCTCACTAATTGCATGTTGATCTAGTTGTCCATTTGTTGTTGTTTTTTAAGATTTTCGGATAGCTATGCAGGGATAGTCATTTAATGCCAACATACTCGTAAAAATCGATCAGTTCACAAACTTTTATTTTTTATTTATTTTAGATGTCACCTTCTGCAAAGCCCGATAAATTGCCAGGAATGTGGTAATCGGATTCACTGGCAGTTAACAGTTCCCAAGAAGAAATTGCTGCATATCTCAACGACGATTTGTCACCTCCTCTTTCCATTGCACTGGATTACTGCAAAACAAACTCAAAATTTCCAAAACTAAAAAAGTTGGCCACTAAATATTTCTCTATTCCACCTGCAACTGTTTTCTCTGAAAGAAGCACAGCAGGACTCAAATGTGACCGAAAAGAAGTATACTTGCCCCGAAAGTGTGAGAATTCTAGTATTCTTGAACAAAAACTTAAAAGTGGACTGTTTCAAAAACGCATTTTGCTTTTGAATGTCTAATCTATATTTTAAAAACAAGTACACTGATGGTTTTAAACTTTGTTTCATTAAATATGTGCACCTAATTAATTAATTTCATTGGCATTACACAGTTCACCCAACATTCTATTTTGTATTGAAACTAGAAGTAGAAATGACGGTGTCGAGTATCGAAGTATCGGGTATCGTGGAGAATATCATGTGTGGATACAAAGTATCGAGAAAAACTGGTATCAACCCATCCCTTATATATTATACTATTACAATAACTATAACTATAACTGTAACTGTAACTGTAACTGTAACTGTAACTGTAACTGTAACTGTAACTGTAACTGTAACTGTAACTGTAACTGTAACTGTAACTGTAACTGTAACTGTAACTGTAACTGTAACTGTAACTGTAACTGTAACTGTAACTGTAACTGTAACTGTAACTGTAACTGTAACTGTAACTGTAACTGTAACTGTAACTGTCACTGTCACTGTAACTGTAACTATAACTATAACTATAACTATAACTATAACTATAACTATAACTATAACTATAACTATAACTATAACTATAACTATAACTATAACTATAACTATAACTATAACTATTACTATTACTATTACTATTACTATTACTAATACTAATACTAATACTAATACTAATACTAATACTAATACTAATACTAATACTAATACTAATACTATACTATATTATATTATATTATATTATATATACATATGTAAATCAATCCGATCACTAAGCGTAAATGAGTAAATCAATTAAATACTTTTGCATCTGGCTTCACTTAAATTAAAGCAACAACTGTAGAATTTGCTGATAATTTGCCAAGTGATAGCATTTCTTAAGGAGTTTATCAAATCGAAGTCTTAATTAAAGCTTGCAATTAAGCACAGTATCGTCTAAAGGAAATTATTGCCAGCAGTAAATGTCATTAAAAGTGCGCGCGTGGCAAAGGCAACTGATGGACCTCGCGCTGGGAGACGGAGAGTTTCCAGCCAAAGGAAGATAAAGGTTGCCCCTAAGCAGCTTATATTAAAATAGAACCAAGGTAGGGCAGAGTAAAAAAGAAATGCCCAGGCGTAAACTGCGGTTCGCTTGGTACCAGCGAACGAGCGAAGAAGAAGCGGGCAAGGTAAACACACTTTGTACTTACTTACAGTGCCTTCAGCTTAAACAAGCGCACGAGTTACATTCACATCGCTTTCTATATCCAGAAAGGTGCATATTATGAAACCATAAAAATATTTAATGCCCTTCCTAATAACCTTAAGGGAAAAGTTGACAATTTCAATGCTTTTAAAACAGCTGCTCAAAATCTTTTTATTCTGTACAAGATTATCTGAATGACCAATTATCCTATTAATTCCTATGTAGCTATATGTGAATTACAAACTATGCTGTAAATATCTATGTAACTTTGTTGCTTATGTAGCCTTATAAATAGTTTCTAGCTCATTTTATTCTGTATAGGATTATTTAAATGGCAAAGTATCCTGTTAATGCTTATGTAGCTTTACAAGTAGTTTCTAACTCATTTTATTCTGTATAAGATTGTTTAAATGACAAATTATTTCTGTTAATGCTTGTGCAACTTTGTAAGGAGTTTCTAACTCATTTTGTTCTGTATAAGATTATTTAAATGAACAATTATTCGAGTTAATGCTTATGTAACTTTGTAAGTAATTTTTAACTCATTTTATTCTGTGTAAGGTAATCTAAATAGCAAATCATCCTGTGAAAGCTTATGTAACTCTTTAAGTGATCTCTAGATTTATTATTATGATTGTGATGATGATGATTGTGATGATGATGATGGTGATGATGATGATGATTGTGATGATGATGATGATTGTGATGATGATGATGATTGTGATGATGATGATTGTGATGATGATGATTGTGATGATGATGATGATGATGATGATGATGGTGATGATGATGATGGTGATGATGATGATGATGGTGATGATGATGATGGATGATGGTGGATGATGATGATGATGATGATGGATGATGGTGGATGATGATGATGATGATGATGGATGATGGTGGATGATGATGATGATGATGGATGATGGTGGATGATGATGATGATGATGGATGATGGTGGATGATGGTGGATGATGGATGATGGTGGATGATGATGATGATGGATGATGGTGGATGATCGACCACCACCACCACCACCACCACCACCACCACCACCACCACCACCACCACCACCACCACCACCACCACCACCACCACCACCACCACCACCACCACCACCACCACCACCACCACCACCACCACCACCACCACCACCACCACCACCACCACCACCACCACCACCACCACCACCACCACCACCACCACCACCACCACCACCACCACCACCACCACCACCACCACCACCACCACCACCACCACCACCACCACCACCACCACCACCACCACCACCACCACCACCACCACCACCACCACCACCACCACCACCACCACCACCACCACCACCACCACCACCACCACCACCACCACCACCACCACCACCACCACCACCACCACCACCACCACCACCACCACCACCACCACCACCACCACCACCACCACCACCACCACCACCACCACCACCACCACCACCACCACCACCACCACCACCACCACCACCACCACCACCACCACCACCACCACCACCACCACCACCACCACCACCACCACCACCACCACCACCACCACCACCACCACCACCACCACCACCACCACCACCACCACCACCACCACCACCACCACCACCACCACCACCACCACCACCACCACCACCACCACCACCACCACCACCACCACCACCACCACCACCACCACCACCACCACCACCACCACCACCACCACCACCACCACCACCACCACCACCACCACCACCACCACCCACCACCCAGTTTATGTATTTACGGCAAAATCAACAATGGAAATTAGTATTGCATTTATCTTAGTAAGGCAGACAATCTTAATCCAAGAAACAAACACAGAACACATAAACAAAACACAAACATCTCATTGTTTACAGTTAATCACAGCTTCACTACTCAAAGTAAATGTTGGAACGCACGCCCATTGCGATTAACACAAAAGAGTGCATCGGCGTGCCCTATTCTGCCGTACTCTCGCAAAGACACCAGGCATTTCTCTGGTTTAAAAGTTTGTCGGTCTAATTTTAGGACATCCTGTATAATTTATAGGAGTTGGAAGTCAGATCTGCCTTAGTAACAACCAGAAACTTTGTTTATAAGACATTATTTCATTTTGTATTCACCATTTCCTTCTTCTATGTCCTTAATGAGCTTTAATTCCTTCTGACGAAGAACACAACCTTTGTATTTCTTTTGTTGTTGCCAAACTAAACCCTTTTCTCTCTCTCCCCAGAATTGAGAACGCTACAAAAAGAAACAGGTAGCTGGGAAGGGAAGGCAGGGATCTTAACTCATCGTCATGAAAGCCTAGCTTTGTGGCACACAAATAAATGAAGTATTTACCTTGAAACAAAACACCCAGGGAAGTATTGCAAAGTTTCTAACATCTACCTAGGGTATGTGAAGACTGTGTAACTTCACATAGGAGGCAGTTTTCCTTCTTCTCTCTTCTTCCAGCTCCCAAGTTACTCACGTCTCTGCTTTCTTTAACGAGAGGACGAAAATAGGACTAACGAAAGCACAGAGGCAGTTTCATATATCATTTCAGAAGCCCAATACTTGTGGAACTCTAGGTTTGGTAGCAAAAGTGGTTCAAGTATGACCACGTAGAGCTGAAGGTGTGTTTTTTTACTTTCTCTAGCTAAAAACTAAACTAAAGCCCCAGCGCAACAGTCCAAGGCTTGCCGCCCGGCCGCTGCGTCCCCTACCTGTGCCCACTACAGGCGTCATGAGTGGGGTGCAGTACTGGAGTACTGACCTCCCAGCCAGTTATGCGGCCTTCACGACCTGGCATCGCTACTTCGTCAAGTATCTCCTCAATTGGCCCTCAGGGATCTAACGAGGCTGAGTGCACCCTGTGCCAGACCTCCCAGTGGGGGGAAAATCCCCACGCCGATACCGGGGATCGAAACCGAGTCATCCGCGCCAGAGGCAGACGCGCTACCACTGTACTACGGAAGCGGTCACTTTCTCTAGCACCTGCCTATAATACAGACTCAAAAAAATAAAAGAACATTTTCACCGGAAGAACGTTTTGAGAACCCCGAATCATATTCCTTTCTTTCTTCAGTATCTTTGAAGGATACACGAAACCCCAACAGCAAACGACTGTTTACATGGATATTACTTGACTTTCTCTACTACATATAGTAAGTAGGGGAAGTATTGTATTCGACAAAAAAATTAGATGTCGAGATTTCACCGAAAATACATGTCTTGGGGCCCCCTGAATCCAAACAGAGCATTGCTAGAAAAAGGTCCGCACGTGTGTGTATGTGTCTGTGTCAACATAATTTAAAAACGAAAAAGTGAACGTCTATTTTGAGAAAAGTATAAATATAGCAACATTAAAAAAATAAATAAACAAATAAATAAATGAAAAATAACAAGGAATATCTCAGAAATGGTGCACTCCACAAAAACGTGTTTTAAGATTTACATCAGGAATGGGCACGAGAGAAGAGGTAGCGATTGCACTTGCCTTACTCTCCCCACATTCTCTTGTCAAGTGACAAAGCTTGTTTACATACAACATGTGCAGTGGTGGGTTCGTTCCATCTGCGCGGTGGTAATAATTTCTACGCTGTTATTAACTATTTTGTTTATATTAAACATATTTTACCCTCAATAATCATTACAGCCACCTACTTTGGTTAGGAAAATTACATAATCTTGAAGTTTATAGCCCCGCTGTAGCTCATATTCATTGCCGTCGGATCGGGCACTCTTTTTCGTGGTTTCCCCTGGTCAGTAAGCGTTTTGCTGGGGTGGTTCATCTTCTAACATGAGTTTCCTGTCCCGTTAATCACTTACATTTTGTTTCCCCTTTCATGTTTCATTCAGTGTCCGACAGATGACGCTCTTCTCTCAGCAACCCTACGGTTAAGGACCTCTACGCGTCTCTGTGACCTGTCCTGCGTCTCCTTCACTCCATCCGGGTGGTAGCAACAGAAGATGGTGTTATTGCAACCGTTATGTTACCACAGAAGTCCTTATTTTTAACCCGTTCCAGAGGAGGCAAACGACAGATTTTAAAGCAAGACTAATTAATTAATCTGTGAGCGCCATTGCATTTTGCCTTGAATTGTTTTAGAGCATTATATACAGTTATAGTTACTGTTGTTATCTTTGTGTAACAACACAGTAGCGCATTAAATATATATTACGATATTTAGCGTTCGGAAGTTATTTTAATCCAAAATTGTTATTGCAGAAGAAGATAAGTAGGTTCATCATATGTTGTGTGGTAGCCATGTTCAAGCATTATTATCGTTTGAAAGTATGTTACTTTAACCCCGTGAGTCGGTCTGGGTGGCTCAGTTGGTTAGACGCTGGTCTACTGATCCCAAAGTCGTGGGTTAAAACCCGGCCCAGGCCGATGGTTTTTAAGTGTGCTTAAAAACGACAGCTCCATGTCAGTATATTTACTGGCATGTAAAAGAACTCCTGCGGGACAAAATTTCGGCACACCGGCGACGCTGATGTGATCCTGGCAATTGACAGCGTCGTTAAACAAGAAAATAATTTTTAATTT
This sequence comes from Tenodera sinensis, assembly GCA_030765045.1. Classification (NCBI taxonomy): domain Eukaryota; kingdom Metazoa; phylum Arthropoda; class Insecta; order Mantodea; family Mantidae; genus Tenodera; species Tenodera sinensis. The sequence goes on from CM060962.1 coordinate 303,909,756, forward strand.
TTTTTTAACCCCGTGATATTTGAGGTTAGAAATAATGCTTTTATTACGTAAGTTGGCAGTACTGCTTTTTGGTGTAATGTCCACTGCAGTTTAGTGTAATGTCGGCAATATTGAATTGTTGGGAACTGCGGATAAGCTGTTTCCCCTAGTGCAGTTCTCTACAAAATAAAGGTAGATGGTAGAGTGGACGATAATAAACGGACGAAAGCATCTAATTTGTAAGCATGCTGACAGTATGATCTGAAAGAAAGACATTTGGTAATGCAACTTAAAAATAAAATATACCCATTCAACAATCGACACTCTTTCAGCCGAATATAACGCCCTTGTTTTAAACTAATATTTATGCAGGCGAGAGGTAATCAGCAATTTTCCCCTCTGTCCGAATCTGTCGCACTCTAGCGGAAAGATTTTAATATCGCATAGCTGCCGGCACTTACGCACCTAAAATCAAATATATCACCACCAGAGCATTTTAATCTCATCATCTTTAATGTTTGCCGATGAATGAATATAAAGTGGAAAATGGGCAATTTGCCCTCATGAAAATATCCGCTTCATCTCTCCAACATAGCATTGCAAACTGCTATGCCGAGAAAATGCTTTATTCCGGCATTTCAGCAACTCATAGGAATTTATCTATGACCTTGTGGTTGACACAAGCGAACCTGAGATATCGCGCTGTTGCTTTTTCCTCTCGTGCTGAGGTTTTACACCCTGCTCCCTTTCTTTCCAAGTACAATAAATATTACGCGAAAGAGCATTACTAATACAGAGAGACCCAAAAACATCCGAGCCGCTGCGCGATGCTTTTCCACTGCGCACACAGAAACACGATAACGCATCTGCTGTATACAAGGTCATGCGGTTGACTTGTTATTCTCTGCTCTGAAAGTTCAGTATTGAGCTGACGTGTGGTTGAGTTATTACCAGTGTATTTCATTATTTTGTCCTGTACTTAGTCACAAAGTGTATTATGACTCAGCATTTGTTTTCTACTGGGTAGCGTGTAGGTATTTATGATCCGTATGTGTTAACTCAGTCAGCTCGCCAAGTGAAAGTGCGATTTGCAGAAAGATTTCCAAGTGATCTGCGATTTCTATCTCTAGGGTAACTTAGAGCATAAAATGCCCAAGACACACTCTGGAAGAATTGAAACAAAATATCCACCGGGAGATTACCAGCATTTCTCAACGTGAACTACGGCGAGTGATGGATAGTTTCCTAAAGAGGTACCAAAAATGTATGGACAACGACAGTGGCAAGTTTCAGCATTTCCTTTCATAACGTTGGTAAGTAAAGCCTTTAAAAGTAGTTTTAGACATGTTGTATGACTTCATCCGCGCTGTTCTATGACAGCGGCATGTCGGCAACGACCGCCGAGGATGCGTACAAACAAAACAAGGCGCAGCCGGTTCGGAGTGTTTTGGATCACCCGTTACGTAATATTACCACATAAAACAAAGAAATTAGGATCATACTTTGAATAATATCACTAATGAATTGTGTTTATTGGAGGCTCAAGAAACCACGGAATATAATATTGTAGCAACACTGGCACTGCCTACAGTCCAACTGTCCTGTAGACAGCAATTGTCAACTGTTGGTGTTACTCTGTTTACATCGTACCAAGAAGTTCCCCACTCCATAGCGCGATTGCACGTTCAACGACAAAGACGTTCTCCTGAGTTAATAACAGTACCACTCATTTGTAATACGTGGAGGAAGAATTATACATCGGTCAAAGTGGCTCAGTTGGTTTGGCATTGACCTTCTCATCACACGGTAGTTGGTTCAAATCTAACCTTGACCAATGGTTTTTAAGTGTGCTTATAAACGACAGCCCCATGTCAGTAGATTTACTGGCATGCAAAAAATAAACTCCTGCGAGACGAAATTCCGGCTTGATATGACCCTAGCAACTGACAGCGTTGATAACACACACACAAAAAAAAAAAAAAAAAAAAAAAAAAAACTATATTCCTGCCCAGAAATCTCGAGATTTCACTGGAAATCTCCTCTGCACAAACTAGTTTACATGCAGACAATTTTAGTGAACCAATTTATAAGGTAGAGGAAGTCCATTTTAAAGTTCAAGCCAATAACAAGGAATATGACTAACTCCAAAAAATTAAAAAATACACAACATAAAATACAATAGTTTACTTGAAGCATATGTTTTAACGAGATGTACATTTTTTGGGTGTTAAGATTTTATCCATTTCAGATGATTTACGTGTTATACAAAAGTTATTCAGGCTGAAGAGCACTTCAGAGGCTATTCTCAGAAAATGCAATATATGCATGTCATTTCTCATAAAAGTATCTTAAGCATATTGTAATGTTATCAAAATTTAGGCAATTTTCGAGAATATACATTTTTGAAAACCTTTCCATGTAAAGACTTGTTTTAAGTGGGAGATTTTCTTGAAAATCTTCGTGTCACGTCCTTGGAAGATGAACTCCTATAACAAAATTATTATTCAACTCACTTTTCGTTTTTGAGTTATATTGTTCGCAGACACAAGTTTACGCACGTACGCACGCACGCACGCACGCACGCACGCACACACACGCGGGCCTTTTTCTTTTTTTTTTTTTTTTTTTTTTTTTTTTTTTTTTGGATTCAGGGGGGCTCAAAACATATATTCCCGGTAGAGTAGTAGAGAAAGTAAAAAACTGAGTAAATTAAATAAAAAATCTGATATGTTGCACTCAAATGACTTTCTCTACTCTTGTACTAACCATTCTTACAAACTCTTATTCCTATATCTTCTTTCGTGTTAGCTGAGACAAGCATTTGTACAACTTATCTTATTGCTTATTTCCTTGTTGGTGCAAAGGGAATGTTAGAATATAGTAGGCTTTGTGCGATAGTCAAATGTTTGAGATTCTGTTGTCTTTGCACACTTGACATAAAAAAAATGAACAGCGATGATCCATTTCACGTAAGTTCTAAGTTTTCCGAAACTCACACACATAACACGGAATATCTCCAAAATGGTTCACCCTACAAGAAAATTTATTCGGACATAAATTGTGTATTTTAGCAAGATCTACATGCTTTGTATAGTATGATTTGGTCTATCTCTAACGGTTTACCAGTTATGCAAAAGTCGTCCAGAGTAAATACGACTACAGGGACTATAGCCAGAAAATTCAAGATATACATTTCATTTGTCATCAAAATATCTCAAACATATGACATTTTAATCAAAATCGTTAGAGCCATTTTCAAGAAAATAAAAATTTTCGAAGAATTTTCCATGTAAAGGGTAGTTTAGGGTGTGGCTATTTTCTTCAAAATCTTCGTGTCGCATCCTTGAAAGACATTAAACTTAAATACCAACTTTGGTTTTTAACCGACTTTTCGTTTTTGAGTTATGCTTTCCACAGACTGACACACACACGGACCTTTTTCTAAAAATGCTTTTTTTTGGATTCAGGGGGTCTCAAAACATATATTTCCGGTGAAATCTCGACATCGAATTTTTGGGTGGAATACAATACTTCCCCTACTTACCAGTAGAGAAAGTAAAAAGGAAAGAAAACAGAGCGTAAACAAATCCAAAGTTGCACAAATAGTAAAGGAATGAACAATTGTCCGGAAGGGGCATATAGCTAATCTCTAGCTAGAGCATCAGACTTAGGTACTGAAGTGACCCATGTTCAAGGATGCTGGATAGAGTCGTCGGCGTCGGCGTCGCCGCGTGGCGGTGGAAAACGTCAGCAGAATCTACATAAGCGGTTTGTCGTTTTGTTCCTTGGTTAGCGAGCGAACCCTTCACTTCCCCGCGACGTGTTCGTTATCCCTCAGGCCATTGTTCCTCGATAAACAAGGGTGCAAACAATGGGGCAATGCCGTCATTCGCATCCCTTCTTCAAAATAATTATTTTTACATGAGCGTCATCATCAAGATATGCAATAACTTCACACCTTATGGCGAGCTGAACCAGGTTCTCCGTGATTTTGCCCATTCAGAGAATGTATGCTCACGACACATGGAAAGGAGACAAGAAAAGGATATCTCCATGTATTTCGGCAAAATAAATAATCTGTGATGCAATATTTGCCAAGTCGTCACTTGGCAGCTGTCGTATGAATGAGTAAACACCACCGTATCGCTAGCAGGAAGGGGTAGCTTGATTGCGTCACATATTGAACTCATTTATACAGATGACTGAAAGAAATTCACCACAAAGTACGCTGTAAAGCAGAATCATATTTGCTAACTCCCTTAAGGGCACATATGACTGAGTTTTGACGATTTTTTGTAAAACATTGAATTTTTACTTTCTCTACTGGTAAGTAGGGGAAGTATTGTATTCCACCCAAAAATTCGATGTCAAGATTTCACCAGAAATACATGTTTTGAGGCCCCCTGAATCCAAAAAAGCATTTTTAGAAAAAGGTCCGTGTGTGTGTCTGTGTGTCAGTCTGTCAGTCCGTCAGTCTGTGGACAGCATAACTCAAAAACGAAAAGTCGGTTAAAAACCAAAGTTGCTATTTGAGTTTAATGTCTTTCAAGGATGTGACACGAAGATTTTGAAGAAAATAGCCCCAACCCTAAACTACCCATTACATGGAAAATTTTTCGAAAATTTTAATTTTCTTGAAATTGGCTCTAACGATTTTGATTAAAATGTTATATGTTTGAGATATTTTTATGGCAAATGAAACGTATATCTTGAATTTTCTGGCTATAGCCCCTGTAGTCGTATTTACTCTGGACGACTTTTGCATAACTGGTAAACCATTAGAGATAGACCAAATCATACTACACAAAAAAGGTAGATCTTGCTAAAATACACAATTTATGTCTGAATAAATTGTCTTGTAGGGTGAACCATTTCGGAGATATTCTTTGTTATGTGTGCGAGTTTCGGAAAACTTAGAACTTTCGTGAAATGGATCATCGTTATTCTTTTTTTTATATGTTAAGTGTGCAAAGACAACAGAATCTCAAAGCTTCAAAAGTTCTGACTATCGCACAAAGCCTACTGTATTCTAATATTCCCCTTGCACCTACAAGGAAGTAAGCAATAAGATAAGTTGTACAAATGTTTATCTTAACTAATACGAAGAAGATATAGGAATAAGCGTTTGTAATAACGGTTAGTACAAGAGTAGAGAAAGTCATGTGAGTGCAACACATCCGATTTTTTTTATTTTAGCGTTAAAAATATTACAATCTTTCCTCTATCATATGCATCCATTATTTTTTCAGTTCCGCCATTTTTAAAGCTAACAAGCCATCCTTTAACTCTATGTGCGTGGTATTTAAATGTCCATATATGCCCATTTTTACGATATAACTGTTACTGTTACTGTGCCAATTCACTCCTATTTTGAACTTGCTAATGATTAGCTACTGCCTTTTGTAATGTAATTGAAAATATCATCTGAAGAAAGAAACAAGAGGTCTGAGGGGGAGACATATGGTCCAGAGCAATTCTGAGGTCAGTTTATTTTCTTTTGCCTTTTTCTCAGTTTGCAATATTTCAGCATTTTGCTCTATACAAAATGCTCCTTGCGGAGCATTTCTTACCAGAATGGCTTGAAACTTGCACAGTATGTAGTAATATGTACTATAAATAAAAATTGTATTGGATTTTGATATCAGATGGATTTTAGTGTGTTTTTTATCCTTCAGAACAGGCTGTTACTCCATATTTTTTTAAAATTATGAAATATAAATATGTACATTTTTCTGTAAGCCAAACAAATAACCAGATATAAAAACCCAATACAATTCCAATTTATCCTTGTTTAAAGTGCATCTCTACAAAATGTTAGAATGATTGGATGAAAACTTTGTCGCAAGGGACTTTTTAAGTGCGACTATTAATTTATTTAAATAATTTGCAATATTTCTTGAACCAAGCAACATACAGAGTTGAAACTTTGCACAGCATAATATGGTTAGAATATAAATATGCACACAAAATTTCATCAAAATTGATTAAAAGATATAGAAGTTGGAAAATTCAGTCATATGTACCCTTAAAACATCCCTTCGACCAGCAAGCCTAATAGTTTTATGACACGAAGTTTAAAATGGGTAAACTGATCAGTGCAGTAAATTTACAAGCACTGCAGTAATTGGAAATTGGTTCTATAAGAATACTTGAAGAGCTGGTAGTACTGCTGTCATATATGCTTCAATTCCTACTGCTACGACCATAAATACGTATGATGAAGGCCACTTCTAATGCTGTACACAGATTTCTAGTAACATTTTACGTTTCATAACGTGAATTAAAAACAAAAGCTCAGTATTCCGCAGTCATATAACGCGAATAGGATAAACAATTTTAGTATATCTAATGGAAAAGTAATTGAACATAAAATCATTTACAAATATGATACACAATTTCTCTAGCTTTCCAGTATCTTGATACTTCAAAAGATCCAAATTCAGCTGGGCACCATAGCAGGTGGTGATCCGTATCCAGATCATAGAGCATGCAGCTACAAGTCCAAAACAGTTGAGGTGTTTTCATTTCCTGTGAGAAGACAAAACATCGCAACTGTTTCTTTTCTTGGTCTGTCTGCAATTGTTTGTAATGTTGACTTCCAAGATTTGGTGAGGATTCTAGAATCTATTTCTCCCTTAAATTGTTGGGTTAAGAGGCTTTTTGTAAAAAAAATTGGCATAGTGGTATGACGACTTTGTATTCGGGTTAGTGGAAGCGTTGCACCTGTCTTAGCTAGTACATCGATCTGTCCATTTGCGTACAGTTAGCAATGTCCAGGTATTCACTGCAGGGCAGTCTTCCTATGTTTGTTTAAAACTATTCTTCAGTCCTGGGTTTCTGTAAACTGAGGGGACTCTAATGATCCAATTGCTTCCATGGCAGTTTTTGAGTCACTTAGAATGACAACATTGGTGAACTTCTCAAGATGTAGGAGCTGTAGGATGTAGGCCTCGATTTCACCTTCAAGTTTGTAAAAGGGGAAAATAGATCTGCAAACTCCTGCTCTTGTATTAAAGTATTCCTGTAATTTGGAGCCATCTGTATACATACATAGGATAAACAATTTACATGAGGAATTGACCTTACACTTCCGTGGTCCATTACTGAATTTTTGCCTCATTTACTGCTGTTACTAGGGGTCAGAGGTCCACACACTACGCATTTTATTGCAGCCCAGTGAAGGGGTACCACGATCGCGATTGATAGACACACACAGAAAAAATAAGCTCTAGCCTATCATAGCACAGTATATCAAGTAGTGAGGTACATTCAATCTATAAATCCATAGTTACAATGTACTGCAATTCAATTTAATACTGTCATGTACGTGGTGACAATCTGTAACACTTTGAATCTGCCCAGAAAGCCATAAAAACGCCGCCTTTACCGGAAAGTCGTAAAGAGACTTCCCGCTCCCTTATATTTTACGGGCTAACCGTATGCGAAATAAATGTTCAAGTAACATGTTAATCTGCATTTTACGGCGAAAGACGAAATAAAATATTTGTACAAATTATTGGCAAAGGATTGTAAAAATGCCTTTGATGTGCGTTTTCTCATCTGCACACTTAGGATTCCACATCGTGCTTCATTTGTCAGTAGTACCTCTGTCGTGCTCAAAAAATATAATGAAGAAGAGCAGTGTGATTTGTTTAGTACATTTTATGGAACGTCAAATTAAGTTGGAAGTGCAAGATTCCGTTCTTTGTAGCTGCACGGAACAGATAACTTCTGTGAGCCCTCAGAAAAACCGACAGAACATCTGGCATTATAAGATAAGGGTTAAAAAATATATCTACTGTTGGAGGAAAGTGCACCAAATTCCTCAGAAGATGACACTTTTGAGGAATGGGTGATGAAGGTTGTATTTGAACAATAAAGACTACAGAAGGGGTGTACAAAATGAGAGAAATCAATGTCATTTTACATGTACAGTCCGGTGCACGGAAGTTTTCCGATGCTATTAGTGTCTTTTGGTGTGTTACTTTACTTAATGTTGGCATAAGCTTTTCACCAGTCATGTTCCACACCAGTCCTGGCTGTGACAATCTATTATTGGTTTGTATCAAAGTCCAATAACACAAGCAATGAGCATGAACGATGGGTGTGGCCGAGGTGCGTAATGCAAGGAGGAATTTAACCCGAGTGGAACGATGGTCAACATCACCTCCGGACATTGGTTTGACGTCATAACTCTGGGATTCGCACGCCTTACTATCGCTGACAGGGGTTTGAACTGGGAGCGTGGTGCCATTCACTACCAACCTAAACAGCTGTTCCTTATATCGGAAAGTTTCTGTGCACCGGACTGTGCCTTCGGTTGTGGAGTTACGTATCAAAGAAATCATATCTTCTTGCTTTGGTTGTTCTACATAAAAGGGCATATGTTGTAGCATAAGAACAGGAGTAACCTTCAATTTAAAACATAATTACTTACTTATGAAACACATTCTGGGTATTTTTATTTAAGAGAACATATGGCATCATTATTGGGTTAACAGATTAGTTATCCATGTAACCAGTGCATAACAGGGTACAGGGTAACAGCTTATAAAGAAATAAATTATGGAACATTTTGGAAGAATAAAAAATACCGCCTAATTTGATTCATTCAATTAAATCACTATATAATAAAATAATAAAAACCTAGTGTGTTGCACTCACATGACTTTCTCTACTCTTGTACTAACCATTCTTACAAATTCTTATTCCTATATGTTCTTCGTGTTAGTTGAGATAAACATTTGTACAAATTATCTTATTACTTATTTCCTTGTAGATACAAGGGGAATATGGGAATGCAGTAGGCTTTAAGCGATAGCCAAATCTTTTAAAGCTTTCAAACTTCGTTCTCTTTGCACGGCTAACATAAAAATTCATAACGATGTTCCATTTTACGAAAGTTTGTTTTCCAAAACACACACAAATAATACAGAATATCTCCGAAATGGTTCACTCTACAAAAAAAATATTTGGACATAAAGTGTGTGTTTTAGCAAGATCTACATGGTTTTGTACAGTAAGGTTTGGTCTATCTCTTACGGTTTGTAAGTTAACCAAAACTCATCCAGAGTAAACAGGACTACATAGGTTATAGCCAGACAATTCAAAATATACATTTTATTTGTTATAAAATATATTAAATATATGGCATTAAAGCAATTTTCCATGTAAAGGGTAGTTTAGGATGGAGGAATTTTCTACAGAATCATCGTGTCGCATCCTTAAAATATGTTAAACTTAAATACCAACTTTGGTTTTTAACGACTTTTCGTTTTTGAGTTATACTGTCCACAAACTGACACACACACACACACACACACACACACACACACACGCACACGCACACGCACACACACACACACACACACACACACACGGACCTTTTTCTAAAAATGCTTTTTTTTGGATTCAGGGGGTCTCAAAACATATTTCCGCTGAAATCTCGACATCGAATTTTTGGGTGGAGTACAATACTTCCTCTATTTACTATACGTGGTAGACAAAGCAAAAAGTGCTACTTCTTGCTGGTTATGTTATTTGGCCTGGAGAGTTTGTTAGCAAGAAGGTCCTTAGGCTGGAATACTGCAGGCAGTTCTTGCAAGTAAACACGACAGACAGGGGGGTGGGGGTGGGGGTGGGGGGATATGACGTGCACCCTCAGCAGGATTTGTTCACTTTGTAATTAAATGCAGTTTAGGTGGGGAGCTGACAGAGAGGATTTGTCAAGACCATTCTTTCAGTTAAGCCACGCAGAACAACGAGCATGCTGTATGCGCAAGTTCCTACAGACATCCCACAATCATTTAATACTATTTTATTCATCGTAATCTGGCTGCTAAACTTTTATTTTCTCTAATACTTGCCTTTAGTAAGTAGCGGAAGTATTGTGTCCCACCCTACAACTCAGTACCAAAATTTCCCCAGGAACACATGTTTATAGCCCCATAAATAAAAAAAAGCATTTTTACTTTCTCTACTGGTAAGTAGGGGAAGTATTGTATTCCACCCAAAAATTCGATGTCAAGATTTCACCGGAAATTTATGTTTTGAGGCCCCCTGAATCCAAAAAAAGCATTTTTAGAAAAAGGTCCGTGTGTGTGTCTGTGTGTCAGTCTGTCAGTCTGTGGACAGCATAACTCAAAAACGAAAAGTCGGTTAAAAACTAAAGTTGGTATTTAAGTTTAATGTATTTCAAGGATGCGACACGAAGATTTTTGAAGAAAATAATCCCACGCTAAACTACCCTTTACATGGAAAATTTTTCGAAAATTTTTATTTTCTTGAAAATGGCTCTAACGATTTTGATTAAAATGTCATATGTTTGAGATATTTTGATGACAAATGAAATGTATATCTTGAATTTTCTGGCTATAGCCCCTGTAGTCGTATTTACTCTGGACGACTTTTACATAACTGGTAAACCGTTAGAGATAGACCAAATTATACTATACAAAAATGTAGATCTTGCTAAAATACACAATTTATGTCTCAATAAAATTTCTTGTAGGGTGAACCATTTCGGAGATATTCCTCGTTATGTGTGTGAGTTTCGGAAAACTTAGAACTTTCGTGAAATGGATCATCGCTGTTCATTTTTTTTATATGTCAAGTGTGCAAAGACAACAGAATCTCAAACATTTGACTATCGCACAAAGCCTACTATATTCTAACATTCCCTTTGCACCAACAAGGAAATAACCAATAAGATAATTTGTACAAATGTTTATCTCAACTAACAAGAAAGAAGATATAGGAATAAGAGTTTGTAAGAATGGTTAGTACAACAGTAGAGAAAGTCATGTGAGTGCAACACATCAGATTTTTAGAGAAGCGTCCGTCCGTACGTGCGTATATGCATCTATGAATAACATAATTCAAAAAAGATATTTACCTTCAGGATGTTGCTAGAATGCAACACAAAGATTTTAAAGAAAATCTCCCACTCTGAACTGCCATTTAGATGGAAAATATTTCGAAATTGTTGATTTTCTCAAAAAGGCTGTACAGATTTTAATTAAAATACTTTCATGAAAAATGATACGCAAAATCTTACTAAACAGAAAGGTAGACCTTGTTAAAGCACACATTCTACGTAAAACACTTTTTTCAGTGGATTTACCCATTTCCGAGACATTCCTACTTATTTCCAATATTTATACTTTTCTCAAATGGGAAGTTGTAATTATCCCCCCCTCGTGCTCATGCAAAGAGAATGGCATTTCAAAGGCATTACACGGCGACCAAGTCTTAAAACACTTGACTATTAATTAAGCTATTGCATTTTCCTATTCCCGTTGTACCTATAAGGAAATATGAAATAAAACCATTTCTACAAATGTTTATCGCGATTAACATGAAGTACATAGAACAACAATCTTTTTAAAGACTAGTCTGTTGAAGAACGAGTAGGGAAAGCTATGTAAATGTAACACATCAGATTGTTTAGTCATGTTGTTCACGGATACACACCACTAACGGACCTTTTTTCTAAAAATGCTTTCTTTCTTATTCGGGGAACTCAAAACGTGCATTTCCGGTGAATTCTCGATATGGAATTTTTATGTGGAATGCAGTACTTTCCATGTGGACGGAAAAATAAAAATTGATGTGTTACACTCACATGATTTTCTCTACTCTTATACTAACCATTCTTATAAACTTTTATTCCTATATCTTCTTCGTGTTAGTTCACATAAACATTTACAGAAATTATCTTATTACTTATTTCCTTGTAGATACAAGGGGAATATGGGAATCCAGTAGACTTTAAGCGATAGTCAAATCTTTTAAAGCTTTCAAACTTCGTTCTCTTTGCACGGCTAACATGTAAAAAATGAATAGCGATGTTCCATTTTACGAAAGTTTGTTTTCCAAAACACACACAAATAATAAAGAATATCTCCGAAATGGTTCACTCTGCAGAAAAAAAAATCATTTGGATATAAACTAAGCTTTAAGGAGACCTACACTTGTGTATAGTAAGATTTGGTCAATCTCTTAGGGTTTACGAGTTATGCAGAAGTTACCCAAAGTATGAGTCATCTAGGCTATATCTAGAAAACACAAAATATACATTTCATTTGTCACAAAAATATCTCAAACATATGGCATTTTAATCAAAATCATTAGAGCCATGTTCAGAGAATCAACATTTTTGAAAAAATTCCATATAAAGTGTAGTTTAGGGTGGAGGAATCTTCTTCAAAATCTTCGTGTTGCATCCTTGAAAGACATTAAACTTCGAGTTTTCGTTTTTACTTTCTCTACTGGTAAGTAGGGGAAGTATTGTATTCCACCCAAAAATTCGATGTCGAGATTTCAAAGGAAATATATGTTTTGAGGCCCCCTGAATCCAAAAAAAGCATTTTTAGAAAAAGGTCCGTGTGTGTGTGTCAGTCTGTGGACAGCATAACTCAAAAAAGAAAAGTCGGTTAAAAACCAAAGTTGGTATTTAAGTTTAATGTCTTTGAAGAATTCCACACAAAGATTTTGAGGAAAATTGCTCCTGTCTAAACTAACTTTACATGTAACATTTTTCGAAAATTTTTATTTTCTTGAAAACGTCTCCAACGATTTTGATTAAAATGTCTTATGTTTGAGATATTTGTATGACAAATGAAATGTATATATTGAACTTTCTGGCTATAGCCCCTGTAGTCCTGTTTGCTCTGGATGACTTTTGCATAACTGGTAAACCGTTAGAGATAGACCAAATCATACTATACAAAAAATGTAGATCTTGCTAAAATACACAATTTATATCTCAATAAAATTTCTTGTAGGAGAACCATTTCGGAGATATTCCTTGTTATGTGTGTGAGTTTCAGAAAACTTGGAACTTTAGCAAAATGCAACAACGTTGTTCATTTTTTTATATGTTAATCATGCAAAGGGAACGGAATCTCAAAGGTCAAAAACATTTGACTATCGCACAAAGCCTTCTGTATTCTAATATTCCACTTGCGCCTACAAAGACATAAGCAGTAAGATAATTTGTACAAATGTTTATCTCAACTAACACGAAGAAGATATAGGAATAAGAGTTGTTAGAATGGTTAGTGCAAGAGTAGAGAAAGTCATGTGAGTGCAATACATCAGATTTTTGAGTTATGCTGTGGCGGCGCCGTGGCCGAGCGGTTAGCACGCTCGCCTACCACCTAGGTGGCCCGGGTTCGATCCCAGGGGCCCGCATGTGGTATTCGTGGTGGACGAAGCGGCGTCGGGGCGGGTTTTCTCCGGGTTCTCCGGTTTCCCCCGCCATCTCATTCCACCGATGCCCCATCTTCATTCCATGTATCATCAGTGTCACCGCCTGTGGTGCCGTTGAAGTAAAAGCGGGCGTTAAACACTACACACACACACGAGTTATGCTGTCCACGAACGGACAGACGGACAGGCAGGCGCGCGCATATGCGCACACACACACACACACACACACACACACACACACACACACACACACACACACACAGACACACACACACACACAAGGACCTTTTCCTAAAAATTATTTTTTCATTCAGGGGGTCGTGAATGCATAAAGTGGTGAAATCTCGAAGTTGAAATTTTGGGTCGCATACAACACTTCCTCAACTTACTATACGTAATAGAGAAAGTAAAACTGGTATCGTTGTTATACTGTAATTGTCTTACTACCTTCTGCTCTAATTATAAGTGTTTTTAAGTAATCTAATTGAACTTTGAAAGCCACAAACATTCTCAATGAAATGAACAACACTCGTAGCATGTATATACCTGTTGTATGTATCGCTATGTTGCATATTTCTACTGAAAAGGAACACGAGTTTCCTGGCTTGGGAATAACACAAAGAGCTGAAGAAGGGAATGTTGAGTTAACATAGAACAAACGTCTTTTGGCATTGCGTTGGAAACGCTGTTTTAACATTCCCTCAGTGTCGCTTTTACTCCACACTCAAACATGGACATCATATTTAAAACGTGTGTGCGTGTGTGTTCATAGGCCGCCACACTTTTCTACAGACAAAGCTTGCAATAATAGTATCTCTGTCTTCTAGATTTATAAATTACACAACATCCAATATGAATGCAGAGGACTTCACAGAAACGTGAGACAAAAATTTGGCAGTGATGCAAATGTATATTATTTTAATTAAAATCGTTTGGATCCTTTCTAGAAAGTAAAATCTTACGAAAAACTTTTAACCACCCCTTTTGTGTGGTAGTCCTGCTGTCGTCTCCAATATCTCGTCTTTGATGACTACTGCTGGCTGCTACAGTGGTGAACTATGAGACCTTTATCTCAGGGTATGTGCAGGTATGTGTGAGAATAGAGAACACAGTTAAGTTGACTGATAAATTTAATAGAGACTAATAAATGAACTATTTGAAGTGCGTTTCAACTGTTTGAGATGTAGAATTAAACTGTTTCTGTATGTTAACACTGTAAACTGTAACTATTGAATTATTGTATCTCCTAAATCCTGATGAATAACTTTACGTTACGGTTTACAAATATATATTTCAGATAAAATGTGTGCTTAACGTATATGCATTTTTGTGGCAAGATTTTCTGTACTTCTAACGGTTTACTAGTTATGTAATTTAAGATACTGTAACAAATACGACAAAAGTCCAGTCCATTTACCTTTTTGTCATTTTATTTTGTTCTAAGCTTTTACACAAATACACACTTCTCTTCTACTGACGTTAACAGAGTTTACAGTCTTTCGTGATATTGCAACTCACAACTGTTTGCTTCTCGTAGCCTTGACTCACTCCTTTCACTGTCTTTCTTCACTTTTTCTGTCTCTCATATAGTTACTAACCCTGACGATACAGTCACTCCATGCTCATTAAATCTTCATTTCGATATGAGGTAAGTTCTGCTGTTTTCTCGCTTCCTTATATAGGAGGATGACGTAACATGGATGTATCTCAATTTCTTCAAACAAGCCGGCCGGCGGAGACCTCTCAAATTATCTGGAGAAAACCCCTTTTGGTTCTGCTACTCTGATTCCTGTCACGTGTTTGCTTACGTGAGTGGTGTGGGGAAGCTTGAACGTGAGCGCCTTTGATGTGCGCCGCGCCCATTTTTGTTAGTCACGCATACAGAAACCGTCGCGCGAGGCAGCCTGACCTTGAGCGCCTTTGTTTGCTCGTCCACCTGATATGTGGTATGAAGTAGCTTAGACCCAACCGTCTTTTGTTCTACGCCGAGGGCCTTATCACAATGTAATCACCATTGTCATGAAAATGTCTTAAACTTGTTAATTTAATTAATATCGCTAGAGCCATTTTCTGACAAAATCAACATTTTCCATCTAAACGGTAGTTTGGAATGAGGGGATGTTTCTAAACCTTCATATCTCATTCTTGGACTTAATACACACCCTCTAAGTACGTAGTAGAGAAAGAAAGAACTACCCCACTGATATTTTGGTGGTCTTATGTGCAAACTTGCACCTCTGGACAAAGATACAGTGAGAATTCTCCAGTACATATACGCTTGAAAACCCACGCCCTTTGCATAATGCATTCCTACACACCCCAGCAAGGAATATGAATATTAATCGAGTTTCAGAAGTCCGTCAGACGGTAGCAATGTTATAGCTACCTGAATATCGCTAACATTCCGAAACACAAGGATTTAACTTTCCTCATTGCGATGCACACTCAATTACAGGCGTTTCTTGGCTTGTCAGGAATTTTCATTACTGGCGCGTGCTCCAGTTTACTGCAGACAGTTGGAAGATAGCAACCACCCTGCTGATGGAGGGTCTGTCCAGATACACTCTCATTAAACAACTCCTCTAGATTGATGGGAGAGGTGTTGAAGCTCAAGGTTCAGTCCAGTACCACGGCAACCTTTAAACAATTTGGATTTCGTTCCAGCACCAGCAACAACATACTGGAATCGAAATAATTTCATTTTAAAAACATCAATGTTGAGGGTCTAGGGGGTTTTGTACTTAAAACTTCCCCATTGCCCCTTATATTTGTAATTTCAGTCCCGACTATTCCAAATAACAGATGAAAAATCCTATGATATTCACACAAAGGGATATGGAATATCTATGGAACATGTGACTTGCATAACCTCTCCCCAACAGTCTTAGAAGTTCTGGAAATGTTCCACAGTGTATAAGTAGCCTTTGTTGGAGGAAGAATCCTCGGTCGGAATATCTAGTAATTATTTAGACAGTTATAGTAGTTTAAATTTTAAACCTTTGTAGCTTCCTTTAAGTCCCATAGTCCCATAAATGCTACATAGTTTTCACATAACCCTTAACTTCCTATACAAAGAGACAAAATTCCGTACTCCCAGGTACACCTAGTTTTTCTCTTTGGAAAACACAAATAATCTGCCACCATCGATGAAATTATCTTGAGTTAATGTGAAATATCGATTTAACCAATTTCTAATGTTAGCATTTAATTTTCTCTTTGTACAAAGAGTGACAAAGAAAATTGTTGATGAATTTTGTATAGTTTTCTGGGTTTTTTTGAGACTAAGCATGACCGCTAACCTGGGCGCTCATCAAATTTTCCCCTTCAAAGGCGTGTTCTGCACTAGCCGATAAGGGATGGCTACCAATCATGATAAGGGGTCTGTATGACAAACTGAATGCACTCACTGTACCTCTTTTCTTTTTACCAATACGAGCGTAAACATATACTCCATTTCTACGCCATTTTGTAATCTTGGCCTTGGATGCTGGCGTAACTATTGGCGCACCTATACGCCGTGCCCTAAAGCAACCAATGAAATGGCCATGACCGTACAACGATAAACAAATGTGACAGACGCGAGGTGCAGTGAGATTTTCTTTGGCGCTCCTTGTACAATTATTTACCATGTGTTGCTATCGAATTTGGTTACCACACAAATGCAACGAAAATAAAGAAAATATTTCTTACATGAGGGCTTTCAGAAGGTTTTGACATACAAAAACTTCAGTGCATATACCGGGTGGAAGGGAAGTCATTACATTAATTTAAACCAGTGATAGATCTCGGTATTTGGTTTTGTCTCTGACCATTTCCGACGGCGATATTTTAGTTTTCTAGAAAACAAGCTGGCAATACTGCAGATTGTGTGGGTGTCACTTTCACTAGGTCACTACATAAACAAACACAGTAACGATCTTCTTGAGAACACTAAGAAATACCCTGCCTTGTCCTTGTGTGTTTACTGTGTTAGTGCAGGCCAATCACAAGCGTTAGCTCCCAAAACATTAAAGCGAAAGCGAAAGTGCCCGATCTGTTCACATGCACAAACCAGCTCAATTCCCTGACCAACCTCAACGTAACGTTGTCGAATTACTGCACGTGTGAGAGAGCTGTTTGGAATATTCCTTCACATCTTTTAAGTGATTAATTATTTCGACACCCTGTGTGATATCTCATAATTACTACGGAAGCTATGTCAGAAATAAGTTACTCTACGCATCTTACAAGTAACAAACTATTATCTGCGTACATTCTTGTGGAATTACGCATCAAAGTTGGATAAAAAAATCATTTTTTTTTCGAAATCGGCAGATCAAAGAACAAAATGCCATCAGACTTTTTTGTTTGTAATGATTCTATGAAGCACATATTAGAAGGAATGTAATGACTTCCCTTGCATGCTGTATGTATATGCTTACAATAAAGATGAATCAGAGGTTTTTACACTGTTTTATTACACACACATCTGCAGGATTTGATAAATGACAATTAAAAACAAAACAAATATAACAGAATCTATTCTCTCTTTTTAAACTCTGCTTTCCGTTGTCGCCATCTATGTATATTCCCCACAGTAAAATGTAACTGTGTTTTTGTTTTTACACTCAATGGAGAGTAGCAAATATTTATATTCTATGGAGAAATAAGTGTTTTCTACTCCATGACATTCTCAGCTAAAATTCAAGGCCTTCTCCCTAAACATGCTCTTTTATAACTCCAATATGTTCGTATTCAAGTACAAGGGCTTTGAAAATCATTTTTAAACTTTAATAATTTATAAAATGTAACAATAAAGTGTTTTAGGCTTCCTGTACGAGTATATCAGAACAAACTCGTCTTTTCAATGATGAAATAATGATCAAAATCGGTTGAGTGGTTTTTGAGATTATTCTACGTACGAAAACAAATACTTTCTTTGTATAGTTAGTGTAGATAAACCAGGTGCCGCTAGAATATGATTATTTACTGGAGCACCTGCTTATGGTTGGTAGAAAAAAAAAAGTATTTTGTTCTTTAACGACGCTGTCAATTGCCAGGATCACATCTGCGTCGCCGGTGTGCCGGAATTTTGTCCCGCAGGAGTTCTTTAACATGCCAGTAAATCTACTGACATGGAGCTGTCGTTTTTAAGCACACTTAAAAACCATCGGTCTGGGCCGGATTTGAACCCGCGACCTTGGGATCCGTAGGCCAGCGTCTAACCAACTGAGCCACCCAGACCGATATGGTTGGTAGAGATGTTGTATTCCAACCTAAGTTAGATATCGAGATTTTACCGGAAATATGTGTTTTGAGGCACCTGAGTCCATAATGTATTTTTAGGAAAAAATCTCAGGGTGTGTCTTTGAAGAGTACAACACAACATCGAAAAGCTGGATAAATACTGAACAAGGCACTTGAATTTACAAAGTCCCAGAAATGCAACAGGAAGAGCTTCAATAAAATGACAACTCCCTGCGGTACCCTGTGTATGAAACATATTTATTTATTTGACGTGCTCTAAAAGTAGCTCTATTGATTTAAATTCAATGTGCGTCTTGTTTAAGTAATTGGCATTAATAAAATGCGAGTAGTTGTGTGACCTGGCATATGAAGTCCTCTGCATTCTGCATGAACTTGACAGTGCGTGTTACCTAGCAGTATAGGTAAGTATAGGCAAAAAATATGGATGTCAAATACAGAGATATTCTTTTCTATTTGTTTGCATTTTCCAATACTTCACATATGTTGCTTTTTTCCCCCATTTATACCCCGGCTGTAACTTCGACGGGCATAACGGCGGCTCTTTCATTTGAAACACGTTTTTAACCTATGTAAGGTGGGTTTTGGGTTATTTATACATTGGAATACACACAGACAGACACAGACACAGACACATTCACACGTTCATTCCTACACTTCCATGCTCTGGGAAGGATAGCGAATAATCTTAACTAAAGGAAAATTCCCACTCCCCAGGTGGGAATCGAACACGGGGCTCTCGCACGGTAGGCAGGTGCTCTACCGACTGAACTATGGGGCCAGCCGATTTTGCCTTCTCTACTACGTATAGTAAGTAGAGGAAGTATTGCATTCCACCCAAAAATTCGTTGTCGAGATTTCGATTTTCCACTGCAGTTCTAAAAGCTAACCGTGCAACATCGGGTAAGTCAGCTAGTGTGTTACAGATGTATATATAATTGGGATTTTTGTGATTACATTTAATTTAATAAGAAAGAAGACAGTTTTTTCTTTCAATATTGCTAATTATTTCGATTCCAGTAGAATGAATGATATGCTATTAATTTCTATATTTCTATGCAAGTTTAATCCTAATATGAAATGCAATTTGGGGTGTAGTGTGTTTAATATAGAATTCAATAAATAAGTAATCAAAGGGCTGGAGAGATCACTGTAACATTTGGACCGGATATTGGCCCGTTATGTGTGTGGCCTGCTAACTATACATGAGGTACAGGATGCACTGCATTTAATACATACATTTCACCGGAAATACAGGTTTTGAAGCACTCTGAACGCCTAAATTCAGTTTTGTGAGTAATTTCACCTGTTTGTTTTATGACACATATATGTAAGTATTTCTATAGTACATTGCTGTAATCTTTCTGTACAAACCTTGTTAGTTTAATCTCCATAATGTTCAATTCATGACTTACGGGTGCACAGCACAAGAAAATTACTATAGTTACACATATGAAATTTTGAAGCTTCCTTTTTACAACCGTTATCTTTAATAATACCTATTATTATGTAGGTATACCATGTTAATGCATATTAAGCTATATACATATACTTTAAATTTTCAACATTTTTGGTCGAAACATTTCTTGGAAATTAATATTTTTAATGCAATGCAAAATCCTGTTAACGTTCTCTACTACGTATAGTAAATAGGGGAAGTATTGTATTTGACCCAAAGTTTCGATGTCGAGATTTCACCGGAAACATGTTTTGAGGCCCCTGAATAAAATTAATAAATAAATGAATAAATAAATAAATAAATAAGTAAAGTAAATAAGTAAATAAGTAAATAAGTAAATAAGTAAATAAGTAAATAAGTAAATAAGTAAATAAGTAAATAAGTAAATAAATAAATAAATAAATAAATAAATAAATAAATAAATAAATAAATAAATAAATAAATAAATAAATAAATAAATAAATAAATAAATAAATAAATAAATAAATAAATAAATAAATAAATAAATAAATAAATAAATAAACAAACAAATAAATAAATAAAAGTAAAAACATAAAGCATTTTTAGAAAAAGATCCGCGTATGTGTGTTTGAATAGCATAACTCAAAATTCTTCCACTTACATGAAAAAAGTTTCCAAAATTTTCATTTTCTTAAAAATCGCTGTAAGGCCTTTGATTAAAATGCCACATGTTTAACATATTTTTATAGTAAATGAAATGTATATTTTGAATTTTCTGGCTATAGCCTATGTACTATATGCTCTTTACACTGGATGACTTTTGCATAACTGGTAAACCGTAAGAGATAGACCAAACCTTACTATATAAAAAATGTTGATCTTGTTAAAACACATAAGTTATTTCTACATGCATTTTTGTGGTGTGAAACCGTTTCGGAGATATTCCTTGTTATTTGTGTGAACTTTGTTTGGACTGGTGATTGAAAGCTTGAAATGAAATTGAGTGATATTTCTGCTTTAACTGCCTTGAACCTCAGCGTCCAATTCTACACTGGGCGTGAAAGACTGCGTAATTTTGCTCAGAGGCATTTTTATCAGGCTTGAGGTTCTTTTACATGCCATAAAACTACGACACGGGACTACCGACTTTACTTCCCTTTCGAAGGAAGCCATGCCAAGGATTCTTACGCCCGAAAGCATACATCACCCTCTGCCGGATTTAAACCCGCGACCTTGCGATTCGAAAGCTTATTTAAATTATCTACAATAATCTCATTTGAGTTGTTTATTTATCTAGAGAAAATTAACACTCGAGTTGGATTTAGTTAACCATCTCACGACTAAAAGGATGTATATAAAGATTACAAGAAATAAATACACTATTTTGATTAACTTCAAAAAATCTATGTGATGCTACTACTTCCAAGTACTGTTTCTGTTGTTTTGGTGAAGCTTGAATATCTCTGTAGACGATAAATGACGATCGAAAACAAATCAACAGATGCTAGGGAGGTAGTAAGCAGCCATGATGGATTGATCAAAGGTAGTGTGACGTAGTTTACAGTTCGCTGCTGGTGACAACCAGTGCGACGCTGTGTTAAGACGATGCCTGAGGCTTCTCGCAGTGATGATGAAAGGCGCAGCTTTCTGCCGCAATGTACCAGCGCCATATTTCCCTTAAGGGATTAATCTTATTGCTAGGCCTACCATTCGCCTCTCTCGCTCGCTCGCTCGCTCGCTCACTGACTTCCTCTACACAACCTTACTAATGTGATTAGCTTACCGTGTTTCAATTCAAACCAGAAAACCTATTCTTAGGTTTCATTTTCTTCATCATCTTTTGCTAAACTTGCCCGGTACTGTGGAGATATCCTTATCACAATCCCCTTTTCCTCCATCTTCAGGCTTCTAACTTGATTACTTTTCAAAAGATTCCTCATTTTCAAAACAAATCTTATTTGCTATACAAAATACTCTCCCTAGAAAGCGTTTGAATTTAAAAATATAATATTTTTCCTACTCACGATTGCTTATCTGTACAACTTTTGAAAAACATTTTTATAAAGGCTTATTTTTCTGCATATCAGTCACTCAGTAGTAACTAAATTATTGGAAAATGTAAACTATAAATACAGAATAACTTGAAAATGCTTAGCTACGAAAAAAAGGCAAACTGTGCGCTTTAACAAGATCTACAGTTCTGTGTAGTTAGGTTTTCTGTGCTTCATACGGTTTACCAGTTACACAATTCATTCAGAATGAAGAGGACTTCCGAGATTGTTCCCAAAGGAATTCAATATATGCATTTACTTTATCGTGAACATTCCCTAAACATAAGCTACTTTAATGAAAATAGAGGTGTTTTCAGAAAATCAAAATTTTCCAAAGAGTTTCCATGTAAATGATAGTTTGGTGTGAGGGGACTTTCTCGAACATTTTTGTGTCGCATGCTTGTTACATTTCTTTTTCTTCTTCTTCTTTACCTTACTACCCTCTCCTTATATAGGACTTGCACCCCATAGGATTTACAAGCCAGTATCTAAGGTCAGATGCCTGTCGGAGAACACAGGCTGGGCTGCCAGCACCAGCTTTGAGAGTGAGGAAAAGGACCCTATCAAATGCAGGTGAAATGGATGATTTGAAAGGTGATGATGGAGTAATTGGTGGAATGAGTGGCAGGAGAAACCGGAAAACCCAGGAAAAATCCGCCCACTCGCCGCTTGTAACACGCTGAATTTAAATACTAAGTTTGGTACTTAACATACTGTTTGTTTGTTTGTTTTTCTGTTCACAAATCACACACATGCACACACGGATCACTTTATAAAACATGTTTTTTATTCAGGGAGAGTCAAAACGTGTATTTCCGGTGTAATCTCGATATCAAAATTTTACGAAATTTTCTCTACGTACTACGTATGTGACAGAGAATGTAATAGTTGGAAAATTATTTTACACAAAATGGATATTTTTGAGAACTTTCAGGTTTTTATGGAGTATTTTATGTTTATCTGTTGCGCTATTATACTGTTATCATACAAAATTAACAATATTCAATTAGGATAAAGGTTTGTTTTGGATGAAATTCACAGAAAAATTTCGGACATACATTGTGGTCTTCATGTTAATGGCACTAGTTGAAATACCCAGCGTTGCTCGTGGTTTGTGGATTTATCCCTAAAACTTATGGACTTTGGTTGCACTTGTCCAGTAGCCTTCTGTTTCCTTAAAAACAGTTAAAATATTACTTAACAGTTAAACAGAGCTCATTAAAACGCTTAGGTTACTCTAAGGAATATCTAATATGTAAAACTGAATGTTTGTTTACACTGCCGATTGCGATAAAACTATGAAAAACATTTATGTGTATAATGTAAATATCGTTCATCAATTCCATGAAAAATTGCAAAAATTACTATTTGCACTTGATAATTTCCATTAAATATAACTTGCATTGATCGGCTTCCATAATAATATTTCTATTTTGTAAGTATGAGCTAAACTCCGAATAATATGTGCAGTTTACCACAACCAAAATATTATGTAAGTTGAATGACAATATTTTGTGTAGACGACTATTCATTAACAAAAAGAAAAAATCTGATGTGTTGCACTCACATGACTTTCTCTACTCTTGTACTAACCATTCTTACAAACTCTTATTCCTATATCTTCTTCGTGTTAGTTGAGATAAACATTTGCAGAAATTATCTTATAGGTACAACGGGAATATTAGGACACAGTAGGCTTTGAGCGATAGTCAAATATTTTGAAGTTTTCAAATTCCCATCTCATATACAAATTAATAACGAGTTCCATTTGACGAAAGTTTAAGTTTTCCGAAACTCACACAAATAACGAAATGGTTCTTCAAATTGGTTCACTCTACAAAAAATTATTTGGACATAAATTATGTGCTTTAGCGAGATCTATAGTTTTTTAGAGAAAGGTTTAGTCTATCTCTTACGGTTTACCGGTTATGCAAAAGTACATCCAGAGTAAATAGGACTACTTGGAAGATTTTGAAGAAAATTCCTCCATCCTAAACTTCCCTTCATATGGAAAATTCTTCATAAATTGTTATTATATCGAAAATGACTCTAATGATTTTGATTAAACTGTTGTATGTTTGAGATATCTGTATGGTAAACGAAATGTGTATTTTGAATTTTCTGGTTATAGCCCATGAGGTCCTGTTTACTCTGGATGACTTTTGCATAACTGGTTAACCAAATTTCACTATACAAAAAATGTAGATCGTGCTAAGATACACCATCTATGTCGAAATATTTGCTTTGTATCGTGAACTTTTTCGACTATATTGCTTGTTGTTTGTGTGAGTATTGGAAAACATACTTCTGTCAAATGGAACATCTTTATTCATTTTTATATCTTAGCCGTGCAAAGAGAACGGAATTAGAAAGCTTTAAAAGATTGACTATCGCTCAAAGTCTACTGTATTCCCATAATCCCCTTGCACCTACAAGGAAATAAGCAATAAGATAATTTGTACAAATGTTTATCTCATCTAACACGAAGAAGATATAGGAATAAGAGTTTGTAAGAATGCTTAGTGCAAGAGTAGAGAAAGTGAGTGCAGCACATCAGATTTTTATGTATTAGATTGGAGCCCTTTTTGGCAGAACAGGAAAAATAACGAATAGTTTTACAACTAAAGGGTAGTTCTATGTAGGGGGAAAATCCTTGTGTTGCATATTATGCAACTTTTAGTTTTGGAATTGAATTTTTCTCTTCGACGTTTTACTTTCAGAGGAGCTCTTTCTCCTAAAATTTTGTAAAGGAATCTCTGGATAGAATGAAATAACTACTGCCTCTACCTGTTATAGGTAAATGGTAGAAAAAGTAACACGTGTAACAATTTTTTTGTCTTAGAGTAGGCAATTGCAAGGGAATCGGCTTAATGACATTAGCCAGCGTTAACTGATATTTGAAATCCCTAGTAAGCCATCAAACATCACAAATCTGTTTGCTATTAAAAAGCACACTATTGATGTAACTGTTAAATACAACTGCGCTGCAATAGCATTAAACGTGTTTTCATTTCGTTAACATGCTAAATAATCATTACAGTGTCAACATGACAAACACAGCAACACGTGTTTACATGTAACAAAATAACTTATGTTGCAATTTTGTGCCACCGCTTGGCTTTTTAAAGCAAAGTTCCAAAATGCTTCCCTATAGAGCTGCGCTCCTCCGAAACTACGGTTCAGTTGCCTTGGTACAGTGTATAATTGACGTAGTAAATGGTAAGATTACCTACCTGTAGTATTGGTAGGGAAACAAACAATACAAAATACAATCAATTAAATAATCTACATGAGAAATTCAAACATAATGGTCATCAAAAACTGTAATCATGACTTTGTTAACTGTGATCAAAATTAAAATTGTAATTTTCGGTTCAAAATAACATTACTTGTGATCACTATCAGTGTCTTCAATCTGAACTGTTGTATACTTAAAGGAGCTTCCAAATGTTTTTGAAGAGACTAATGTTCCATAGGTTAAGCGGCCCTTTATATACCCTCTCTCAGTTTCGAGAAGGTTTAATGTTAGACGCTTCCGGTTTCTAGAGGAATCTAGTAAAACATGATCACATAACGTAAAGAACGCCCGATATGTATGCAACACACCTGACAAATATGCAATGCGGCAGGTTCTTAACTGAATAATTCTATAGGAAAGCTACAGTACTCTGGACTTATGATCATGGCCGGGAAGTTTAACACGTGTCAGTTTTTGTTTGTGATTTTTTCCCCATGGAAAATATAAGTGAAACACGATTTTATCTATGGTGATTAAAATTATGCAAATCTCATGGATCATATAAAGACGTATGTTGGCTTTTTTAGCGTTTTTTTTTTTTTTTGTAATTTTCTTGTGCTTTTTAATTTCTCTACGAGTAAGTAGAGGAAGTATTGTATTCCACCCAAAAATTCAATGTCGAGTTTCACCGGAAATATATTATGTTTTGAAGCCGAACCAAAAGAAGAAGAAGAAAAAAAAAAGATTTATAGAAAAAGGTGTCTGTGTCTGTGTGTGTATGTGTGTGTGATTGTGTGTGTGTGTCTGTGTGTGTGTGTGTGTGTGTGTGTGTGTGTGTGTGTGTGTGTGTGTGTGTGCGTGTGTGTGTGTCTGCATGCGTCTGTGTGTCTGTCAGCCTGTGGACAGCATAACTCAGAAACGAAAAGTCGGTTACAAACCACAATTTGTATTTAAATTTCAAGAATGCGACACGAAGATTTTGAAGAAAATTGCTCCACTGTAAACTATCTTTTACATGGAAAATGACTGTAACAATGTTGATTAAAATCACGTATATTTAAGATATTCTTATGACAAATTAAATGTATATTTTGAATTTCCTGGCTATAACCTATGTAGTTCTGTTTACTCTGGTTGACTTTTGCATAACTGGTAAACCGTAAGAGGTGAACCAAATCTTACTCTACTGAAAAATTTAATGTCAGATACATTTTTTTGTAGAGCGAACCATTTTGGAGATATTCATTGTTATTTGTCTGACCAGTGCAGCCGGAGGATCGTGTTACCCTGATGATGCCAAGCGCAGTACTTGGCGAAACGTTGGTATCTACAATGCCTTCTAGACCCCGGCCTACAAGCCCGGAAGAACTAAACATTTCGAATACTTAAGACACCGGCCGTATAAGCCTAAATACGAGTACATATACCATAAAATTCACTTTGGAAACCGAAAATAATGACTACCTTCCGTTCCTAGATTTAAAAATTAAAAAGACATAACATTACGATGAATTTGGGCATTTATAGAAAATCTACTCATACTAATAGTTATATAAAAAACAAGTTTTACTCCTTTTTCACACAAATTTGCTCTTTTCAATAGTTTAATTTATAGGTCAATAAATATACCCTTAACAAGGGAGAATTTAACACAGAATATAAACAAATTATTAACACTGCGGTAATTAATGGTTTTAATACAGATTTATCCATATAAAAAGTTGTTAAAGAAGTTTCTACCCTTAAGGAAATAAAAAAGATTGTGTTTTAAAAAGGTTTACTTACCATCCTTGGGTAATAAAAAAATTACAAATATTCTTAAGGAACATAGAATAACTTTGGTTCCTCAAAAAAATTAATATAAAAAAATTACTAAATTTTTCTAAAAAGGATAAAATTCCAAATTATAAAAGTCTGATGTGTTGCACTCACATGACTTTCTCTACTCTTGTACTAACCATTCTTACAAAGTCTTAGTACTATATCTTCTTCGTGTTAGTTAAGATAAACATTTGCAGAAACTATCTTATTGTTTATTTTTTGTAGGTAAAACTAGAATATGGGAATACAGTAGGCTTTGAGCGATAGTCAAATGTTTTAAAGTTTTCAAATTCCATTCTCTTTGCACGGTTAACATAAAAAATTGAATAAGGATGTTCTATTTGACAGAAGTTTGTCCTCCAAAACTCACACAAATAACAAGCATATATCCGAAATGGTTCAGTCTATCAAAAAAAAAAAAAAAATTATTTAGACATAAATTGTGTGTTTTAGCATGATCTACTTCTTTTGTATAGTCAGATTTGGTCTATCTCCTACGGTTTACCAGTTATACAAAAGACATCCAGAGTAAATTCGACTATAGGGGCTATAGCCAGAAAATTCAAGATATGCGTTGCATTTGCCATAAAAATATCTCAAACATATGGCATTTTAATCCAAATCGTTAAGGCATTTTCAACAAAATCAAAATTTTCGAAAAATTTCCATGTAAAGGGTAGTTTAGGGTGGGGCTATTTTCTTCAAAATCTTCGTGTCGCATCCTTGAATGATATTAAACTTAAATACCAACTTTGGCTTTTAACCAACTTCTCGTTTTTGAGTTATGCTGTCCACAGACTAAGGGACAGATACACACCCACGGACCTTTTTCTAAGAATGCTTTTTTTTTGGATCCAGGGGAGCTCAAAACATATATTTCCGGTGAAATCTCGACATCGAATTTTTGGGTGGAACACAATACTTCCTCTACGTCTGGCAATTATCAATTTAGCTGTTTGGATTGTGACAGGGTTTACATAGGTAAAACAAAACGTCATTCGGAAACCAGACTGAAAGAGCATTTTAGAAATATTAAACATAAACATATTGATAACTCAGCTGTGGCAGATCATTCTTGGTTATTTAATCATGAAATAAATCCAGAGGCTATACTCGTATTATTAAAACAATTAAATGGACCTATAGATTTAATGGTTTGGGAAAAGATATCCATTTTAAAAAACAGGAACCACGTTATGATTTTTTGTAGTACTTAACGCCCACTTTTACTACATACGGCACCGCAGGCGGTGACACTGATGATACGTGGAATGAGATGGTGGGGGAAAACGGAGAACCCGCCGCTTCGTCCACCACGAATTCTACATACCGTTACCTAGAATCGAACCCGGGCCGCTTTGGTGAGAAGCGAATGGTCTAACCACTCGGCTACGGTGCGGCCGTGTTAGGAATTTTGAAATACCGCCGATAGGCGACACATAGATGTATCAGGTGGCTGAGCGTCTATAACTCTGGTAACTGCTTTAAATAGAGCTTTGGAAATGGGATGAAGGCTTCGTGAAACATTCAAGAACTTGTAGCAATTACCAAGATTATTGAAGCTTTTAGTCTCGAAATTTGTTTTTATTTTAGATTCTGTTGCTTCATTGCTAACAGCTTCAGTTTTTCATTGAGGTTAATGTATTATGACGTTCACAGACGGGCATTTTAGTTGGAATAGATATCGCCTTGCCCAGGAATACTAATGAGCCTTTCTGGATCACACCCAGCTCGACCAAGTAATATGATGACAATATTTGCTCCACGGGACGGAATGACAGGGAAATTGCAGCGACGGACAATGGAGAGCTATCTTTCAGGCTGGTTGTGGTGGAATATTCGTCATTATTGCCATGGCTCTGGCGCTATTCTGGGAAAGGCACAAAGCAACTGCTCAAAGTATATCCTTCCTTCCGGAGAAAAATGCTCCGAGGGCATATATATATATTTAAAAACAGTTTCCTTTCTGTCTCGAGCGAGAGCAAACTTTTTCATTACCAACATTACTGGCGTGAGAACTTTCAAAGTATAACAACGGGACGTTTTAAACTCAGTCCTACACAAACTTTTATTTATTTTTATTTTTTCTACCACATACTCAGTACGTAGTGAACTGAATACAAAAAGAAGGGCATTTTAAGAAAAAGGTCCGTGTGTGTGTGTGTGTGTGTGTGTGTGTGTGTGTGTGTGTGTGTGTGTGTGCGCGCGCGCGTGCGTGCGTGCATGGACAGCATAACTCAAAAACGAGAAGTCTGTTATAATCCAAAGTTGGCATTTATTTAAGTTTAATACTTTCAAGGATGTGGCACAAAGATTTTGAAGAAAATTCCTGCAGCCTAAAGTATTTGCAAATTTTTAGAAAATTTTGATTTCCTAAAAAACGGCACTAACGATTTTGATTAAAATGTCATAGGTGTAAGATATTTTTATGGTATATGATATTATATTTTGAATTTTCTGTTTATAGCCCCTGTACTCGTGTTTATTCTGGATGACTTTTGCATAACTTGTAAACCGTAAGACATAGACGAAATCTTACTATACAAAAATTAGATATCGTTAAAACACACAAGTGATGTCCAAATGCATTTTTGTAGGGTGAATCATTTCAGAGATATTCCTTCTTTATTGTGCGAGTTTTCAAAAAAGTTCCTCAAATGGAAGGTTATTATTCACGTTTTAATCTCTTAGCGTGAACAGAGAACGGATTTGAAAGTTTTAAAATATTTGACTAACGCTTAAAGCCTACTGTCATTTCCATATTCCCCTTATACCTACAAGGGAATTAGCAATAGGATAACTGAGTTTTAGCAGGCACCGATAGAAAATTGGCGGGTAAGTGAGAAAGTAGATGGTAATAATCAGAGACCGCAAGTTTAGGCATTAGGTACAAATCAATAAAGTATGCACGTAAAAGACATTATAAATAGCTAAAATAGGCAGGAGAAAAGGAATTATAAATACAAAAATCTGATGTGTTGCACTCACATGACTTTCTCTACTCTTGTACTAACAATTCTAACAAACTCTTATTCCTATATCTCCATGTTAGTTAAGATAAATGTTCGTACAAATTATCTTATTGCTTATTTCCTTGTAGGTACAAGGGAGATATTAGAATACACCAGGCTTTGTGCGACAGTCAAATCTCTTTGACCTTTGAGATTACGTTCTCTTTGCACGATTAACATATAAAAAAATGAACAACGTTGTTGCATTTAGCTAACTTCTAAATTTTCCGAAACTCACACATATAACAAGGAATATCTCCGAAATGGTTCACCCTAAAAGAAAATTTATTGAGACATAAATTGTGTACTGTACCAAGATCTATATTTTTGTATAGTATGGTTTGGTCTATCTCTAACGGTTTACGAGTTATGCAAAAGTCGTCCAGAGTAAATACGACTACAGGGGCTATAGCCAGAAAATTCAAGATATACATTTCATTTGTCATAAAAATATCTCAAACATATGGCATTTTAATCAAAATCGTTGGAACTATTTTCAAGAAAATCACAATTTTCGAAAAATTTTCCGTGTAAAGGGTATTTTAGGGTGGGGCTATTTTCTTCAAAATCTTCGCGTCACATCCTTGAACGACATTAAACTTAAATACCCACTTTGGTACTTAACCTAATTTTCGTTTTTGAGTTATGCTGTCCACAGACTGACTGACACACAGACTGACACACACACATACACAGACACACACGGACCTTTTTCTGAAAATGCTTTTTTTGGATTCAGAGGGCCTCAAAACATATATTTCCGGTGAAATCTCGACATGGAATTTTTGGGTGGAATACAATACTTCCCCTACTTACCAGTAGAGAAAGTAAAAACAGATCTTATTTTTCATTTTATCTTTAATGATTTTCATTGTGTCATCGTAACATTCGATGAAGTAACATTTTCGCAAACTTGAACCGCTAGTTACAGATTGATTAGTATACATCTTGAAAACTGTTATAATGTAGGATTGTGTAATTTCCACAATGGGATTTTGGCGCTGAGGAAAGCTTTACGTAAGTCGAATACAGACTGGGATTTTCAACCCGATGTTACAATTACTTTTGGAAGCAAAGAAATCTTAACAGTAGGCTGGGAAAGTGCAATTTTTGTGTTTGATTGTGCCGATATGTTGTGATACCAACTACTTTTTTCATAGTTCACTAACTGCTCGCATATTTTGCTTGTGAGCATTTTACCGTTGGTACAAAATGCCTGGGATCCAAAAGTATTAACTTAACTTTGTAATTTAGCGCATAAAGGAATGAAAACTGAAAGAAAAACAAAGTTAGACACGCACTCATTATTGCCTTTTAAAATAAACACAAGCAGTAATTCATGTTGTTTGCAACATAAAGACAATAATATACATTCGACGAAGTAACTTTCATCGTCACGGACTAACGGTTACTGACAAAAAGTGTACTTGTTTAATAATTAATAAATAAGAGGTATACAATGAAATAAAGGCAACAAAAACATTTATTTCGTAAAAGAGGTATTTATATTTAAAAAGGCAGGGAAAGACAACATGGCACTTCAATCACAAAAGGTATATATATATGTGTATATTTTTTGTCAACTGTAGGTCAGTTAGTCACGAAAAGTTTAGCGCTCATTATTAAATAATTGTTTCACTTTTTAAGGTTTTTATATTCCCTATCACAACCGCCAATGTATTCTCTGTCGTTATATGTCGTTAAAATAACATTTTTACACCTATATTGACCATTAGACAGACATTTTAAGAAGAAAATGTAGTGTAAATGTCAGCCACACGCAGAATTGCTATATAATTTAGTTGGTAGAGCGCCTGTCTGCTGTGCTACGGGTCTCGGGTTCAATTCCCGGTAGGGAGGTAGGAATTTTTCTCCAGCCAGGATTATTCCTCATCCTTCCCTGAGACTGGAATTATAATGGCGGCGCCGTGGCTGAGTGGTTAGACCACTCACCTACGACCTAGGCGGGACCCGCATGTGGTATATGTGGTGGACGAAGTGACGTCTGTGCGGGTTTTCTCCGGGTTCTCCGGTTTCCCCCGCAATTCATTCCACCAATTGCTCCATTATCAGCCTTCCTGTCATCCATTTCGCCTGCATTTCGTATCATCCTCTTCCTCGCTATCATACTTGGTGCTTGGCTGACCACTCGCTTCCAGGTCTTCACTCTGTCCGGTACATAGGTTCCTGTGCTCCCCGATAGACGTCTGACTCTAGGCACTGGCTTGTAAGTCCTCACTCTCATACTGACCACCCACTTCCAGGTCTTCACTCTGTCTGGTCCATAGGTTCCTGTGCTCCCCGATAGACGTCTGACTCTAGGCACTGGCTTGTAAGTCCTCACTCTTATACTGACCACTCACTTGCAGGTGTTCACTCTGTCCGGTCCATAGGCTCCTGTGCTCCCCGACAGGTGTCTGACTCTATGCACTGACTTGGAAGTCCTAGGGGGTGTAAGTCCTACATAAGGGGAGGGTAATGAGGGAATGAAAGAAGGTATAATTCGTACAGATTCACTTTCAAATGGAAGACAGTCTTGACACATTTATAAAGGAGGCACTCTGATAATTAATTAGGAGGATGCTGACATGACACTTGGTTTCGAAATTCGCGCCATACAAAGTGCGCTGTTTACCACTCTACAGTGTTTTACGAGAAACTAATGGCACTTTGGAGCCACTCTGCTATAAATTCACGCAGAGTGGATTGACATTCAAGGACATTTCTGCAGCTCCTTCTCAATCGTAAAAACAGTTTCCCCTTGCACATTTTCTCCCCTGCACACCAAGAGCACCTCTGGTGTGAGAATGGACCATTAAGTGCCCGTGCCCCTGCCCCTGGTGGGGCGGCAACTTCTATGGTCGGGGGCGGGCGTTTCAATCTGCACGTTTAATGCGAACAGCGAGTAGCGATCTCTGTGCTGGGATTCAATGCAGTTTGTTCATTACAGCAAGTGTTCTTACCCCTACACTTAACCATCTGCGTTCCTTTTTGCTCCACTACCACACACGTAGGTAGGCTTGTATTGTACTCCATCCAAAAATTCAATACGACATTTCAACGTAAATACGCGTTTAGAGAGGTCGTCTACAGTGTCGAAGCGTGGTGAGTATGCACTTTGAA
Source organism: Tenodera sinensis (assembly GCA_030765045.1). Classification (NCBI taxonomy): domain Eukaryota; kingdom Metazoa; phylum Arthropoda; class Insecta; order Mantodea; family Mantidae; genus Tenodera; species Tenodera sinensis. The sequence goes on from CM060962.1 coordinate 303,942,855, forward strand.
CTCATGTTAAGGGCACACATAGGTCAAATTTCTAAATTCTACAATTAATAGGGAAGTTTGTTTAACCTCATATCAGACATAATACATATTAGGAAAAATGTACATTCAAATTTTAATTGCAATAGCTTTAAATTTATTATGTTTTCTAGCTATTGTTTCGGCAGCTTATCTAAAATGCTCCACACGATGAAGATTTCAAAATTTTGATAGTTTTAAATATTATTCTGTTACAATTACTCTCTAAAGAATGTTGGGAACAGACAATTTTGAGTTGATTTGGTTTATTAAATAGTTATTAATTTTAAAAAATATTTTTTCTTAAATTTTTCTGTTTTCATAAACTTTTATAATTCACCAACTGGTAAATGGTAAAATTACAAAATAATCACACTCACTATTTTTTCTGCATTCTCAGTTTGTTGATTACAAGCTTCCAGATTCCATATTCGGAGCACGTGTTTTTCTTGTAGTAAACCACGTCACTCCACAAAAAATGCATTTGGACATAAATTGTGTATAGCAAGATTTGGTCTATCCCTTACGGTTTACCAGTTATGCAAATGTGATCAAGAGTAAACAGGACTACATGGGCTGTAGCCAAAAAATTAAAATATACATGTCATTTGTCATAAAATATCTTAAACATATGGCATTTTAGTCAAAAGTTTTAGAGCTATTTTTGAGAAAATCAAAATTTACTAAAAATTTTCCATGCAAAGGGTAGTTTAGGGCGAAGGAGTTTTCTTCAAAATCTTCGTGTCTCATCCTTAAAATATATTAAATTTAAATATCAACTTTGGTTGCTAACCGATTTTTCGTATTCTAGTTATGCTGTTCTCTCTCTCTCTCTCTCTCTCTCTCTCTCTCTCTCTCTCACTCACTCACACACACACACGCATACCCGGACGTTTTTCTAAAACTATTTTCTTTGGATTTAGGGGGTCTCAAAACATATATTTCCGTTGAATGCTCCACATCGAAGTTTTGGGTCAAATATAATACTTGTCCTACTTAGTATATGCAGTAGAGAAAGTAGTTATCAGAATAAAAGTAAAAGTAATGTGGAAATGGAGTGTGTGATATAAATTAAAACAAAGAAGTAATGAAAAGTAAGCCACGATGATGAATGGAAAAGGAGGGTAGGGGAGGGTAGGGGAGAGGAGGGGGAATGCATGAATATGAGGACAATGATCTCGGCAGGCTCACAACCCAAAGAAGGACGATTGTTCAATTCCGCAAGTTAGAAACCCGTATAATTGCACTCCGAGTTTTTATAACTTTGCTCTAAAAGACGGATAGCTGGCGGGCTGCAATCCGACTAAATCCACCAAAGAAAACTTGGAAGAAAACCCAGAGAAGCAGAAAATGAAGCACACTTTTCGATCCTTTGCTTTTTAATTTTATTTTTTTACTCGGGCGTTTTTATTTCCTCAACCACTCTTTTTGTACTCATCTTTACCTTCTTCCATTAAGTCTCCGCCAAGTTATTACATAGTCTTGGGAACAGCCGTTTTAACCGGAACAACTTGCTTGGAAACGATTTTCTCTTCTTCCTTCTTTACTTACTTTTTTCCGCATAGGAGCAACCATTTTCGTTCACGAGGAAGCCCATGAAGGCTTAAGAGGCAATTTTCTGAAGGTGGAATATTAGCCGTAGAAGCTCAGGACTATTGAAGTTCAGAAATTACTTTTCCGATATTACAAACACATTGAAAAGCCTTTGCTTTATTAATAAGGAAGAGGAAATTTTGTTTTCAAGTTTGCTTTCGTTACGCCTCATTGAAGCGTTCCGTATTTTCCTGGCTTGGTTGCGCACAAGTTATAAGATTGCCTCAGTAACCACGAACTACTCCATGTCGTACATTATCAGCTAATATTTACTGTTACCCATGCATCACTATGATAGGAATTCTTAAGCACTTGTCTTCAAGTCAAAACATTCATCAATATCAAGAAAGGAAATAAAACCGGCCACGAGTCACTGAACTTAAATATTGCTTCAAATTTAACATTATTTTTAACTTACTCAAAAAGGAAGTGGTTCTTCTTTTTTACTTTCTCTACTATGTATAGTAAGTAGTGGAAGTATTGTATTCGATCGAATATATAACATATATTTTAAATACATTTAAAATATTTTAAATATATATTTTAAAGCCCCCTGAATCCAAAAAAATGCATTTTTAGTAAAAGGTCCCTGTGTGTCTGTGAACTCAAATACATAACTCAAAAACAAAAACGAAAACTCGGTTAAAACCAAATCTGGTATTTAAATTTAAAAGTTTATATCTTTTAGGGATGCGACAGGAAGAAAATTCCTCTACCCAAAACTACCCATTACATACAACATTTTGATTTACTCAAAAATTACTAACAATTTTGGTTAAAATGTCATGTGTTTAAAATATTTTTATGGAAAATAAATCTATATCTTGAATTTTCACGTCGTCCTGTTTACTCTTGATGGCTTTTGCGTAACTGGTAGACCGTGAGCGATACACCAAATCTTACTATTCAAAAATGTATATCTCGTTAAAACACACAAGTTATGTCCAAATGTATATTTTTGTGGAGTGAACCATTTAGGAGGTATTCCTTGTTTATGTGAATTTTGGAATACTTATTCTTTTCCCAAATTGAAGGTCATTATTCACTTTTTATTCCTTGACTGTGCAAAGAGAACGGAATTTCAAAGGCTTTATATAGCGACTAGCTCTTAAAAGATTTGACCGTCACTCAAAGCTTACTGTATTCTCCCTCCGCCTACAAGAAAAGTAGCAGCAAGTAATTTATGCAAATGTTTGTCTCGATTAACATGAAGAAGATAGAGGAATACGTGTTTCTAAGAATAGTTAGTGCAAGATTAGGGAAAAGCATGTTAAAACCAGTTATTAAAACATTTGACTATCGCTTAACACCTACTCTATTCTCTTACTCCCATTGTACCTAAAAGAAAATATGTAATAGCACAATTTCTACAAATGTCAATCTGAATCATTGAGAAGCAGATAGAAAAATAAGAATGTTTAAGAATAGTTTCTACAGGAATAAGTAGAAAAAGTGATGTGAGTGTAACACATCGGAATTTTACTATCTCTATCTAGTAAAATGTACCAATACAGCCATAGAAAAATGATTTGAGTGCATTAGGAGAGCAGAATATTTCCAACTCCCACGTCGTGTTGCAGCATGGTTTACACAAGTCGACATTTCCAGCATGCAGGTGAGTTTATTGATAATCTCTGTTCCATATGCTTTGGTCCGTTGGACACACGAATAAGCTGTTATATTCAGGAAGGTCCAGTTACTAAGTCATGTAGAGATAGTTCTGAAAACTAGAAAGGAAATAAAATTCTCAGAATCGAGCAAGTCTCAGAGTAAAAACTGTTTTAGGTGCGAATTAGCAGCATTATGTAGTTTGGTGAGGTAGTGATATGAAGGCGGAACTTGAGTTAGTAAAAGAACTGTTGTAAAATTCACGTCTTTTCCCTTCTTGTTTGACAATCTTACAGAAGTGTTTAATGTAACGGATTATCGCCAGCTGCGACACCAAGGACCGCTCACGGGTTATACAGATTTAGAACTTTCCACATACCATTTTTGCAAATAACGGCAATTTACGCCTATCTATTATTAAGACAACAGCTATTTGCAAATAGAGAAAGTCAAAAACAGAAAAACCGCTGCGCGGAGTTTTCCACTGCGCAATCGGAAACACAATAACAGCAACTGAAGTACATAAGGTCACGGATGACTTGTTTTTCTCTGCTCTGAAAGTGCAGTATTGAGCTGACGTGTGGCTGAATTATTACCAGTGTGCTTTATTATTTTGTCCTGTACTTAGTTACAAAGTATATTATGGCTTGGCATTTGTTTTCTACTGCGTAGCGTGTATTTATTTATGATTCGTATGTGTTAACTCAGTCAGCTCGCCAAGTGAAAGTGCGATTTGCAGAAAGATTTCCAGGAGATCTACATTTCTATCTCTGGGGCAACTTAACGCATAAAGTGTACAAGACAAACCCACACACCCTGGAAGAATTAAAACAAAATATCCACCAGGAAATTGCCGGCATTTCTCAACGTGAACTACGGCGAGTGATGTATAGTTTCCTAAAGAGGTACCAAAAGTGTATGGAAAACGACAGTGGCCAGTTTGAGCATCTCCTTTAATAACATTGGTAAGTAAAGTCTTTAAAAGTAGTTTTAAAAATATTGTATGGTTTCATGCGTGCTGTTCTATGACAGTGGCAGTCGACGAGCGCCAAGGAGGCGTACAGGCAAAACAGCGCAGTCGGTTCAGAGTCTTTTGGATCACCCGTTAGCAAAGTCTGATATGGCCTATCATACATAACACTGTACCAATTAGCGAGGTACATTCGGTTTATTATCTAAAGTTAAGATTATAATGCAACAGAATTTAATGTTTTGTAATGTGCATGGAGGTCGTATCCTTAATGCGTTGTTAAGCTGCTGCTGTTTACCACGCAGGAGAACAGGCTTCTATTCCCAGTACCGGCGTGGGGTTTTTCTTCCGCTGGGAGACCTGGTCCGGGGTGCACTCAGCCTCGTTAGGTCCCTGATAGGCCAATTGAGGAGCGGGAGAGACTGGGGTACTAATCACGTCTCACCTCAAGTGCTGCACCCCACTTATGACGCCTGTGGTGGGAAAAGGTGGTGAACGCAGCGGCCGGGCGGTATGCCTTGGGCCGGAAAGGGCTGTTGCGCCGCTGGGTTAGTTAGTTAATGTCCGAGATGAAAAACTTAACACTTGGAGTCTGTCCCCAAATCCGTAAAAAGGCCTCTTTTGCCGTTAAGTTGTAAAAAGGGCACCCACCCCCACGCTCCCGTACATTTTACGGGCAAACCGTACAGTTTGGCTAGTATGAATATAGATACACTAAAGAAATGGGTACACGGGCGAAGCTGCAGGTAGCAGTATTTTAATAAATTGTTTCCGAAACAAATTCAACAACTTAATTATTTTTTATGCTTAGTAATGACCATTTTAAAAACAAAAAGGTGTATGCAGGTGCATTCCACAGAGTATGATGGTTGTAAGATGTTCATTGCATTAGCGAAGCCAAGTTGTTACATCACAGTTTTGAGAGCTGAGCAATCACAGTTATAAATGAGGAGAAAAGTTTCGAAAGCACTTCACCCCTTCCCCCTCCCCCTCCCCCAACCCCATATCCCATCAGAGACTTTCTGCCTGCAGCAAGAACAAAGTTAACGCAATAAAATGGGCTCTTCTCTCCTTTCGTTTCCTTTCCTCTTCATATTTTAACAAGAACTGTGTGATTCTACTGAAATTTTCTAATTATTAAATATATATTTTAATTTATTTTGTTTGAAGAAGCCTTGAAGTATTTTTTAATTTCAGACTGTTAGTTTCATTAAGCAAATAATAAAGCTTCCAAAGTAATACGTTAATCTTATTGCTTTTTAAGCTCAGATCAACTCCAAAAGGCAACTCGCCCCACCCAACAAAGTCTGAGGTGTTGCACTCACATGACTTTCTCTACTCTTCATACAAACCATTCATACAAACACATATTCATCTACTTCATGTTAATCGAGATCAACATTTTTACAAGTTATCTTATTGCTGATTTTCCTGTTATTGCAGGGGGAATACAGCGATAGTCAAATGTTTTAAGAGTGGTCGCTATATGATAACTTTGAAATTCCGTTCTCTTTGCATGATCAAGAGGTACAAAAAATATAATGACCTCCCATTTGAGGATAGTCTATAAGTATTACAATAAGTTGACAAATAACAAGGAATATCTCCGAAATGGTTTACTACACAAAAAAGATTATTTAACATAAATTATGCGTTTTAACGAGCTCCACATTTTTACTTTCTCTACTGGTAAGTAGGGGAAGTATTGTATTCCACCCAAAAATCCGATGTCGAGATTTCACCGGAAATATATGTTTTGAGGCCCCCTGAATCCAAACAAAAGCATTTTTAGAAAAAGGTCCGTGTGTGTGTCTGTAGGTCAGTCTGTGTGTCTGTCTGTCTGTCAGTCTGTGGACAGCATAACTCAAAAACAAAAAGTCGGTTAAAAACCAAAGTTGGTATTTAAGTTTAATGTCTTTCAAGGACGCGACACGAAGATTTTGAGGAAAATAGCTCCACCCTAAACTACCCTTTACATGGAAAAGTTTTCGAAAATTTTGATTTTCTTGAAAATGGCTCCAACGATTTTGATTAAAATGTCAAATGTTTGAGATATTTTTATGACAAATGAAATGCATATCTTGAATTTTCTGACTATAGCCCCTGTAGTCGTATTTACTCTGGACGACTTTTGCATAACTGGTAAACCGTTAGAGATAGACCAAATCATACTCTACAAAAAATGTAGATCTTGCTAAAATACACAATTTATGTCTCAATAAATTTTCTTGTAGGGTGAGCCATTTCGGAGATATTCCTTGTTGTGTGTGTGTGAGTTTCGGAAAACTACAACTTTAGCGAAATGCAACAACGTTGTTCATTTTTTATATGTTAATCGTGCAAAGAGAACAGAATCTCAAAGCTTAAAAAGATTTGACTGTCGCACAAAGCCTTCTGTATTCTAATGTCCCGCTTGCACCTACAAGGAAATAAGCAATAAGATAATTTGTACGAATGTTTATCTTAACTAACATGGAGATATAGGAATAAGAGTTTGTAAGAATGGTCAGTACAAGAGTAGAGAAAGTCATGTGAGTGCAACACATCAGATTTTTTGTATACTAAGTTTGGTCAATCTCTTATGGTTTACCAGCTATGCAAAAGTGATCCAGAGTAAACAGGACTACAGGGGCTGTAGCCATAAAATTCAAAATATACATTTCGTTTGCCATAAAAATATCTTAAACATATGACATTTTAATCAACATCGTTAGAGCCATTTTTTAGGAAATCAAAATGTTCGAAAAATTTTCCAGGGAAGTTTAGGGTGGAGGAATTTTCTTCAAAATCTTCTTGTCGCATTCTTAAAAGATATTTAGCTTAAATACCAACTTTTCTTTTTAAACGACTTATCGTTTTTGAGTTAAGCTGTTCACAGACAGACACACAGACACAGACCTTTATCTAAACATCTTATGTGTTGCATTCACATGACTTTCTCTACTCTTGTACTAACCATTCTTACAAACTCTTATTCCTATATCTTCTTCGTGTTAGTTAAAAAAAACATTCGCACAAATCATCTTATTGCTTATATCCTTGTAGGTACAAGGGGAATATGGGAATATAGTAGGCTTTGAGCGATAGTCAAATATTTTAAAGCTTTGAGATTCCGTTCTCTTTGCACGCTTAACATATAAAAAATGGACAACGATGTTCGATTTCACGAAAGTTTTAAGTTTTCCGAAACTCACACACATAACAAGGAATATCTCCGAAATGGTTCACCCTACAAGAAAATTTATTGCGACATAAATTGTGTATTTTAGCAAGATCTACATTTTTCGTAGTGCAAGATTTTGTCTATCTCTAACGGTTTACCAGTTATGCAAAAGTCGTCCAGAGTAAATACGACTACAGGGGCTATAGCCAGAAAATTCAAGATATACATTTCATTTGTCATCAAAATATCTCAAACATATGACATTTTAATCAAAATCGTTAGAGCCATTTTCAAGAAAATGAAACTTTTCGAAAAATTTTCCATGTAAAGGGTAGTTTAGGGTGAGGCTATTTTCTTCAAAATCTTCGTGTCGCATCCTTGAATAACAATAAACTTAAATACCAACTTTGGTTTTTAACGGACTTTTCGTTTTTGAGCTATGCTGTCCACAGACTGACAGACTGACACACAGACACACACACACGGACCTTTTTCTAAAAATGCTTTATTTGGATTCAGGGGGATTTCCGGTGAAATCTCTACATCGAATTTTTGGGCCGAATACAATATTTTCCATACTTACTATAGGTAGCAAAGGAAGTAAAAATTACCCCAAGGGTGCAGGGAATTATTTTTTGAGGGAGTTATCTTGATATAATTATCTTTCATTCCAAAGTACTCTTTGTTATAGCATTACAGTTTAGTACAGACACATCTCGTGCACAGTAAGCTCAAAGGTAAGGTAGCACCCGTCCTTATGAAATTAGCTGCTTCGATTCTCCAGTGTCTGTAACTCTAATGCTCAGCACTTACGAACTCTTAGATTAATAAAAGCTCATGTGTGTAAACTTGAATGCTAATGTCAGTCAAAACAATACGATGTATTGCACTCACATGACTTTCTCTGCTCTTACACAAACAATTCTTAGAAACTATTATTCCACTATCTACATCATGTTAACTGAGTTAAACATAATTTTGCGGAAATTATCTTGGTACTAATAACTGCAGCTTAATAAATGAGCTATTTGGAGTGGGTTGTCAACTGTTTGGGATGTAGAATTAAACTGTTTCTGAATATTAACACTACAAACTGTAACTATTGAAGTATTATATCTGATAACTTCTGACATTTCAATTACAATGAAAAGCGTAAGTTGCCCTGAGTTGCTGAAATTCTGAGGGGTAAATTCGCTTGTGGCGACCGCCAAGTATGCGACAACACGAGCGCGGTCTTTAAACGCTATGTACTGCCGATAATTGATCATAGCAAAACACACACGAAAGGCACGAAATTTAGAAATACACCTTCTTTTATCAACGTAAGCCCGCCCGCTTAATGACTACTCCAACAATGCTCCTAGTTCATATGTTACGAAATGTTAAGTTGAAACATGCAAAGTGGAAAGAGATGGGACTATATTCCACAGGGCAGTTGGTAATCCTTAACTGCCTAATCTTAGAACTTTTAATATTGAAAGTTAGTATTTAAGTTCTAGGTTGCAAAGGTTTTCTTATTTCCCAACATATCCTTGTGTCAATACGAAAACCAGTGATGTAAGCACGCCTCAACATGTCAGGATTTCCTCCACATTTCTGTAGAAACTCTTCCATATTCCGAGAGACTAGGCAGCGAAGGGTGACTGTGGCAGTGTTTCTCAGCACTCGGACCGTCATTAGCCAACCCGTCCCTGCCAGAACCGTTAGGTAGCAGCACAATGGTCATGTTTCAACTTAAACCTCAACATTATAGTTTCTCTCTAGATAACGTAAGCTTCTGGAGATGATGATGATTATTATTATTACTATTATTATTACTATTGTTATTACTATTGTTATTACTATTGTTATTGCTTACTATTATTACTATTAATATTATTACTACTACTATTATTATTACTATTATTACTATTATTACTATTATTACTATTATTACTATTATTACTATTATTACTATTATTACTATTATTACTATTATTACTATTATTACTATTATTACTATTATTACTATTATTATTATTATTATTATTATTATTATTATTATTATTATTATTATTATTATTATTATTATTATTATTATTATTATTATTATTATTATTATTATTTGCCAATATCTTCAGAGTTCCCTAGAACAAATACTGTTTCATAAAGCCCTTCTTACACGTACAGTCAGGAAATTAAATATGCACCCGAAGGTTTGAGGAGAATATTGCTAAGTGTTAACACCAGGAGGTGACGTTGTGGAAGTATTTCAACATGGCCTCCAATAAACCTCAATGGCGTTCAGTGAAGGAGGACTGAGGGCTGACAGCTCCATCAGCGCCGATACTTTGACAGCTGTCTGTTATTTTTTCCCTCACCCGTTTCGTGGCTTTTTCTCTTGCTAAGTAGGGAGGCCGCGTCAACAGCGCCCAAAACACTTGAGGAAACATAACAAGCAATAACGCGCCCAAGACTACGTCGTTATCTCAAGTATAAGCTTACATTGCATTCCACGACCAAGCGTTTCCTCTCCAGTGTTTAATGGATGCCTTAAGGCAATGTATCCACCAAATTTGGTGAAAATTGCCAACATTTTTAATTTTTGCTTTTTGCATTTTTTATTATACTTATACTTTGTACTTTAACGGCACACTTTAGTTTTCTCAATATCAGCCATTTTTAAAACTCCAGGAGGGCATTTAAATGTCCTAGTGTATGTGAGCGTTCCTCGCTAAACTTCGTCGCTACGGTTTTGAAATGCTTTTTTCGTTTTCACTGGCTTTGATTTTGGTCTCTTGCAGGGAATTTTGCTTCAGAAAGGTTGTAAGTTGGCTCTGCTGAAATGAATTTGATATATCGAGCTGAAATGCTGTGAATCTGACACATGTTTTGCTTCCAAACAGAGAAATGCACTCTTGCCAGGCTATTTCGCTGTTCCAGCTATGTATTACGCATTGTTTAGGTAGTTAATAGGTTTTAAGTTATTCTTATGAATTTTATGTAAAAATTTGCGAAAGTGCATAGTGTAGAGATTAGCTAAGAGCAATAAATTTCTAAATTTTATGAAGAATACGAAGGCGAAAGGAAAGTTTTTAAATTAAGAAACAACCAAGCAAACTTAAAATTCTCAAAAACTGCTAGAGCCCAAGAAGAAAGCAACAGAGGGTCCCGCATATTTGTGTGTCCGACAGATGATATCATATGGAACACTAAGGTGCATGTTGGAAGTATCGACTTGTGTAAACCGCGCTCCAACACGACATGGATTTACTCCTCTCCTAATGCTGCGCTGTCATTTTTTTCCATGGCTGTACCTGTACTGCTAAAATGTAAATGTTGTTATTCCAAGTATTGGATATTACGACTTTTTTTCTTGCCCTTCAGCTTCGAATTATCTAAGTTCCACTGTATACGGAAAAATCTGATGTGTTGCACTCACATGACTTTCTCTACTCTTGTACTAACCATTCTTACAAACTCTTATTCCTATATCTTCTTCGTGTTGTTGAGATAAACATTTGCAGAAATTATGTTGCTTATTTCCTTGTAGGTACAAGGGCAATAAGGGAATACAGTAGGCTTTGAGCGATAGTCAAATCTTTTAAAGCTTTGAGATTCCGTTCTCTTTGCACGGCTAATATAAAAAATGAATAACGATGTTCCATTTCACGAAAGTTAAATTTTCCAGAAGTCACACAAATAACAAGGAATATCTCCGAAATGGATCACTCTACAAAAATATTAACTTGGACTTAAATTTTCGTTTTAGCAAGATCTATATTTGTTTTACAGTAAGATTTTGTCTATCTCTTACGGTTTACCAGTTTTGGAAAAGTCATCCAGAGTAAATTCGAGTATATGGGTTATAGGCAGAAAATTCGAGATATACATTTTATTTGTGATAAAAATATCTCAAACATTAGGCATTTTAATCCAAGTCGCTAGCGTCAATTTTCAAGAAAATAAAAATTTTCGAAAAATGTTCCATGGAAAGGGTGGAGGAATTTTCTTCAAAATCTTCGTGTCGCATCATTGATTTTGGTTTTTTACTGACACTTCGTTTTTGAGTTATGCTGTTCATAGATATACATACATACAGACAGGCACACACACAGACCTTTTTCTAAAAATGCTTTTTTACGGATTCTGGGGACCTCCAAACATATTTCCCGTGGAATCTCGACATCGAATTTTTGGGTGGAATACAATACTTCCTCTACTTACTAGTAGCGAAAGAATACTTTGTATATCCACGAATAAACGACAGAGAGTAGAGAAAGTTACGTGAATGTAACACATGTTTTTAGTGCCACTATATCTATTATGAGGGGAAACTAGAGGAACTCACACAAGTGAGCCTAGAACTTGTGGCAGACACGATACCTCCCCACACCACGAATTGATATTGCAATGGATGACGTCATATGTTGGTAATGATAGGATAGCCGATATGACGCAAGCGCATTGCCCGCTCTACTGACCGCTTGGGCAATAAGTTTGTCTAGGGTGGTATTTATTGATTGCGTGCAATTATCGCTTAGAACGCGAAATATTGTCCTTTCAAGGCATGCACCATAACCACAGCATTCCTCTGTTATCCCCGGAACACATACCGAGCCATCCAGACCACACCGTTCAACAAAACAAAATGAACAATTGACGCCATACCAAACAATGAGGGTAGGAAAACAGGTGCTCAGCAATTTTGCTCATATAGTTTTAACTTCGTGCCAGTAATTAAATGTCACATCCCCAAACTTAGTGATATTGCTATGCTCAAATTATTAATTTATTGATTTTGTAAATATGTGATTAATTTTCATGCAGATTTTACTTTCTCTTCTATATATATATTAAGTAGAGGAAGTATTCTATTCCACCCAAACATTTCATATAGAGATTTCACCACAAATATATGTTTTGAGGCCCCCTGAATAAAAAAGCAATTTTACAAAAAGGTCCGTGTGTGTGTCTGGGTGTCTGTCAGTCTGTGGACAGCATAACTCAAAAACGAAAAGTCGGTTAAAAATCCATATTGGTATTTAAGTTCAACATCTTTTAAGGATGCGACACAAACATTTTAAAGAAAATTCCTTCACTCTAAACTACTGTTTACATGGAGCCTTTTTAAAAAAATTTGAGTTTTTTTTAAATGGCTCTAACAGTTTTGATTAAATGCCGTACGTTTAAGATATTTTTATGACAAATGAAATGTAAATTTTGAATTTTCTGGCTATAGTCTATGTAGTCCTGTTTACTCTGGATGACTTGCATAACTGGTAAACCGTAAGAGATAGACCAAATCTTCGCACGCAAAAGTGCAGATCTTGCTAAAACACACAATTTATGTCCGAATAAATTTTTTTGTAGAGTGAACCATTTCGGAGATATTCCTTGTTATTTATGTGACTTTTGGAAAACATACTTTCATCAAATGGAACATCGTTATTAATTTTTTAATGTTAGCTGTTCAGAGAGAAGCGTTTATTTCAACTAACACGAAGAAAATAAAGGAATAAGAGTTTGTAAGAATGGTTAGTACAAGAGTAGAGAAAGTCATGTTAGTGGAATACATTAGACATTTTCTTCTCTCTCTCTCTCTCTCTCTCTCTCTCTCTCTCTCTCTCTCTCTCTCTCTCTCTCTCTCTCTCATACAGATTGTCGTGGTAGTATGTATATGTTTCTGTTTACAATTTAGTGTTATAAAAGCGTTAAATTTGCATAAGGCAACACAACTCTTTCTCTCTCTGAAAATGTAAAAATAACGTACATTGCTGTGGCTTCTTTTGGCGACGTTTAGGTACGAATAATAACAAGTTATAGAATTTCCCCTCTGAGACGAACATTTTGAAATTTTCAATTCTTGAAGAACTCAGCTGAAATACCCGTAGTTGCCCGTGGTTTAACGATTTATCCCTACAACTTGTGGACCTAGGTTGTACTTGTACAATAGTCTTGCGTTTGTTTAGCGATATTTAAAAAAAAAATATATTACTCAATACGCTTAAACAGAGTTAAACTCTTAAGACACGGTTAAAAACAAAAAAAGTAAACAAAATAAATAAATAAAATGATGGGGAAGACACTATGCAAACGCAGTGTTAAATAGTAACAAATAGTACAGGAAGAAAAGTGAGTAGAGAAAGTCGTGTGAATATAATACCATGCATTTCTATTAAAAACATATAGCAAATTGTATGAATTGTTTTTGAAGAGCAAGTAGAGACGGACATGTGAATGTGTTACGTAAAAGAGAGCCGTATAGAGAAAACCATGTGAATGTAATACGTTGCATAATAAAGTGGATAGCATAAACAAAATGTAATTACATTTGATTTAACCAAATCTATTCTCAAAATACACTAGATATTTTTACGAAAACATGATTTTAAATGTAATAGATAGAGCTGTCGAACAATAGGTCCGCCTCAAACGCCATATATTGAAAGTAATCCGAAGAGGAAATTCCCATAGAAAATTACCAAATCCGTTTTTTTTTCAACGTTTCGCCTGTTCCTTTGGGTTATTCCTAATGTTGTTTCTCCAAAGCATCCCAGTATTAAGGCAAACAAAACAAAGGCGAAATTACTTAAATCGGTCGAAGCATTTGTGAGGTTTTGCGAAACGAACGCAGGGCAATTGATTTATATATAAGAGGATTAAATAGGGCTTTAAATATACAGAGAGAGTTTTATTACCACAGCACTGGGTTATCACAGCTTTTTGTTTCGTAAAACTGTACAAGAAGTGCTTAAAAGCACCGTATATTATTATTCGGCATTCTGCGATTCTATAAGGAAGAAACTACAAAACACATCGTTGAACAATGAGATCAGGCATCTTGTTTTCATTTAAGTATTCTTCTATTAATTGCTCTGCATCTACACTCCCTGAGATACGCCATAATAACAATAAGGACCCGATGTCTAGCCGAGCGGCGAGAGTTCGACCACCTAAGTTTTAAGCTCTACCATTTACTTTTAGTTATTTAATACAGAGGTGGGCAAACGCGGATTCACGAGCGTGATTCGTGAACCCTTCGCCGTGTAACTAAGGAACTCAACGGTACACGCCCCTTTCCTTAGTTGATTATAGCAGTCCACAGGTGAGTTCCAGTCGTTTCGTAACCGGTATCAGTGGAGGAATTATGTCTGTGTCAACACCGTCTACCTCAAGGAAATGAAGATTAAATATCAAATGAGAGGAGCAATTCTTCTGTTCTATGGAAGGAGGCAAAGTTAAATACCTCATGGTTACGTCGGTTTGGGTGGCTCAGTTGGTTAGACACTAGCCTACTGATCCCAAGGTCGCGGGTTCAAATCCGGCCCAGACCGATGGTTTTTAAGTGTGCTTAAAAACGACAGTTCCATGTCAGTAGATTTACTGCCATGTAAAAGAACTCCTGCGGAACAAAGTTCCGGCACACCGGCGACGCTGATGTGATCCTAGCATTATTGACAGCGTCGTTAAACAACAAAATAACTTCTTTTCTCAATAGTTACATGGGTTTTGTTCAAGACAATTTTGAGCGGCATTATATAGTTTGAAACAAACGCGCTGATCCTTAACTGTATCAATTCACCACTGTCAAGAGTTTAAGAAGCGAAGAGCTAACACTCCTACAATCAGCAAGAATGTTACGCGGGTTGCGTGCACATTGGATTCAGAGCAGACACTATTCTGCCCGCCCCTGATCTAATACATTAATCGATGATTACTGCACCGTCGAAGGGTATTTACAGTCTATTGATACCGACTTTCCCAGTGTTTGACACTTACAAGCAATCTCCAATACATTCATCTTTGATGAATCTGCTGCTGGTTGCTATAGTGTAAACCAGCGATGTCCAACCTTGCCCCTTTGTAGACACTTACGGAATTAGCTCGCTGAACACTGGGGCACGGAGGCAGTACACAAATGCAGATTGTTCGCCACATAAGTAAGCTAATTTTATTTCACTTTTGCATGTTTTTGGTTCAAACTCGCAGCCATAGTGTTTATAAGATAGCTGGTTGCTCTGCCACTCCTAGTTATACAACATGCATATAGACATGCAACTTAAGAAATATGTAGATGATAAGCAAGTTCATAATCTGCAATAGAGAATGATGCAACTCAAAATACTTTCTACTTGTATGAATTATAATGTGGAGGTGCCAGTCACTTTTGTCTGCAAATAAACTAAACTCAGATTAGAAAGGCACTACCACAAATAATACTACCACTAGGTCTGTGCCTTATATTTTACTGCCGAATGATAAGGGTTGCATCTATCACTATGGTGAAATTTGTAGGAATTTCCTCGTGGTAGTTTTTGTTTTTTCGAATGAAACTTCAGGAAGGAGTTGGAGGAAATCCAAGAGAATTCCCAGCTATAAGTTTCAATGACTCTGTTCACGATCACTCAACAACAAACGTTACATAACGACAATAAGGGAGAATACAACTTAGCGCTAATAACAGGTAACATGTAACACGGCAAGGGAAGGGAAACGAGGGTGCTGGCACCTTACTGGTTAGAGCAGCACCGAACAGGAGGTTGCCATAGAAAGGTTATGTCACAAGTCGCATGCTGTTTAAATCACACTGCATATGCCCCTACAAACTCTTTTGCACAGAATTTCACATTTTCAGCAAGCAGTTATTCTCTCAGATTCCAGGGCAGCAATTATAGCAATTACTTCCAAGTTGTCACCAAAAAACCAAACAGTTATAGAATGTTGGAAAATCCTTACCCGTCTAACACCACTTCAAAAACACCTAGTCTTCCAATGGATACCAGCTCACTGTGGACTGAGTGGTAATGAGAAACCTGATTTTCTTGCAAAAAGGGTACCAGCAGTGTACAGAAATCTATAGTTAATCTACCATTTTATGCAGTTAAAACATTAGTCAGCTCTGAATTCAAAAAAAGTTATTGCAAAATATTGCTATGAAAAATCAAAGAATAAAAGATGGGAACTACCAAACATTGAAACAGTAATTCCGGAGTATCCTCGAAAAACAGCAGTTGCAACCTTCAGGTTGATTACAGGACATGATTGTCTGGCAAAACATTTAAACAGAATTGGGATATATTCTTCACCACTCTGTCCTCTATGTGATCTGCAAGAGGAAATGGATCGGGACCACCTTCAAATATGCCCGGCCACTTCTAGCACACCATCCATCAGTGAAAAATATTGGAGAGCAAGAGGATTAATGACTTCATTGGCAGAAATCCAGCATTAGCTAACAACAGCATATGCTGCGCCCAGTTTAGCACTGAGAAACCAAAAAGCAAATGAACACCCATTAATCCTAAATGGCAAGTGTAATGAAGAGTTCCTACCTTTGGGCAGGAACCCGGCCTGGATGAGACGTGCCTCCATCAGCAACTTGGGCAGCAGCAGACAGAAAGCTGTGGCTAGGTGGAGGAATGGCGCAGTTGGCCCTCCGTGTTGCCACAAGGACCTCAACACTCCGGATCTTCCCAGTGCCACGCTAGAAGCAGGGTCTACGCTGCACGTTCCCAGATGTCGACCCAGCTTGAATCCATCATTGGCGAGGTTGCCCACTTTGAAAATAGCAGCGGCCAGGAAGAAGGGAATCATCAGGGCCGCTAACCCTGTGAGAGCTAGATGGGCATGAAGCTCCAGTCGTGGTGGAGGTGAATCCCCCGGCCAGGGCAGTGAGGCGTATCCCAGAAATCGCCTCGCACTCTGTTCCGCCATATACGCCTGTAACAATCAACAAAATTGTTATAGTGGTACCCAAGCACACATTCCAAGAAGTTCTAAAACTGTCCCTTAACCTTCTTACGCTGCTAATGACATAAGCACAATGCAGATGGTGCTCTCAATATATTCTTAGTAAAAGAACCAGTTGTTTTCAAGTCAGTTAAGTACTATTGTGCTCTCAGTATGTCCAAAAGGCAGTGGGACGAGGAAGGGCGTTAAGGCATGGGTGATACTATACTAGGTCTTGTGCGTGTACACAATGAGTTATCAGCACACTCACCGGGCTGAGCTGGTCGATGGAAATGGGAGAGTGAGTGCACACTTGACTTTATTATTTCACTTCGTGAATAGACATGAATATATGAACTATACGATGGTACACGCAAATAGGAGGATCTGTATTATTGGATCTCAGGTTACATAGCAATACATGCGTTAATAGCTCTCCACTCTGATGAGCTAGTCGAGACAAATAGGGTGGAAATATAGTGGCATTTTGTATACTTCTTTCCCCATATTCCCACAGAAACAAAGTTAGTTCATTTCGTCCTCGTTGGTGGCTGTAGGAGCAATTTCTCGCTCTTTGAATGAGACGATGCAGACCACAAGACGATCTCACATTGTTTGTGTTTTAACTGTATCAAGAAGTGGCATACAATTACTGAACTAGTAATACAACAGTACATTAAATATGCAAAGTGAAGTCTCCTTTAATGGATGTATAATTACATTTTTCTGCAAAACTATACTTTGTTCAGTCTTTTGAGACAGTGGAAGGGGGACATACGGACATCGCGTGGCTGGCGCGTGTATAGAAACCAGAACAACCCAGGCAGAATTGCAAGGTTTATGCAGTCATTCAGACAACAACAGAGATTGCACAAAACTCTTAAACCTGTGTAAATATGTGGCGGCCGTGGGAAACAGGTGATGCACCTGCTAGTTATCAAGCAAATCCCTCGCCTATAGGACGTGGAAAACCAGTACATAAGCAGAAGGGACACATTGTTCAAAATGTGTACAATTACTTTAAAGGGGGAGACTCACCGAGTGTACATAATGTGGTTGCAACTGGCGTTCCCAGTAATAGGACCCATTAAACTAGATATTCAGAAATATACAACTCCAACAAAGACGAAGTGCGATGAAAACAAAACCATTCGTGAATTTTATTCGATTGATGGCTTCTTCGTCGTCTTCGGAGGATGAAGAAGATGAACAAAAATAAATTATAAGATACTAAGATTGAGTAAATGCCAATGCACAGATCTATGCCTATGTCAATGATATTACGTTTTTCTGCTTCTATTTCCTTGTTTGGTTCTTTTTGTGGGGTCGTACCAACTGTGTTGATGTATATGCATATAGTTAATAAGCCAATAAAAGTAATGTAGTCCAAGTAAATATGATCATGCACTCTAGTTTTTTATATTATATGTATTTATCGTCCCAGCGTGACAACACGCTGTTGAAGCAATGCGAATTAAGTACATAAATAAACAAATACATAAAGTATAAACACTTAAACAATACAATAGAAATATGAAAGGGACGTAAATGTTGCAACAGAGCATTTTGCTATCGCAGTGTGCCAGCACGCGTAAGTGACATGCGGCACGATCAACAGGCTGCCTACCTGCCTCTCTCACTGTCTCAAAAGACTCTGAACAAAGTATATGTGCCTTCCACTGTTGTAAAATGTGCTTGCGGACAAGCCACTAGTGGATTACACAGATGTTCTGTTGTTTCAATTTAGGCTTGTTTTAAATATATGACTGGTGTTCTTCCACCGATTTAAAAAAGCTTAATAAAACAAATAATAGCTTAGCTACACGCTATTCTCCGTTTATTTCCTGTCAGCTTTGGCTATATGGAATAAAGAAATAAAAAGGTAGATAAGCTAATTGCATTCTCACACTAAAGTTTCCATTAGCTTGGCCTCTGGTTGGTTTTCCAAAGTGTCGTGCTGATGGCCATGATACACCCTAGGGTTATTTCATCCCCTGAACCTCAGTGTAAGATAAGAACGGCAAATTATATTGGGGCTGTAGACAACCTTTGCTCCCCTTTTTATCGGGCACGCAATAGGCTGTCATATCGGACACTTTACAAAATTCAAATGTGCTGTTATTTTCTAATTTAGTAAGAAAGATAAGCTAAGTGATTTGTGGAATGCGTCATTCCGTAGTGACGTCAATTACTGAGCAACTCTATTCCAAAACTACTGCCATCATTTTACGGGGAAAAATCTTATGTATTGGACTCACATGACTTTCTCTACTCACTCTTGTACACAAGACGAATTTAGTAATATGCACTGTTTGGGATCACCTCTCACCCTCTTGGGGTGAGGTATAATTTTATTATTAACCAATAAACTGCTAAGAGTTGCAATAGGGGGTAAGAGGCGTGGCGTTGTAATGAGGACAAGGAAAGATTGGGGGATGAGGAAGGGTAGATACACCTGGCCTCGTAGAAAAGCCACCTTTTAATTGTACATAGATTTATCTTCAAATTCGTAACGCCTGTTATGAAAAAGGTTGCAAATTTTGCTTGAAATAAGCAGCGTTTATTGAGTTAAAACGATTCTGTGTTATAAGAAAAGCTTTAACTTTGAGCTTAGAAACACAAACACTCCCTCCCTCACTCAGTCACTCAGCTACACACACACACACACACACACACACACACACACACACACACACACACACACACACACACACATAGACAGACACACACACACACACAGTTACTCAATCACACACTCAGTTACTCAGTCAGCCACACACTCACTCGCTCACTCATTCACTCACACACTTACCTTTTTCTAAAAATAACTTACTTTTGTTCAGGGACTCTCAAACGAGTATTCCCTATGAAATCTGGGTATCTAATTTTTGGGTGTAGAGAAAGTAAAAATAAGGCATTTAATAAACCGTTTTATTGTAAATTCCCTTGAAGTCATGGCCAGAATATCTGAATTCTGTAAATTTATACTTAATCAAAAGTTTACATAACTATCATCGTCACAATACATATAATATGTGTGTGTGTGTGTGTGTGTGTGTGTGTGTGTGTGTGTGTGTGTGTGTGTGTATGTTTGTGTGTGTGTACGCTTGCACATCGTAATATATACAGATAAATGCATGTATACATACACACATTTGATTTATTGCACTCATTTGTTATAGGGCATTTTATCCTATATCCTGGCTCCAGTCAATGTATATAGCATATTTACCTCGTTATGCACGAAGTGTTATCAGGAAGGGAGCTTACCTGTAAACCTGCTGTGCAGAGGCCGTACCAGACGGACCAGAGGCTGTTGAGATGGGCGCGGAAACATGACGACGAAGAAGACGATGAAGAAGATGAAGAGCTTTTAGCGGACTTGCTGTGGCGGTGTTTGTCGTGCATGTGCGCCGAGTTCTGTTGCTGCGACTGTCCAGAGTGCTGAGACTGCGACTGTTTGGGCTGTATTGTGGGGTGTTTCTTGCTCTTGCTGCCCAGTTCGCAGCCATTGTTGTTATCGAATGTCATCACACTTCCAGACATAGACATGGCCTGTAACAAAGCAATGAAACTATCTTCAGTAATACTCTACTATGGCTTTTTCACATCTTAATTGAATTGGTGATTTCAAAAGGAAAGCATGTCTTAAACCACAGTTTTTGGGAAAAGAAGAAAAATTTAATCGGATCCCAAGTTGGCAACTTGGAAATTTATGTTCCACAGATAACTTGTAGATCTATACATTATTGATTGGGCTATTCCGTGACCTCAATTTTGCGTTTCATTGATTTACAGAACACCTTTTACTTTCTCTACTAGTAAGTAGAGTAAGTATTTTATGCCACCCAAAAATTCAATGTCGAAATTTCCCCACAAATTATGTTTTGGGGCCCTCTGAATCTAAAAAAAACATTTTAAAAAAAGGTGCATGTGTGTGTGTGTGTGTGTGTGTGTGTGTGTGTGTGTGTGTGTGTGTGTGTGTGTGTGTGTGTGTGTGTGTGTGTGTGTGTGTGTGTGTGTGTGTGTGTGTCAGTCTGTGGACAGCATAACTTAAAAATCTGATGTGTTGCACTAACATGACTTTCTCTACTCTTGTTCTAACCATTCTTACAAACTCTTATTCCTATATCGTCTTCGTGTTAGTTAACATTAACATTTGTAAAACTTATTGCTTATTTCCTTGTAGGTGCAAGGGGAATGCTAGAATACAGTAGGCTTTGTGCGATAATCAAATGTTTGAGATTCTGTTGTCTTTGCACACTTAACATATAAAAAAATGAACAATGATGGTCCATTTCACGAAAGTTCTAAGTTTTCCGAAACTCACACACATAACAAGGAATATCTCCGAAATGGTTCACCCTACAAGAAAATTTATTGAGACATAAATTGTGTATTTTAGCAAGATCTACATTTTTTGTATAGTATAATTAGGTCTATCTCTAACGGTTTACCAGTTATGCAAAAGTCGTCCAGAGCAAATACGACTACAGGGGCTATAGCCAGAAAATTCCAGATATACATTTCATTTGTCATAAAAATATCTCAAATATATGACATTTTAATAAAAATCGTTAGAGCCATTTTCAAGAAAATCAAAATTTTCGAAAAATTTTCCACGTAAAGGGTAGTTTAGGGTGGGGCTATTTTCTTCAAAATATTCGTGTCACATCCTTGAAAGACATTAAACTTAAATACCAACTTTGGTTTTTAACCGACTTTTCGTTTTTGCGTTATACTGTCCACAGACTGACAGACTGACAGACTGATACACAGACACACACACGGACCTTTTTCTAAAAATGCTTTTTTTTTGGATTCAGGGGGCCTCAAAACATATATTTCCGGTGGAATCTCGACATCAAATTTTTGGGTGGAATACAATACTTCCCCTACTTACCAGTAGAGAAAGTAAAAACGGAAAGTCAGTTAAAAACCAATGTTGGTATTTAAGTTTAATGTCTTTCAAGAATCGACACGAAGATTTTGAAGAAAATTTCTCCACCCTAAACTTCCCTTTATATGGAAAATTTTGATTTTGTTGAAAAAGGCTTTAACGATTTTGCTTAAAATGACATGTTTAAGATATTTTTAAGACAAATAGGATGTCGATATGAAGAAAATTCCTCCAACCTAAACTACCCCTTACATTGAAAATTTTTCTCAAAAATGGCTCTAATGATTTTGATGTAATCCTGTTTATTCTTGACGACTTTTGCACAACTCGTAAACCGTACGTAAGAGGTAGAGCAATACGATTTAATACATCGTTAACTTCACAATCACCGAGATGTTGTCGATCGATGTAACATAATAAAACTGACTAGTGTTCGTGGAACTGGTAACTTTGTGCTTGCTTACAATTCCCCATGTTGCTGGCAGATTACCGTATTACTGCAACGACCCTTGCAGAAGCACACAAATGCGAACTACCAACACACAGCAGGAGACGCTCGGCCCCTCGTCTGGAGAGTGTATAGCTATGACACCATTTTCCGAAGAAGCCTTTGGGCTAGCCAGCGAGCCCCGCTTCCCTTTCTTAATTCCTAGAAACCCATCTACTAGAAGCTATCTCGTTTCCTTTCACCCCTCTTATTCTGTAACCACCTAACTACCTGGAATCGCCCAGATGGAGGTAATTTCTCCAATTTGTACCTGGACCCTAACAACCTACTCTCCCATGCTCTATGCTGATGACCTCGAAGTTGAGCGCCTTAAACCAAACCAACCCCATACTCTACTAACTAATTGCCTAGCGACGCTTTTCTACTGCAACATGAAACCAATTCCCTACACGTAAGCTTTATACAATATATTCCTCTGAGTTTATATTTTCTCTCTACTGCCGTATCATCTCGATAAATCAATTCATTATTAATCCTTTTTCACTACATCCCTTTACTCTCTTAAAACGACTCTTTACTTTCTGAAATCCTAATTTCAGCCTCAGCCTGTAAGTTTTGTTTTAATGCTTATCCTCAACTCTAGACTTTGAGGAACTTGGCCGGATGCTGAACAACTGAACAACGGAACTCTAAGGGTCAGGACATGGCTGCAAGTCTCCATTGTTTCAGCCACTCTTTGAAACCCCGCCGCGTGACATTTTCAAGGGTGTTAACGAATGTGCACATTAACATAACAAACCCCTTGTTTAGGGAAGCGTTAATTTCACAACTCAACTTCCCTAAACCTGGCAACGTTTTCCTGTTTAGAATGCCCTGAATACACTTTGCTACTTCATTTGTTTTGCATATTTCACAGCAGTGCCTCCCAAAACTTATGAATTATTCACGACATCCAGTGAGTACGATAAACTAATTTACAGTATGTAGGTGAAACACGGGAGCAAACCAAATACCTCATTATTGTCGCTTTAATGATAATGTTTTCGAATAAACATACAGTTATTATTATAAACACTTGGGCATTGCAAAATCCAATTTACCTTAAACTATTCTGTTGCATACACTCTATTATGGAAACATAAGCATTGTTATTTTTAATAACGCGAAATCACCAGCATAGATTAAAAAATTCTTATGTTACAATCGTATGACTTTCTCGGCCCACTCTTGGAGAAACCAGTCTTTTTATTTTATTAAACCGGTTTTACAATGAGGAAACATTTTTCCGGCACCCAAATTCACAGCTGTTAACAAATTTGATGTAACACATTTTTCCATTCCTGTCTGTTCATCCATATATCTTCTCCTATTTCACACTCCATCTTGGCCTCGTTGATTCCTTGGACCAACGTAATAGGTGGACTTCCCTTCTTCCTCCTTCCCTGCGGTTCCCAATCCATGATCATCTTTGGAAGTCTTCCATTCTCCTAACATGTCCATACCCTTTAAGCTGCTGCTTCTTGATAAAATCTCAAATGGAGTACTGTATCTGCATAGTTTCTTTTCTATGTGAATTTCTAATGTTTTCTTTCCTGGATGTTCTCGCAAAGCGTATCCATTTTTTTTTCTAGTTGTAAATTCATAGGCCATACATCGGCTTCATAGATCATAATGCTTCTGAATCTTGTATTAATTTTTTGTTTCACTGAAAATGTTTCTCCCATAGTATTCCATTTAGCATTCCTTCCTTTGTTTCTCTTAGCGCTTATCTCTTTTTCTTGTTCTTCATGCATCAAAATCTTAATTCCAAAATATTTATACTCTTCACATGTTTAACTGTCGCTAAACCTTCTAATATTAAATATTGTGGAACATCCCCTATGTGCATATATTTAGATTTATTCAAATTTACAAGCATTTTGAAATCCCATAAACCCAATTTTAGTCAATTCTAAAATTATGCTTCCATATTTAAACATCCAAGGGCAGGGTGATCAAACTGAAGAAACCAATCTTAAAGACTGATTATTCTTCTATCTACTTCGCGATAATCGAGATAAACACTTCTAGAAATAGTTTCATAAAAGGTTTGCTTGTAGATAAGTGGAATATGGCAATACAGTAGGCTTAAGCGATATATTTTAAGAGCTGTTTGCAATGTGATGGATTTGAAATCCGTTCTCTTTGCATGCCAAAAACACCCCCCCCCCCCAAAAAAAAAAAGGATCAGTGACTCTACAACAGAGAAAACTGTAACTATTTGAAAATAAAAACCACCAATAACGAAATTGTTTACTCCACAAAAGTTATTTGATACAAATTCTGTTTTTTAACGAGATCTACATTTTTTGTGTAATAAGATTTTATCTCTTTTTTTTTTTTTCTTCTTACCAGTTATGGAACAGTCATCCAGAGTGAGAGCTTTTAAGTGGATTTGGCAACGTGTCATGTAACTTTGGAGGGGTAGTCATGAACTAGGGCTTTATTTCGTGTCTTAAGAAGCGTCTCAATGTTATGGATTATCAGTAGACTGCGGATCTATAGGTTAAAATCTATTTTCTTCTTCACAAGTACCTACAAAAATATTTTATTTATGTTTTCTCCTTATCCGTGACTATTAAAGCCAGTTTCATAGCACCTAAAAATTCCTATTCAGACGCAGGAGACTATTTTGGACTATTTTACGCTAAATCCTACTGAAGCGATATTATAGCTGACATATCAGTTCTTCCAATAGTGAATAACAAATTACGAATGCTCTATGTAATTAAGCATTAAAGAACCTGCACAGTGATTGTTAAAAATAAGTCTGCTCCTGCTTTATGTGATTTTATGTAAATATGTGAAAATTATTTTAAAAAGAGGTTTCCTTTGTGCGATTTTTGTGTAATTTATACGAATATCCAAAAATACATAATTTGTTTTCATGTGCAATAAAATGTTAAAGTATTTGCTCCGGTATGAATATGTGTTCACCTAAAAATCCGAGTCCTAATGATTATTATAACAATAACTGTCAGAAAGAGGCATTGTGAAGTGGTCCCTTGACTATATGAAGAGTTACCCAATCCATTACAGCGTTACATAATGAAGGAGATGGCAGTTGAGAAAAGTCGCAGGGTTAATGCTTACCTTGGTGATAGGGATGACTGATTACTGACACGACCTCCCTTCCTTAACAGCCACCATCATGGCTGGAATGGTCGCCTTTCTGCAACACAAAAATAACCACCACCTCATATAACAGGCATTCAAATGACTTCATTTCCGAGTAAACAAAGCTTCAACCATTATAAGGTCTTCGTTTATTCCTACAAACTATTCCTACGAAGGCTTATTTTTCTACCAATTTCATGCAACTGAACATAAACATTTACAGAAATAGTTTCATTACATAGTTCGTCGAAGGGGAAGGTACAAGTCACAGGCCACAAGGAACATCAATAGTAACTGATAGCCCAGGAATGACTGATTACATAAATCAAATTGTCTGTAGTAAACTGTGTGCCTTAAATTGAACAGTTCTACATCTTCGTGTAGTAAGCTTTAGTCTATCTCTTATGGTTTACAAATTATACAAAAGGCTATCAAAATAACAGGATACTACCACAAAATACATGACATACATTTTAATTTTTATGTAAACATCTTACATGTACGACATTTTAATTATAATTGTTAGTCATTTTCTTAGAACATTAATAATTTCAAAAAAGTTCCTTCTAAAGGGTAGTTTGGCGATGGAGTGCTTTCTTGAAAATGTTATGTCGCATATTTGGAGGATTCGGAGCGGAAGAACCATATTTGGCGTGTGTTTCAAGGATGCGACACAAAGTTTTCACTAAATACCCTTCACTACATGGACAGTTACATGGGACAGTTTTCGTTTTACTATATATTTTTTTCTTGTAGTGTTTAACGCCCGCTTTTACTGCTACGGCACCGCAGGCGGTGACAATGATGATGCATGGAATGAAGATGGAGCACCGGTGGAATGAGATGGCGAGGGAAACCGGAAAACTCGAGAGGAAACCCGCCCCAGCGCCGCTTCGTCCACCACGAATCCCACATGCGGTTACCTGGAATCGAGCCCGGGTCGCTTTGGTGAGAAGCGAATGGTCTAACCACTCGGCTACGGCGCGGCCGTATTACTATCTCCACTATGTACTTACAGGAAGTAGAGGAAGTATTGTATTTCACCCAAAACGCCGATTGCACAATCTGCAATCCAAGTTAACCTTAAGCACTCCCATCGTGTTGAGATGCTTTTGCACGGGAGCATGCCCCTGGAGAAATACAGTGATCGTTCTCAACTGAAGCCTGTTACACTTATGTAAGCTCTCAGTTCCTTTCTTACACGATTTTCAAGTAAATAGTCTCCCAAGTTTATTTCCTAGAGTTGTAAATCAGGTTTTTGGAGCAGTTCTTAATAGCCTCTCTTACTAAACATGGAGATGTTCCTCTGGTGCAATAAATTGTGAAACTGTTCTTTGTCTTGCAAGTGCATCAGCCTGTCTTTGGCACTTTGACCACCCGACAACCATATAAGTTGAACATCATCTTGTTCTGCCAAGCCTGTGTACATACTTAGGCAATCTAAAGCCAGTTCTGATGTTACAGACTTAAGTGCGGCCTGGCTAGCTCAACAAGAGGAAAAAGAATTTTTTGCACTTTGGTCTTACGCCGTATACATGGGCAAACTTGGCTTAACTGGACCACTCCACTGCAACACATTCTTGCCTCACTCCACCGGCCATCCCTCCCCTGCACTGCTGTTCAGGTTCCGACACGCCTCATTCAGTGGCGAGTATTATTTCATGAAGAGTGGTAGAGAGAATTTGTTGTAAGTTACAAAAACGGGAAAGTTTGCGTTTAATATGCGGATTTCAATTTGCAAACACAAACCGTTACAATATCAAACGCCACTTTGATCAGAAGTATACATCAAACTGTGGTGATCTTACACCTATTTATTTGCAACTTCAAAATTTACTTTCTGAATACCCTTATTTGTAAACATATAAAAGGGACGACGTGATTCCACTTTTTAGTGGTATAGTTTCTTATTAGTTTATTTAGTATAAACTACTGTATTTCGTGTTTCAAAGTTTGAACATAATATTAAGTTTCATACCCAAGAATTTATTATGTTGATCAAATAGTTTTAAAGTATTTTATGGCTAAATAGCAATGGAACTTTGCTGCTCTATTTACTGTGAAAGAGAAACAATTTAGTGTGTTGACACTTCAGTATATCAGTTGTTGTAATATTA
Source organism: Tenodera sinensis (assembly GCA_030765045.1). Lineage (NCBI taxonomy): Eukaryota > Metazoa > Arthropoda > Insecta > Mantodea > Mantidae > Tenodera > Tenodera sinensis. Next base: position 303,970,536 of record CM060962.1, read on the forward strand.
CTATATCACTATTGCTTTCAAGACAGTACTTTTGTTAATATTCCACTGTATTGTAAACTTACCAACCAATGTTATAAATATTTAGCTTTTAAGACTTAAACAATGTAACTGAATTTATCATTGTATTAACACAGTTATTTTGTAAATACTTTGTGCACAGTAGCAACAGGACCATGCAGTTAGGTAGGCGACTATAAACAATTGAAACAAAAAGGATAGGATGTTAATCATAAGGCAGTGTAAGGATATTACGTGCATAAGATAAAGGAAGGTTATAAACTTCAAGATTATGTAATTTTCCTAACCACAGTAGGTGACTGTAATAATTATTGCATACAAAATATGTTTAATATAAATAAAATAGTTAATAACAGCGTAGAAATTATTAGTACCACGCAAGTAGAACGAACCCACCACTGCACGTGTTGTATCCAAACAACCTTCGTCACTCGCCAAGAGAATGTGGGGTGGGTAAGGAAAGTTCAATCGCTACCTCTCCTCTCGTGCCCATGCCTGCCGTATACTGCAGATCCTGTTCCTGAGCCGTCGTGAAGCATATCGAAGAACTTTGTGCTAGTTCACTTACATCGAAGAAGATGGTTCTGTAGTTAACATGGACATTTTCCCTGAAGGTGGGAGGCCTTAGAGACGAACTTTCGCACTTGGACTCTGAGAGCAATTACTTCCAAGCTCCTATAAGAACTGTAGTGGTTCTGGATTCTGTATACTCGGTCAGCACTTATCTGTAGCAAATCACTACACACCGTGATTGGTGGGATGAGGAATTTAACACCCTTCGCATGCCTCAATGTTAAGACAAGCAGGTACATTTCATTTAGAATAACTTTAGATATAGAAAGGAACTTAAATTCAAAAATTGCACACAAGAGAGAGAGAGGAGATGAGGTCCCAACATGGGACCTCTAGGTGTCTGATACAGTGCGTACAATCATGGGCTACATTAAGCCGTGAAATGTGTTGCGCGGGTAATCTACCAGCGAGGGGAAGCAAAGGGGGAGAGAAGTTTTATGTTTCAAGAGAGTTTTCATTTCCCCAAAGGATTTCTTTAGAAAGGAAGGGATGAAATGGCCAAGGTAAGCAATATTTACCATAAATCGGATGAAAAATTCCACGTATCGTAATAGGGGCACACTTCTGCTGCAATATTACAAGATGGCCATCGATGTGATTGTTTGTGTGGCATTTCTGTGCAATACTCGTAATGCTCGCGTACTTGAAACCATAAGCCAGGCATGGGCTATAATGTGATATTTCTTGCACCTTTCTCCACACAGAAGGTACTCAGTCTTCATCCGATTCATGATATTAACACAAACATTCCCCATCATAACAGAAATGCTAACGGTGTATGGATTCGTTTTCTTGTAAAGAGCTCTCCTTTTGCGAATCCATTATTAGAACTGGGACATCTACACTGAACCCAAGAAGCATGCAAGGGCCTAATGTAACATGGGAACCAGCACTGCCAGTAAGGTGCTGGAGTTTGTTTTTATTGTATCGTTCATGCCCCGCCCTTAATTGCAATTGCCTTTTACCTTAGGTTCATATGGTCTACTGGCAATGGTGTTAACTCCTATACACCTGCTTTTCTTTTGTTTGTTTACATTAAATCACACAGAGTTCACTCTTCTAGACTCTGGAGAAGATAGGAAATAATCTTGGCTGAAGAAAAATTCGTACCCCATTTCGTCTTTTACCGCGATAGAGTTTCCGAACATGTCATCAATACAGTTTGCATACTGAAATACTTTTTACTTTCTCTACTGGTAAGTAGGGGAAGTATTGTATTCCACCCAAAAATTCGATGTCGAGATTTCACCGGAAATACATGTTTTGAGGCCCCCTGAATGCAGAAAAAGCATTTTTAGAAAAAGGTCCGCGCGCGCGCGCGTGTGTGTGTGTGTGTGTGTGTGTGTGTCGGTGTGTCAGTCTGTCAGTCTGTGGACAGCATAAGTCAAAAACGGAAAGTCGGTTAAAAACCAAAGTTGGTATTTGAGTTTAATATCTTTCAAGGATGTGACACGAAGATTTTGAAGACAATAGCCCCACCCTAAACTACCCTTTACATGGAAACATTTTCGAAAAGTTTTATTTTCTTGAAAATGGCTCCAACGATTTTTATTAAAATGTCATATGTTTGAGATACTTTGATGACAAATGAAATGCATATCTTGAATTTTCTGGCTATAGCCCCTGTAGTCGTATTTACTCTGGACGACTTTTGCATAACTGGTAAACCGTTAGAGATAGACCAAATTATACTGTACAAAAAATGTAGATCTTGCTAAAATACACAATTTATGTCTCAATACATTTTCTTGTAGGGTGAACCATTTCGGAGATATACCTTGTTATGTGTGTAAGTTTCGGAAAACTTGGAACTTTCATGGAATGGGTCATCGTTGTTCATTTTTTTATATGTTACGTGTGCAAAGAGAACGGAATCTCAAAGCTTTAAAAGATTTGGCTATCGCACAAAGCCTACTGTATTCCAATATTCCCCTTGCACCTACAAGGAAATAAGCAATAAGATAATTTGTACAAATGTTTATTTTAACTAACACGAAGAAGATATAGGAATAAGAGTTTGTAAGAATGGTTAGTACAAGAGTAGAGAAAGTCATGTGAGTGCAACACATCAGATTTTTCACATATGATTACTCATCATAATACAAGAAGAGTATTTCAGGGACCAGATTTGGAGAGTCTATACTGAGCTCAAATAAATGAGTTCAATTCCGATCTGATGCTTTGGAGGTTATGGTCACACGACTTAACTTAAATGTCGTCGACATCCACAAGCTTATATCCTCTAAAAGGTTGTGGCAACAGTGTTGGAAAATCCAGTGTTATACATCATAAGACTCTGCACTAGCTCATAAGGTCAAACACATGCAACAGTGGCTTAAGGACAACGCTGCCAACTTTATAGTGCACCAAGATTGGTCCAGATCTGAATCTGGAATCTGTATTAGGATTATAGAGCTCGACACGGCACAGGAATCTGGAGGATCAAGCAACATTTCAAGCGAGCAGTGCAGAATTTGGACATAAATATCAGGCGTGCTGCTAAGATGATTGACCCGCTTGTGTGCCCTTCAAAGGAGGATATTTTGATTATCTGTTATTTCTATTCACCATACTATGGTCAATAAATGGAATGAAAATGTTTTGGATATTGTCCTATCAAAATATACATTTCACTTTTCATACAAATATCCTCAACGTATGGTATTTGATTGAAAATCGTTAGAGCCATTTTCAAGAAAATCAAAATGTTTGAAAAATGTTCCATGTAAAGGTAGATTAGGGTGGGGATATTTTCTTCAAAATCTTCGTGTCGCATCCTTGAACGACATTTAACTTAAATACCGACTTTGGTTTTTAACCAACTTTTCGTTTTTGAGTTATGCTGTCCACAGACTGACACAGACAGACACAAACACACTTCTTTGGATTCAGGGGGTCTCAAAACATATATTTCCGGTTGAATCTCGGTATCGAATTTTTGAGTGGAATACAATACTTCCTCTACTTACCAGTAGAGAAAGTAAAAATACTTTAATCGGAACTTTTTCGAACAACTTTTATATCTTGCATATTGAAGAAAAAACTTTCATTTTATTTACAATATGTTTAAGTTGTTCTTTGCTAAGTGATAAGTTGATTTGATGATGAAAGGTTCATAGATGATGTTCATTTTCGCTACTTTTCTTCAAATTAGGCCGCTTTGAACAAGGATTACGCACATTTCACCATTTTAATGCACCAGGAGTTTGAAACTTACCCTGTAGTGTTGCTACGTTTTAAAGGCGATATTTGTTTAGTAAAGTGCATACACGGAGGGCTTCTCTATGCGATAAAAACAAACGACGGCGAGGGTGCGTGTGATGGATACCAGTGCTCAAGGAGGAATATTACGATGACATGAGAAATATGAATGATAAAGCGTCTGGTTCCAGATAGAGGGTTGCTCTTCTCTGCACTTAAGTCCTGCCCAGACGCGGCTGGGGCTGCGGCCGATCCCTTGCAATGATACCTACGTTAGTTTACTTTTGTGGGAAGGGTGACCAGCTGCCTCCATCAAAGCAAGCCAAGCGGGGCCTTTGGAAACTCACTCCAAGCAAAATGCGGCAAAACACATTCCAATATTCCCAACTTAAACAGTTAATATATCTTACTCTCTCTGTCAAAGGCTTTATATGGTTCCTCTACATTCCGCACTACAAAGTCAACCCAATAAGGGTAGTTATGAGTGGTTATTTAGGAACACTTATCTGCAAATCCAATTTTGGTTCTGTCCTTATCAAGGTATTTGTCTACCACATACCTATAATAGTTAAGAGCAAGAATTGCATTCCACCAAAATATTCCATATCCACGTTTTACTGAAAATACGTGTTTTGATAGTCTTGTATCAAGGTTAAAACGATAGACGAAATATACACAGTTGGTATGAGGTGTGACAAGGTTCGGAGGGGGGAGGGGCTTAGAACCTCAACCTATAGCAGATATTCTGTACTTATTCCCTGACGGGGCGCCCTCCAGGAGGGAGGGATGAGATGAGTGGGGACACAACAGCAGAGAGTAGGGGTACCTACAGTTTACATACTGAAACTCCCCAGTGGCAGCTCGTACAACCGCCTTCCCTTCCCTCTGGGGAGCGCCCCCAATCCGGAGGACGAGCATATTCCCTGCCAGGCAACGCCAAGACTACCTCCGACACTTACAACCCTGAAACAACCAACCAGAATGAAAGGTAAACTGAAATGGAGTGACAGGAAATTCGCCTAGCGACCCGGAGGAGCGAAAAAAAAGGAAAAAAAAAAAAAGCAACAAACGCACGAGTCCGGAAGGCCCGGCGCTTGAATGGAACCCACAACCTATCGAATGCGAGTCACCCATGTTACCACGGCACCACCTACAATTTGCCTCAAATAACCAGTATGTTGCATTAGCCATTTCCGAAATACTTTTTATTCTTGGTTTGAGTTATCAAATACATTATATTTTTTCAGCTGTAAAATCACTACGGTCTGAGAGAATTTGCTGCTTCTGTTACGATATTTTGCTTCACATGTCTGTGGACAATTTGTTTTCTCTGATGAACATAGCAAAATCAAAACAGAGATCTCATGTTTCAATTAACCACCTCTCGGTGCAACTGCATATTGCTGTTGTTACAGATATTACGCCAGAATCTGAACGTCTTCTTATGTGTTCGGATGGTGACAATGTGTACAATTCCGATTTCACATACTAAATGATAGTCATACGTATGACTACTTCTTTTCTGTTTGAAACAAACGCGCTGATCGTTAAGCGTACAATCCACCACTGTCAGGAGTTTAAGAAGCGAAGAATATACCACTCCACCATCCAACAAGAGTGTTACGCGGGTTGCGGGCTCAGTGGATTCGGAGCAGACACTATTCTGCCCGCCCCTGCAGAAGGAGATAAGACAAAATCTTACCACACAATTTGTCAAATAATTGTTTTGAGGAGCAAACCACTTCCAAGATATTCTGGTTATTAGTTTGAATTTTCAAATACCTATGCTTTTCTCAAATAGGAAGTCGTAATTCGTTTTTATGCCCTGCCCAAGCAAAGAGAATGGAATGTCAAACCCATTACATAGCAATCAGCTCTTGAAAGAGTGACTACTTCTGAAGTCTATTCTACTCCCCTATATTCTTTCTACCTACAAGTAAATATATAATAAAGCAATTACTACAAATTTCTATCTCGATTAAAGTGAAGCAGATAAAGGAAAAAGCGTTTTAAGGGGACAGGGTAGTGATTTGGGCTCAAAAAGTCAATTTTTTGTTTTTCATCTTTAAAAAAAAAGTAGAAACCTTCCTCTTCAAAATGATATATATATATATATATATTGTAAGGGTACCGGCACATTTAAGGCTTTAAATTACCCCATTTAAATATGGCGGAGTGCTGGGCCATGCTGGGTTTTGAGGGCTTCAGAGATGACACACTTTTCTTTAAATGTAGTTTTCTGTAACTTGACATTTTTCAAACTCAGGTACATTTTCCTTCAAAACCACTGAACCTATTTTAATGAAAATTTTACAGCAGTTCCAGAAGCATGTACTCTACAAACGTAACCCATTGTTATTGGAAAAATCCAAAACAGAAAATTTAAAAAAAAATATTTGTGCAAAAAAATGTACCCTTTTTTTTTTTTTTTTTTTTTTTAACAAAAGTTAAATATTTTTTCTTTTGAATATAGCCAGATATGTTTAGGTAAATTTAGGTTAGCAGTTATAAATACACATTGGCTAGTGCACTACAAAAGTTTCAACACGTATGCTTGTATGTTGTAGAAGGAATTTGTACCGTTAATACTATATATATTATATTTTTTTCAAATTGCATTATTACATGCCCATTTTAAATACTTGTTTTGATGTTCTCTATATCAATGCGATCACAATGAATCACTAAATATTCATCCCAAATTAAATTTTGATCTGAGCAGCAGGAGCTTAGATATCCTCAACTAAAGTTATGTTTTGAAATACTGAAATAGTGTACGAATCACTACCTTGTCCCCTTAACGAATAGTGTGTTGAAGAATGTGTAGAGAAAGTCACGTGGATGTAACACAAGAGATTTTGCAACTAACATACTAGAGGATTACTATGTGGCTTTAAACACACACACACACACACACACACACACACACACACACACACACACACACACACACTGTGATTGCAATGTTGGTTGTTTACAGACTCAGGGTGAATGAGCGAGCACAAGGGAAGTATTTGCGATAAGGCCTAGCATGCAATCTCTCCCCTGTCTGGGGAGGGAACTGACCACTGCCTTGCTGCCGAGGGTGGAATAAGATTACATTGCACTCCCTCCCATTTACCTGACTGGTGCTTTCGTGTACTCCTAACACAGCCACATCCACTTCTAATACCTACCAAAGCTCTTGCACTTGGATAAACTCACACAACACAAGTAGGTATTCGTAACAAGAGGAAGTATTGTATTCCACCCAAAAATTCAAAACCGAAATTTCACTGGACATTTATATTTTGAGGCTCCTCCTCAACTCAAAAAAACGAATTTTTAGAACAGTGTGTTTCACAGTATAACTCAAAAACTCGGATAAAAACCAAATTTATTTATATTTAGCATCTTCTAGGTATGAGACGTGAAGAGCGAGTGTGTCGTGTTTAAGGGCCCGTCGACAACTTGGTCATTAGGCCTCCTAGTCCAAGGATAAAGTCACGGAAGTTCAAATGTTAAAACGTCACCCTTAAAAAGTAAAAAAAACCTGAAATTAAAACAGGTAAAAACATCTAAACTCAACTATTAGAACTTTTCATTTAAAAAGCGAAACTTAAAATTTCTAAAAGATAAAACAGTACCCTTAAAAGATTAAAAAAGAAATTAAAACACATAAAAGGTAAAATTATAAACCCCTAGCGCAACAGCCCGGGAAAGGCCAAGTCATGCCGCCCAGCCACTGCGTCCCCCACCTCTACCCACTACAGGCGTCATTGCTGGGGTGCAGTACCATAAGGTGGGATGTGGTTAGCGCCCCGAGTCCTCCCGGCCAGTTCTACTGCCTTCTCGACCTCAGGCCGCTACTTCTCCATCAAGTAGCTCCTCAACTGGTCTCCCCGGGACCTAACGAGGCTGAGTGCACCCCGTACCAGATCTCCCTGAGGGGATAAAATCCCCATGCTGGTACCGAGGATCAAACCCGGGTCCTCCGCTACCAACTGCGCTACGGAAACGGTCAATAGATAAAACAGTTAAAACTTAAAATCAATCGTGAAACAGTAGCTGTTATAACGTTAAATATAAATGGCTAAAACATCCTGAAAGTCCAAACAGGTTACGAAATGAAATACAAGTTGAACTTGCTTATCAAAGCCAATTTGCGCAAAAAACCGCAGCACTGTACTGACAGCTGCTGAGTCGTTTCCCAAGTTTGACGGCAGTGTAAAACCCAGGCCATGGGACCGGCGCTGACGGGCGTGAGACATGAAAATTTCCAAGGAAACGAAGTTGCCAGTACTTATTATTTTCTAAAAATGGAAGTCATTATTTCTTCCCCCATCCTGATAATCCAAAGATAGGGAATTTCAAAGCCATCACATAGCGACCACACTTGGAAGATCTGACTACTACTTAAAGCTTACTGTATTCCCTAGTTCCTATTGTACTTACAAGGAAACGTGCATTTCTAGAAATGTTCATCTTGATTAACACGATATAGATAGAAGAATCAACTTTTTTTTAAAGATTCGTTGACTCTTTGTCTAAATGTTTTATCCCTGGATCTCAAAACAGGTATTTTGGGTGACATTTCGCCATCTACTAAGTATAGGCAAGTGGTAGGAAAAGTAAAAATCTGATGTGTTGCACTCACATGACTTTCTCTTCTCTTCTACTAACCATTTTTACAAACCCTTATTCCCATATCCTCTTCTTGTTAGTTGAGATAAACATTTACAGAAATTATCTTATTGCTTATTTCCTTGTGGATACGAGGGAAATATGGGAATACAGTAGGCTTTGTGCGATAGTCAAATCTTTTAAAGCTCTCAAATTCTATTCTCTTTGCACGGCTAAGGTGTAAAATGATAACGATCTTCTATTTGACGAGGGTTTAAGTTTTCCAAAACTCACACAAATAACAAGGAATATCTCCGAAATGGCTCACTCTGCAAAACAATTTATTTGGATACAAACATGTGTTTTAGCAACACTTACATTCTTTTGTACAGTAAGATTTCGTCTATCTGTTACAGTTTTATTCAAAAGTCATACAGAGTAAACAGGACTACATAGGCTATAGACAGAAAATTCAAGAGATACATTTCATTTGCCATGAAAATTACTCAAACATATGGCATTTTAATCAAAATCGTTACAGCCATTTTCGAGAAAATCAAAATTTTCGAAAATTTTCCATGTAAAGGGTAGTTTAGGGTGTAGCAGTTTTCTTCAAAATATTCGTGTCGCATCCTTGAAAAACATGAAACTTAGATACCAACTTTAGTTCTTAACCGACTTGTCGTTTGAGTTATGCTGCACACAGACACAGACACAGACACACACACACGCACACGCACACGCACACGCGCGCGCGCACACGCACACACACACACGGATAGACCTTTTTCTAAAAATGCTTTATTTGGATTCAGGGGGCCTCAAAACATATATTTCTAGTGATATCTCGACATGGAATTTTTGGGTGGAATACAATACTTCCTCTACTTACTATACGTAGTAGAGAAAGTAAAATATACGAAGTATGTGTATAGTTTGCTATCAGCATTTGGGTTGACGTAAACCATATTTTGAACTTAAGCTACCAGGGTAGGATAATTGACGCCCTAACAAGTAGCGGGATAAGTACATTTCCATTTGTATGGCTCCCTATTCCCTCGAGCTGCAAGGACCTCGCTGTATGTACGTCATTCTATTTGGCAACAAACTCGAGTCAGCTGAAATGGGACAGATGTTTTAGAACTTGCCAAATAATTACACAGACCAACACTCCAAGAACACCAAGAGCTTAATTTCATTTTCAGCAAGTTTGAGTAACTTAGATTATTTCTCAGCAACATACATTCTTACTTTCTCTGTATAGTAAGTAGAGGAAATATTGTAGATATTCCACCCAAAAATTCGATGTCGAGGTTTTACCGCAAATACGAGTTTTGAGGCCTCCTGAACCGAAAAAAGGTAATTTTTAGAAAATGTGTAAGAGAAGCAGAGAGAGAGAGCGCGCGCGCTTGTAAATATGTATCACTGGACTATTCTTAGAAAAAGCAAAGACATCAACCTCCCCTCTTTCCCCCTCTTTTTGCTGTGTTATCAAGGCACCACGCTCTGTGATAGCTAAGGTGAAGAACTCGCCTCAAAAGACCCCAGAAACGATACAAAATCCACCGAGGATTATGTTTGGCGTCCTTTGTACATGAATTTCCTCAAAAGATATCTGATATGTTGCACTCACACGACTTTCTCTACTCTTGTACTAACCATTCTTACAAACTCTTATTCCTATATATTCTTCATGATTCTGATCTCCTGCACTCACATGACTTTCTCTACTCTTGTATTAACCATTCTTACAAACTCTTATTCCTATAGCTTCTTCATGATTCTGATCTCCTGCACTCACATGACTTTCTCTACTCTTGTACTAACCATTCTTACAAACTCTTATTCCTATATATTCTTCACGATTCTGATCTCCTGCACTCACATGACTTTCTCTACTCTTGTACTAACCATTCTTACAAACTCTTATTCCTATATATTGTAACTTTTGGTGTGGGTGTGAAGTAAAGTAGACAGATGTAGTCGAGATAAAGAAACACTTTTATTTCCGTAAACAGTAACTTTGTACACTCGTTGCAACAGCAAGAAAGTCTTTTCCGATTCTCCAACAGCACGGCTCCGAATTCGTAACACAAAGAACTAACTCTTCTCCGTCGGCACAACTCTCCACATCGTCTGTCCGTCTCCGTCGGCACGACTACTCAACCTTCACATACGTCTGACTGACTCTTCTCACACTTTACCGCTATTTATATCTCCCAGGCACTATTCTGGAAGCTTCAAGAACGTTCACTTATTGCGCTGGAGTACAAAGTAGAAGATTCCAGTAGCCTCTATCCTTTTCTCTCTTTCGGCAAGCGCCCCAACAATGCGGCCATTCTCTGTCTCTTTCCTTCGGCTCCTTTGCGGTAGTGCCGACAATAATGCGATGGGTGACAATTGCGGCTGTCGGCAATTAGATGCGGCGGGCGCGGTGACACTGCTCCCTCCTCAGAGCTGGTCGTCCCGACCAGCACTATCACTGCGGCATCTCCCTTGCGCCCCGGCGGACTATCCCATCGAACCTCTTCTCCAGGAGGCACGATCCTAGGTATCGCTGTTGGATAGTGTCCCTTGGTCTGGGTAGGACGATGTATGCCATCCTGCTTCGAAATTCTGCAACAGTACCGCCGGTCTTGACGGTCCCTCGTCCAGTTGCCCTTCTTCCTGGTGTGTTGACGGGCCATCCTGCGCACTTGGAAACGGCTCACTGGGTACCATGTCCGCCGACCTCTCTGGCGCACCTTCGCAGCCACCTTGCTTCCGATGGGTCCGGCAACAAGCCCCGCCACATCCGCGCGAGTCGCGTCCACCGCTGCACTCGTGTTCACTCGTGCTCGGCACGGCCTCTCCTGTATCCTGCCGTCCAAGATGATGTCCACCATTCTTTTGTTCACGGCACTATGCGTCAGGTAATTGGATGGCTCCGACGGTCCCCCCATGTCACACGCCAAGTCGGTTCTTGCGTGTTGCTCGTTTGCTTGTGCGCTTCCCTGCTGATCGTCCTCCACGTCATATCCTGGTTGGTTACGTACCCGACACACTCCTCCAGGGGATCCTCGACGACGCCCCTGAACTGTCCCTTTGTCTTCCCCGAGACGTACATTTTCGTTATCTGAAACGGGCGCAACTGTCGCCTCGGCCACTAGGTGCTCCCTCCCCGAGTCCGTGCTATTCCGTCTGCCCCTGGCATCCAGTACTTTGACGCTCTCGTCAACTCTTACTACCAGGGCGCCAAGACGTTCCCCGTCGTCCTCCACGACGTCCACGTGCTGGCAGAGGTCTTCCACCTTTTCGCCGAGTTCTTTCACGTCTTCCGTCACGCCAATCAGTTCGTCAATTTTCGCCGATAGCTCCGTCTTCATCTCTTTCAGCTCGGCAGCGAGGTTGTCGTTTCTCGTCTTCATTTTGGCAACGAGGTTGACGTTTGCCGTCTTCATCTCTCTCAGCTCGGCAGCGAGGTTGTGTCTCGTCTTTATTTCTTCTTTCAGCTCGGCAAAGAGGTTGTCGTTTGCCGTCTTCACTTTGGCAACAAGGTTGTCGTATGACGTTTCCATTTTGGCAAATAATTCTTTCATCATTGCCATCATCCTGGTTTCCGAATCTCCCTCCATCTTGGTTCTAACGTTGCAACTTCTGACGATGTAATGAAACTAGAAGCAATTCGACGAATCCCACTTCTGACACCAGTGTAACTTTTGGTGTGGGTGTGAAGTAAAGTAGACAGATGTAGTCGAGATAAAGAAACACTTCTATTTCCGTAAACAGTAACTTTGTACACTCGTTGCAACAGCAAGAAAGTCTTTTCCGATTCTCCAACAGCACGGCTCCGAATTCGTAACACAAAGAACTAACTCTTCTCCGTCGGCACAACTCTCCACATCGTCTGTCCGTCTCCGTCGGCACGACTACTCAACCTTCACATACGTCTGACTGACTCTTCTCACACTTTACCGCTATTTATATCTCCCAGGCACTATTCTGGAAGCTTCAAGAACGTTCACTTATTGCGCTGGAGTACAAAGTAGAAGATTCCAGTAGCCTCTATCCTTTTCTCTCTTTCGGCAAGCGCCCCAACAATGCGGCCATTCTCTGTCTCTTTCCTTCGGCTCCTTTGCGGTAGTGCCGACAATAATGCGATGGGTGACAATTGCGGCTGTCGGCAATTAGATGCGGCGGGCGCGGTGACAATATTCTTCACGATTCTGATCTCCTGCACTCACATGACTTTCTCTACTCTTGTACTAACCATTCTTACAAACTCTTATTCCTATATATTCTTCATGATTCTGATCTCCTGCACTCACATGACTTTCTCTACTCTTGTACTAACCATTCTTACAAACTCTTATTCCTATATATTCTTCACGATTCTGATCTCCTGCACTCATATGACTTTCTCTACTCTTGTACTAACCATTCTTACAAACTCTTATTCCTATATATTCTTCATGATTCTGATCTCCTGCACTCACATGACTTTCTCTACTCTTGTACTAACCATTCTTACAAACTCTTATTCCTATATATTCTTCATGATTCTGATCTCCTGCACTCACATGACTTTCTCTACTCTTGTACTAACCATTCTTACAAACTCTTATTCCTATATATTCTTCACGATTCTGATCTCCTGCACTCACATGACTTTCTCTACTCTTGTACTAACCATTCTTACAAACTCTTATTCCTATATATTCGTGTTAGTTGAGATAAACATTTGCAGGAATTATCTTATTGCTGATTTCCTTATAGATACAAGGGGAATATGGGAATACGGTAGGCTTTCAGCAATAGTCAAATGTTTTAAAGTTTCGAGATTCCATTCTCTTTGCACGGTTAGCACAAAAAATGAACAACGATGTTGCATTTGACGAAAGTTTGTTTTCGGAATCTCACTCAAATAACAAGGAATATCTCCGAAATGGTTCACTTTACAAAAAAACTTTGTTTTGATATAAATTGTGTGTTTTAATAAAGTCTACATTTTTGTGCAGTAAGATTTGGTCTAACTCTTTTCAGTTTACCAGTCATACAAAATTCATCCTGAGTAAATAGGACCACGTGGGCTATAGCCAGGAAATTCAAAATATACTTTCACTTGTCGTAAAAATATGTTAAACATATGACATTTTAATCAAAATCGTTAGCCATTTTCGAGAAAATTACAATTATCAAAACGTTTTCCATATTAAGTGTAGTTTAGAGTGGAGGATTTTTCTTCAAAATCTTCGTGTTGCATCCTTAAAAGATATTAAATTTAAATACCTACTTTGGTTTTTAACGAGTTTTCATTTTTGAGTTATACTGTTTACAGACAGAAACACACACACACACACACACACACACACACACACACACACACACACACACACACACACACACACACACACACACACACACACACTCACGCGCGCGCGGACCTTTTTCTAAAAATGCTTCTTTTGGATTCAGGGGGCCTCAATACATATATTTCTGGGGAAATCTCGACATCGAATTTGTTGGTGGAATAAATACTTCCCCTACTTACTATTCGTAGTAGAGGAAGTAAAATGGATGCCTTTTATTCTACTATTTGTTAATATTCTTTGTAATCATATAGGTAAGCAATTCACAAACTAATACCCATATCAGTTGCAACAATACTGCAACAATTGCAACAATACTTTAATACTGAAAAATACAGAGGAAATGTGGAAATGTCTTTACCTCTAGGAAAATGTAAAAGCGTAACAAAAATTTTGAGAACACAGATCCTCTCGCTAAAGGTAAAACAAAAGCAAACAAACAGTGAAATGCACCCAAGCTCTCTTGTCCCTTTTCACACGTGCAAAACCAACTAACTGGCACAGCCTGAGGCAATAGCCATTCTGCGTTCCCCAAATAACAATAAGGAAAACTTCATTTCCGCTCTCTGGCACAAGCATTAAATGAAGCAGAACAAAGTAAAACTTTTCTGTTGTTGTCCATACTCTCTTTCAATTAAATGTCCCCTCTAAATCGGGCTTTCTGAAAACGGATAATTTTGTTTCACTCTGCTCTTGTTTTAATATTCATCTAATGCAGTTTCATGCTTTCCCGCTTGTGAGAATGTTAGTCTGTTTACTGCGATCTGATTTCCTTTGGTCTTCGCTTCTGGCGCATTGGGGTTTATTATTATTCACAAGGTTATTTAGGAAAGGTTGTAGTTATTGTTTTCTTTGAATTGCGATTATAGATTACTTCTTTTTCTTCTACATTGTTTAGGCTATGCAGCCCGTTCCGGCGAAGCCATCAGTGGAGTCCAACATCTCGTGCTCCTCTGGGGTTATACAGGGTGGAAGTGAAATGATCCATCAGACTTTAACAGCGAATTTCTCATGTTGTGAAGAACAAGAAAGTCTAGTACCAAAATGTTGAAAAGTTTATAGTTTTCTAGAAAAAAATATTTTTATCAAAAAAATTTATCGTCACCTGGCTGAGTTATTATTGATTGAAGATTCTTGATTTATGGCTATGTCAACTTTTTCCTTTGGCGTATTTCAATAGATTCGACGTCTTTGTTGCCCTTTTGTTGCAATAAATTATGGATTTTTTAAATTTAATTTACAAAAAACCGTTGAATCTATTGAAATACGCTAAAGGAAAAAGTCGTTTATTCAATTTTCTATGAGCATAGCTATAAATCAAGAACCTTCAATACATAATTTTTCAGTCAGGTGATGTTCTTTTTTTCATAAAAATATTTTTTTCTAGAAAACTCTAAACTTTTCAACATTTTAGTATTAGACTTTCTTATTATTCACAGCATGAGAAATTCACTGTTAAAGTTTGACGGATCATTTCACTTCCACCCTGTATAGAAAGGTTCTCTTAGGCATCCTTTCTTCCCTCCTCAGTAAGTGTTCCGTCCATTTCTTGTTATTTGTTTTAATTTTGTCTTCTAATTTATATATATAGTTCTCTTCTCTGCTGCTTGTATTCTACTACTATCCTTTGATTTTATTACCCAACTTGTCCCAATTGTCACGTAACCAAAAGCTTGTCACTAATAATGTGGATACACAGCACAAACACTTGTTGGGAAGGTTTGAAGGTTTATTGCTTTACCCAGTACAAAGGTATTTGTAAACATGACAATTATGCAGTGGTTTATGATCAAGTTCACTTTTGTGTTTATAAGACCATTGGGGTGTCAGGTTATGTTTCCAACTTCCACGGACTTTGCGTGACTAAGTACAGTGCCATCTCACATTATCAGCAATGTCTCCTTTATTTCAAGGAAGTAAACATAGACATTACCCACATCATCAATTTGCACGATGTCACTCGGGCACATTCATTCGCCACGTGTACAGAATACCTGTGTACGTGGTGAACTAAACTATCAGTTATATATTTCTAGTAGCTTCCAAGATTTCAGGTTTACTGTTAGTGTCATGTTAGTGCCAGTGAAAATGTCAAACTAGAAGAAAAGACAAGTTAACATGACAGTGGAAATTATATGGTTTGTGTTAAAGAGACCGGACAAAGGGTGGCATATTGATACATAATACATTTTAGAATGTTATCTTTTGTTTTCTATATTGACGCAAACGTTCCTCTCCGTCGAAGACGTCGCCTTTAATACCTATCAGATCTCGTATTTGGTGTCCGGACTAGCTCTAGCAAGAGGTCCTAATCTGCAGGGTATGCGTGAGTTATGGTAGGAATGGAACCAAACGAAGAATCAACCAACATATCACTTTATTTGTAAATTTCCAGATTTGTAGAGAACTGGCGACGATATTCAAATAGAATGTAACTTTGTAACTTCTACTACAACGTTATAACACTTTAACTTTGTCACCCTTTAGCAACCGCCGAATTATGTATAAGTGCTAGCTTACGTACAACTCCCAAGTTGCACGTGCGTTATCTCGACTCGATTCAAGACGAGTGTGTGTTGCGTTGCATTTGTTTTTGCGCGAGCAACACGAAGGAAGTGATTTCCATTGGTTAACTTTAGAGCACGTCATGGTAAGATAGGAATCAGCCCGCTGAATCACTATGGCTTAGTACAAACAACAATTGTAACCTTATCACTCTTTAAATCTGCCTAGGCTTCCATTCTTGCGACTTCAACATATTCAGCTTTATTACGTTTTCCCCTTAACTATTGACTAGAATCTCCTTTTGTTTCTTTCCATTATCAAATATATATTGACATTATAATTTCGGTTTCTATATTGTGCTGGAGTATGCATTTATGTAATTTGCAGTGTTATGTTATGAGTTGTGAATAACAGTCCCCTTATATCCGTAAAACTCAACATTTCGGTAACTCAACAACCTGTCGGTCCACATTAGCTCGAGTTATCAGGATTCTACCGTATTCGAAGATACAGCTTGTAAAGGAGCCAAATAATCTATAAGTAGGACTGCTTTTTCAAACGATTTAATTATAGTCTTTTGTTTTTCCAGGTAATGTAAATAAAATATTGCATAGAAACGTGTTTTTAAGATGTTGTGGTATCAGTATGGAAGTAAATAACAGTAGACAGAGAAAGCTTAGTGGATTGACCAACTTTTTGAGTTACCTTGATACGCGCGCAGACTTGAGGCCGACTAACAAAGGAGCATCTGGCTGCGGAAAGTTAAAGGAAAGTAACCCTCCGGGGAATCGTCCCACAGAGTGTGAAAACGTGTTCCTGGCAGGCACACACCCACACTTTGGGAAATGGGCCTCCTCCTTTAAAACTGTTTTATGTTACACACAGCAAGTGTAAACTGTGAGCTCATGTAAAATGGAGGGAGATCTTTAGTGCGTTCATAAAGCTCGCGAGAACAAGCTCTCCATGCAGTTAATTATAAAGTCGTGTGTACGGAGTCATCTTGTATCGTGGTGATATATCTGGGGGGGGGGGGGTATTCAAAACATTTATCTTGTCGCATCTTTGGAACACGTTGCATTTGTTTGTTATCCATCCGTCTTTTCGCTCCTCACGCGTGCACGTGGACTTCTGTTTAACCCTTTAGTTGGCAGCGTTGCTTATAAGCAACATATACATTTGCTCAGCTTTGAGACTCTTTTACTAGCTATTTCTCTCATGTTTTGCTAATTTAAATAAATAGAATTCAAGTATTTGTAGCTATCTTCTATTGTAAAAAAAATTAATTGTAGTGTTTTCCTTTCTTGTTTAAGAAAAAGAAGCAAAATCCATGCAGCTGAAGTCAGCTGCCAACCGTACCATTAGACCGATTTTACTTGGGCCCTCCCCCTCCTTTACCACAAGTACATATGACTGCAATTGGTGGGATTCGAACTCGCGATGTTTGACTTTGAATGGCTGGTCTGTCCACTGTGTATCGCCTTAACCATCACGGCTATTCGAATCGCTTCAGCTAAGACCCCTTCGAAAGCGACATGAAAACCGGTTTAGGAATTAGAGGAAGAACGGCATATGTATCAAAATAAATTGCCAATTAAAGGGTTAAAATTTGTCCTTTGGAGCTTCAAACATGTCCAGTGATATCTCGATGCTTTCTCTGCCTATTACATTATATACATATAGTAGAGAAAGTAACAATGCATTATTAATCATAATCATACTTCTAAAAGAGCCCGCCTCTGTGTTGTGGCGGTAGCGTGTCTACCTGACATCCAGTAGGTTCCGAGTTCGAATCTCGGCTAAGGTAAGTTATGCGGATAAGGTATTTTATCCTGAGAAGACGAATGACCGGCAACTTTAACCTCTTTGGACCTCAGACTCATTTGAGCATCATTTCTCCATTTCATTTACATCGTCCGATATGGCATTGCGTAGCCTAAACTATCCTCTACATGGAAAACTTATAGAAAATTTTAATTTTTTCAAAAATGGTTCTACCATTTTGATTAAAATGCAATATTATATGACAAATAAAATTTATATTTTGAATAGCCCACGCGTCATGTTTACTCTTGTCAAATCACGAGGTTATGGAACAAAGATATTTGAGTTTTGTCAACGGACCGAGAAGCAGTTATAGTCCTAGTGTTGGTAATTTATTTATTTATTTATTTATTTCCTTGCATGTAATTAGTTATTAAAGTTCATGCAGCGCATATTATAATTTATTTACTGCTCTTTCCTGACACCCAATGCCTCTTTCAAATGTGTTCTAATTAACTGATAAATGCACTATTTTTTCGAGAGGTGCTGTAGTCAGACAATATGGCCAATCGACTGTAGAAAAGAACACGGAGAAGCCTCAGCCTACAAAAGAAAACCATCATGTGACAGGAAAAAGGGCCAGGCTAAAGAAAATAAGTACTTCAAAAGAAAAACTTGGTTCACAATAGGACAAGGACAGTTGGTTTTGTGGAATTGACAAAGCGTTGGATATGCACCTGTGTGCAGTTTGTGACGTTTACATTCATGAGGAATGTGCTGGTATTTTTAAGACGTACTCATAAGTCCTGCGGGTGACCCAAATAATCTTTTTCTGTTCGTTTTCATGCTGCAACTTTGAATTATTTGTACCTCATGTCAGAATACTTTCTAACTAGGACAGGATTAATCCAATAATTATATGAAAGAATATGTTATTATACTTAATTTTAGATCAGAATAAAATAAATATACATTTTTATTTAAGTTGGCCATATTACATTCACATGGGCATGTTACATGCAGAATGCAATGTTCTAAAATTGAAATTCAAAATCTGATGTGTTGCACTCACATGACTTTCTCTACTCTTGTACTAACCATTCTTACAAACTCTTATTCCTATATCTTCTTCATGTTAGTTGAGATAAACATTTGTACAAATTATCTTATTGCTTATTTCCTTGAAGGTGCAAGAGGAATACAGTAGGCTTTGTGCGATAGTCAAATGTTTTAAAGCTTTGAGATTCTGTTGTCTTTGCACACTTAACATATAAAAAAATGAACAACGATGATCCATTTCACGAAAGTTCCAAGTTTTCCGAAACTCACACACATAACAAGGAATATCTCCGAAATGGTTAACCCTACAAGAAAATTTATTCAGACATAAATTATGTATTTTAGCAAAATCTACATTTTTGTATAGTATGATTTGGTCTATCTCTAACGGTTTACCAGTTATGCAAAGGTCGTCCAGAGTGAATACGACTACAGGGGCTATAGCCAGAAAATTCAAGATATACATTTCATTTGTCATAAAAATATGGCATTTTAATCAAAATCGTTAGACCCATTTTCAAGAAAATCAAAATTTTTCCATGTAAAGAGTAGTTTAGGGTGGGGCTATTTTCTTCAATATCTTCGTGTCGCATCCTTGTAAGACATTAAACTTAAATACCAACTTTGGTTTTTAACCGACTTTTCGTTTTTGAGTTATGTTGTCCACAGACTGACAGACTAACACACAAACTGACACACAGACACACACACGGACCTTTTTCTAAAAATGCTTTTTTTGGATTCAGGGGGCCTCAAAACATATATTGCCGGTGAAATCTCGACATCGAATTTTTGAGGGAATACAATACTTCCTCTACTTACCAGTAGAGAAAGTAAAAATGGTAGGGTTTAAGGTAAGTCATTATATATTTTTCATGTATAGTCAATTAGACATGGTATAAGCTTAATTACATACTTTTCTTTTAGTGAGTACAATTGAAATTAAGGTGGCCATATTTGCATGACCTACCTTATGAAACCTCGGCATCGGCAGGTACGCATGCCATTAAACACACTGTTCATTATTTGCAACACAAACAAACGAAGAAGCCAATGCTTGTTAGTGAATAAGGACCACGTAAGGACTTAATTACAAAGGGGAAGCCATTGCTCCACCGGACCGTGGCTTGGCGGTATTGCAACGCTTAGTGGTGGCACGCTCAAATCGGCCGGAAAATCTAATTAATAAATGAAGCATGCACGTGTCTGCCCTTTACTTTGAGGCGAATCCTCCCCCCCTTATTGTGCCGGCAGCGAGGGTAAAGGTGAGGAGGCGGTGCGCTGCGGCACGGTACGGTACGTGTGGTTCCAACTCCTTGGATCAGTGCTGTCAAATTTATCTCTCTATTGGAATTCAACTTCTCTCATCTTCCTGGCTCGCATTCGGCAAGTCCTGAGCTCGATTCCCCTTAGCCCGGCTACTATCACCCGCCATTTTACTTTCTCTACTACGTATAGTAAGTAGGGCAAGTACTGTATTCCACTAAAAAATTTGGATGTCGGAAAAGCATTTTTAGAAAAAGGTTCGTGTGCCTCTGTGTCTGTCTGTGAACAGCATAACTCAAAAACGAAAAGCCGGTTAAAAACCAAACTTGGTAGTTGAACATCTTTCAAAGGTACAACAGGAAGATTTTTAAAGAAAATTCCCCCACCCTAAACTAACCTTTATATGCAAATTTTTTCGAGGATGACTGATGATTTTATGTCTAAGATGTATATTTTGAATTTTCTGGCTATAGCCTATGTAGTTCTGTTTACTCTGGATGACTTTTGCATAACAGATAAACCGTAAGAGATACACAAAATCTTAGTAGATAAAAATGTAGATCTTACTAAAACACCAATTTATGCCCAAATATTTTTTTTGTAGGGTGAACCATTTCTGAGATATTCCTTGTTATTTGTGTGAATTTTAAAAAACTTATTTTTTATATCTTACTCGTGCAAAGAGAATGGAATCTCAAAGCTTTAAAAGATTTGACTATCGCTCCCATATTCCCCTTGCACCTACAAGGAAATAAGCAATAAGATAATTTGTGCAAATGTTTATCTCAACTAACACGAAGAAGATATAGGAATAAGAGTTTGTAAGAATGGTTAGTACAAGAGTAGAGAAAGTCATATGAGTGCAACACATCAGATGTTTTCTAGTGGGAAAGTGAATGCTGTAGTGGGTTTATAATGCCATGAATTCCCCTGTACCCTATCTCCTGTCATTTAATTTTATTATATTATTTCACCACCGAAAGCTAATAACTTCTTTCCCATTGTGCGACAAGTTTGATATAGTCTCTACTATATCCGTCTTTGATGGATGTGCTGCTGGCTGCTACAGTGGTGAACTATGGAATATTTCTCTCAGGGTGTATACGTAGTTGGGCGAGTGTGAGAATAGACAACAGTTAAGTTCTCTAGTTGAGAATGTAGAATTAAACTGTTTCTGAATCTTGGCACTAGAAACTGAAACTGAAACTATCTGATGGCTTCTGACACATTAATAACCTTACAGTTTAAAATAACTGTCTTCGTAATAACAAAGAGAAACGTATGTTGTCTCGAGTTGCTGAAACATTAAGTGGAAAGTTCCCTTGTGGCGATCGCCAGGTATGTATAACCCTTGCGCGGTCTTTAGGCACTACTGACTGCCGATAATCGATCATAGTAAAACATTGCTGTAATATAAACGAATGTAAGACTAAGACACGATATTTTATCTATAAGGAATACTTAAGATATTTGTTTATTCAGAAGAGCATCAAATATTTGATTACTTAGGAGATACTGTTCAACGATGGTTTTACAATATTTCGACTGCGCAATGAGCAATAAACGTGTTCAAAGCGTAACACATTCATATTGTTTCGCATCTTTAGCAATATCTAGGGGAGAAATGGTTCACGGCTACTGCAGAGACAGATCAGTGGCGTGCTGCCAGTCTCGTCATTCATGAGAAACCTGGTACTTACAGCAGTGCAAATCACCTTTAAGGTGAAGTACCCAAATATCGTTTTGGAACATACAGAGATTCAGAATTCGAAGAGTTACAGTCAGGAAAGTTGTATATCCATATTTTGAGTCCTGTTCGTGGCATTAATATTTTGAAGCCTAGTTCAACTTTCTATTTACGACTTAAGTTTGTCTCCTCCAGTCAAAGTTTGCTCTAAAGAGAAATTACAAAGCTGGAAAGCTTGGTCCACTGTTAGACTTAGGTGCGTTCTTTAGCATCAACTTCTTAACAGTACTGCCAAGGGGCAAGACGATGCTCCCTTCCCATGCTACACTCAGCCTTGCACGCTCAAAGTTGTATAACGGACTGTTAACCAACTTCACATAAGCCAAATTATTTTTAAGCACTTATTAGATACACGGCTCACTTTACTCACGTTAAAGTAATTTATCTCCATCATAATCATCGTTGTATTTGCCGTCATGGTGTTAAATTGCTATATGTTCCAAAACAGCATCTCGAGAGTTAACTTTCTCAAGGCATCGCAAGAGCTCATAAGCAAATCTGATCCTGTATTGTAATTTGGAAGCAGGGGCAGTTCCAAAGCGCCATAATCATATGCATACTTGTAACTGTTGTATTATAACACAATGTACTCTCTATTGTAACCTGGAAGTTGGAATAGTTACAAGGTCTCACATCATATACATCCTTGTAACTGTTACATTCTTACGCAACGTACTGTATTATAACTTGGTAACAGGGACAGTTCCAAGGTCTCATATCATATACATCCTTGTAACTGTTGTGTTATCACATAACAGACACTCTACGATTAAAGTGTTCCTTTTGGAACTGATTATAAAACTGCTCGTACGATTGGTTAGTTGGAGGGGCCGTGTAATTGAACCTGTGGCGGCGCGGTGACCAAGTGGTTAGACCGCTCATCTCCCACCAAGGAGGCTCAGGTTTGATTCCATGGGACCGCAAGTGAGATTTGTACTGGACAAAACGGCGTCTGGGTGGGTTTTCTCCGGGTTCTCAAGTTTTCCCCGACACCCATTCCACCAAGTGCTTCAACATCACCTTTCATTTTATCCATTGCATCTCATCTCCTGCCTCACTCTCACACCAGGCTTCAGGCTGATCAGCAAACCTAACCCAGAATCCATCTGCTCCTCAACAGGCATCAGACCTGGGGCGCTGACTTGCAGGTCCTGGGATTGAAAGTCCTCAATAGCATGAGGGTAAAACTGTGAAAGAAGAATAACTGAACCTATTCTTATTTTAACTACTCCACTCAAACATGACTTGGTTGAAATTAAACAATCATGCGCATAACAGTTTCAAATTTCAACCAATAACAGACTTCATTGGCGAAAAAATTATCGCACATCATTATCACTTCCTCTGAATTTTAATCATCACCTTCTGTACTCTTCTTATGTTATGATCAGGTTAGATAATCTAGCTTCACTGTGCTACATATGCCCAACAGCTGACGAAATTTGACATAACAGAGCCGCTATTTAAATGTCAAATATGGTTAACTCTCAGTTTGGTGTAACATTAATGCTGAAATAATTCGAAGTGGGAAACCTCAGAACACAGAATACAACAGATGTTTGGAACCAGTTTGACAAATTTTTCTTTGAACGAAATTATACACTAACAGCAGTTACTTCAGCTTCTGACATTACCAGCACCTTAAAAAAATCGAGCATCAATATGATAACCTAGTAGGTCGTGCCAATGGACGCTGTGCTACATATTTCTTTTAAGAGGTTAGTAATACAATACAACATTTAAATAACATTTCACAGGATATATTATCCATTAATTCATGAAATAGTCTTAATAATGTAACTGTGACAGTCAAATTCCCTAGATAAATTGACAATCACTCATGCCATTACTTATAATAACGATTCTAAAATAACCGTTACGTTACCTTCTTCCCTACCTCTCATTGCTGGAGTCTGTTTAGTCAACGTGTGTGCAGTTCGGCCGCCTCCTTTGAGGCACCCTCATAATCATTTTACAAGGGGTCTTCTTCGTCAGTTGTTTCTGCATAGTTGCAACATCTTAAATGAAGCTTTGCAGCAAACAAAGGAGAATAAATCTTATCACATGACTTTCTCTACTCTTGCACTAACTAGTGTTACAAAATCTTATTCCTCTATTTTCTTCATGTTAGTCGAGATAAACATTTGCCGAAATTACCTTATTGCCAATTTTCTTGTAAGTGCAAGGAGAACATGGGAATACGGTAGGCCTTGAGCAATAGTCAAATCTTTCAAAACTGGTCGCCATATGAAGGCTTTCAAATTCCGATCACTTTCCACGGCCAGGAGATAAAAAGGTGAACAACCACCTTCCATCTGAGAAAAGTTTAAGTATTGCAAAACTCACCCAAATAACAAGGAATATCTCCGAAATGGTTCACTCCACAAAAAATTCATTTTGACATAACGTTTGTTTTAACAAGATCTACATTTTTGTATAGTAAGTTTTGGTCTATCTCTTACGGTTTACCAGCTATGTAAAAGTTATCAGGAGTAAACGGGACTATATGCGCTATAGCCAGAAAATTGAAAATACACATTTCATTTGCAGATATGGCGTTTTAATCAAAATCGTTAGACCCATTTTGAAAAAATTCAGCCATTTTGAAAACTTTTCCATGTAAAGGATATTTGGAGTAGAGGAATTTTCTTCAAAATCTTCGTGTCACATCCTTGAAAGATATTAAACTTAAATACCAACTTTGGTTTCCAACCGACTTTTCGTTTTTGAGTTATGCTGTCCACCGACTGACACACACACATATACACACACGCACAGACACACACACACGCACTCACAGACCTTTTTGTTAAAATGCTTTTTTATTTATGAGGCCTCAAAACATGTATATCCGGTGACATCTCGACATCGAAATTTTGCATCGAATACAATACTTCCCCTACTTACTATTCGTAGTAGAGAAAGTAAAAACTGGGATTCAGAATTTTAGCAACCGGGACTCCACGTGGAGTCAACATAGAACTGTCACTTTCTTAAGATCAGGTGTTCAAGGGCAGGGCTAGAGATTCGGCTCTTCTGAAGAGTGGAGACGGATTTATGACAGTCATTTGTTGTGTGTAGCGCGCGTTTTGTTTGTGAAGCAACGGCACACGTGCTGACTAAACAGATTTCTACGCGCCATTAAGGTCTTGTGAACCCAGTGTGTTGTATACCCCTGTTTTGGAAGCACAGAAGTAACTAATTACTTTGTTCTTCACGAATGGTTTGCCATATCCGTTCATCACACACAAATCACGTTCCTAAGCACGCATCACAAACACTGAACGCAAGGAGGTTCTACCACGACCATAAATTTCTCCGGACGCGTCATGCACTTCATGGCAGGCGAGGCAATATTTGAAACGAAGATGAATCTAGGCGTGAACACGGGATATAGCAGCAATTAATAATTTGTTTCGGTGATTAAACGATCCGTGTGTTTCGTTACAACTGTGTTTACTTTTGCCTTTTCTCACTGCGTGATAAATTTATATAAGTCCTCCATTGTTGTTTCTGCTACCGCTCTTTTTATCATAGCCTTATGATATTACCTTCTCTACCGCTTAAGTTTAGGAGAACAATAGACGAAGAAAATCTGATGTGTCGCATTCACATTATTTTCTCGATTCACTCTTGTGCAAACTATTCTTATAAACGTTTATTCTTCAATCTACTTAATGTTAATCGAGATAAATGTCTCTAGAAATCGTTATATTTAATGTAGTAACACTTTGTTTAACTCTCACAGTTTATCACTTACGCAAAACTCATCCAGAATGAAGAGGACTTCAGAAACAATTCCCTGAAACTTGAAGATATCAGGTAGGTGATGCAAATATGGCCTCCTTAATTTGAATTTCTATTTTCGTGGTATAAAATTAAGCATATACTATGACTTACTTTAAACCCTACTATTTTTAATTTCTATTTTTTAAAACGTTGCATTCTTAATGTAATATGACTATGTGGAGGTAATATGGCCAACTTAAAATAAAAATGTATTACTGTACGGAACACACATTTATTTTATTCTGATCTGAAATTAAGGGTAGTAGCATATAATTATTGGACTAATAGTGGCCCACTAGGATTATAACTACCTCTCGGTCCAAAGACAGAACTCAAATGTCTTTGTTCCATTGGTTGGGTTTTCAAATTATCCCACAAGTGGCGCTGTCTAAGGAGAAGACATAACTCGTGATTTGGCATGCTGGTGTCGTCTCTTGGAAAACTTAAAAATTACCAGGTGGGGAGCAAATTGGCCATATTAGCTGCATTGGCCATATTCGCACCAAGTACCTAATATATAACTTGACATGAAAAATATCTTAAAACAGATGGTAATTTTAGCAAAATCGTTAGCCATTTTTTACTAAATCGAACTCTTGTTAACACATTTTCCACGAAAAGTGTAGTTTGGAATGGGTATTTTCTTGAAGACCTATAGGTAGCATTCTTGGAAGACGCTGAATTTAACTACCAAGTTTGGTACTAAACTGACTTCTCTGTTTTTCACACGCGCCTATACCCCCGCACACACACACACACAACCCACACCCAGGAACCTTTTCCTGAAAAGGTTTTTGGATTCAAGAGATCTCAAAACGTGGATTTCCTTTGAAATCTCGGTATCAAATTTTGGGAGGAATTCAATACTCTATATGCTATGTATATGGTAGAGAAAGCAATAAGCGATGGCGACAGCACTAATATCTCTAAGTATATCTGCACTTATAGCTATCGTAGAGCAGTACCTGGGAACATTTTGAGAACATTTGCATAACAATAAGTTTTTCATTTATATAAAATTATACAAAATGCTGGAGAGGATTTCACAGGCTTTTGCAGGAAACTGGTAGCCCATCTTGATTTATTCTCATTTTAAGAAGTTTCTACGCATGCGCAACTGGTGGAATATAATTACCTTAAGGGTTAAATACATAGTGTCGTAGGTGCACTGACGCTTCTCCCACAAGGTCTCCTTACAATTACTACAGTTTCACATGAATGCCACCAGATGGTAGCACACTACGCAGAAATGCCATGTAACGTAACATGCATAGTGCGGAAACTTCTCTGGCTTTTTTCATATCAACTAGAATTTATTTTACACATTACTTCGTTCTTGCCTTAACCGCTGTACTACATTGTGTAAACAACAAATATCCAAAACACTTCTCGAATTATTATTGTGACGACGGGCGCGGTG
This sequence comes from Tenodera sinensis, assembly GCA_030765045.1. NCBI lineage: Eukaryota > Metazoa > Arthropoda > Insecta > Mantodea > Mantidae > Tenodera > Tenodera sinensis. The sequence continues at coordinate 303,997,825 of CM060962.1, forward strand.
CACAATAATGGCTGGTCGGGGCCGGGCTGCCCCACTTCACTGACGGTGCATGTGTCAAAGACACTCAAGGCCAGGCTGTCTCACGCGAGCAAACACGTGGCAACAATCAGAGCAACAGAACCAAAAGGGGGTTTCCAGATAGTTCGAGAAGTCTGCGGCAGCCGACGTATTTGTAGAAGTTCGGGGAAGATCCGTGTTACGTCGTCCTCACTATATAAGGAGGCGAGGCGACGAGAGGAACGAGTAGTTAGTTACAGACGCGAGTCGTGGAGTCAGTCAGTTTTTAGTTTGAATGTGTGTGTTTGTGTGTGTCAGCTACATGTATCGTGAGAGAACAGTTACGGCGAAATGAAGATAGGAAGCAGTTAATGAGTGTTGAGTGATCGTGTCGTCAAAGTCAGCTGTTTGAGAGACAGAGAAACTGAAGAAAAACAGAAAATGGTGTGTTATGGATACCACAAGAAAACACGTGTGAGTTATAATATCACGAAAGATTGCAGATTGTGTTAACGTCAGCAAAAGAGAACTGTGTATTTGTGCAAACATTTTGAAAGAAAATAAAGTAAGAAAAACGTTACTGGACTGGACTTTTGTCGTTATTGTCACACTGGTGTCAGAGGTGCGATTTGCCAATGTGTCGCAATACTCATGAGCAGTCGCTGGTCTAGGGGAAGGAATACCGAAACACGTGCCTTGTTATTTTCTCCCTCTAAATTTCGAACAAAGGTCTTGAGTGAAGCTGTGACCAACACGTGATGGTATTTTGGCCCCTAGCAAGAACCTCAGAGATTGAACCACAGACCACACACTACAATGGGAGGGAGAGCAACCAAGCGATATCCTCACACTTTGCGCTTGAGCTGAACGAGGAGTGGTGGGGCGATTGACCAATTTCAAGCCTCTTGGCGCCCAAAAGCGTGAAAACTTATTGGTCTGGAGAAATAGGATCAATCAGGGCTGTAAAATGCGGAACGTCAATATCTCTAGAACAACGGAGGAAAATACAGTATTGCGATACACACTTGTCTTTACAACACAACATTCTCTTTTGTCAACTTCAAATGGGCATTCGAAAACTCATACTTAACCAGATTTTTTGTTATCTTGAAAACATAACTGTGTAAATAATGGCCTCTTAACCCTTTCATGCCTGGTGTGTATTATAAGATACATAGGCTTTTTTTCCTATTTGTACTAGTTTTAACTTTTTTTCCTCCTATATTCTTGTTATACTGTCTGTCACCAATTAAAAATACATATTTGAGACGTTTTGGATTGTAAAATTTTTTTTTTTTACAATTTATATTGTAGTGGTCTTTTATAAGAAAAGAAGCAAAATCCATGCAACCGCAGTCAAATGATACCCCGTCATCATCCACGCGTGCCATCACACCGATTATTTTATGTGGGCCCTCCCCGTCCTTTACCACAGGCACATTTGACTGCGGTTGCCGAGACTCGAACTCACGACCTCAGGCTTTGAGTGCATGGCCAGTGCACTACGTGTTGCCTCAATGATCATGGCTATTCAAGCCAGCAGGCTGAAGGTGTCCCAGACCACCTAATCTAAACTGGTTTCGAATTAGAGGAAGAACGGCATAAGTAGCAAAATAATTCAGGCATGAAAGGGTTAATTGAATGTGACAAATTTAAATTGCAATACATTTTGTACGCAACATACAAGTACATTGTAGCTAACTAAAATATGAAGTGGTTTTATTAGGTGTTTCCTTATAGTTACTATGGGAATAGAGTACACTAGACCTAGGTGATAGTCAAATTTCTTAGGAGCTGGTCACTAGGTAATGGCTTTGAAATTTCGTTTACCTTGCATGAACCAGGAGGGAAAAAATCTGATGTGTTGCGCTCACATGGCTTTCTCCACTCTTGCACTAACCATTCTTACAAACTCTTATTCCTATATCTTCTTCATGTTAGTTGAGATAAACATTTGTACAAATTATCTTGTTGTTTATTTCCTTGTAGGTAAAAGAGGAATATGGGAATACAGTAGGCTTTGAACGATAGTCAAATCTTTTGAAGCTTTCAAATTCCATTCTTCTTGCACGGCTAGGATACAAAAAATGAATAACGATGATCCATTTGATAAAAGGTTCAAATTTTCCAAAACTCAGACCAATAATTAGGAATATCTCCGAAATGGTTCATTGTACAAGAAAATTTATTTGGACATAAGCTGTATGTTTTAGCAAGATGTAAATTTTTTGTACAATGAGATTTAGTCTATCTCTTACGGCTTACCAGTTATGCCAAAGTCATCCAGAGTAAACAGGACTACAAGGGCTAGGGCCAGAAAATTTAAAATATACCTTTCATTTGTCAGAAAAATATCCCAAAAATATGGCATTTTAATCAAAATTGCTACAGCCATTATCAAAATAAAAATATTCCAAAAATGTTCCATATAAGGGGTAGATTAGGGTGGAGGAATATTCTTTAGAATCTTCCTGTTGTATCCTTGAAAGACATTAAATACCAACTTTAGTTTTTAACGCACTTTTCGTTTTTCAGTTATGCTGTCCACAGGCTGACAGACACACACACTTTTTCTAAAGTTGCTTTCTTTGGATTCAGGGGGCCTCAAAACATATATTTCCGCTGAAATCTCGACATCGAATTTTTGGGTGGAATACAATACTTCCTCTACTTACTATACGTATTAGAGAAAGTAGATTACCTCAAGAAATGAAGAGTTGCAGTGCTTAGCATAGAACCGTCTAGGAATAGTGCAGGAAGGGTGTAAATCATGTTGACACTGTGCAAGGTGTGTATAATTTGTTAGAGCCATTCCGCCACACAATGTGCACCAATCCGCCTTTTGTCTGTCATTCGCCGCGACATCGTCATCTACCTTTTCTGCAGAGCTCCGTTTTAATTGTCTACTCCTCTCCTTGTTCCATTATCAGACTTTGAGGCACTCGTAACAGCAAGCAATAATTTGCTTTATTAAATGCTTCAACATTTCTAGCTTCATTTTAAAGAGAGCACCACGACGAAAACGAAAGTTGCCTTAATTATCAGATTCTATGTTTCAGCCATTTTACGTACAATCATAAAATTAAAGCAAAAATTGACTTTGTGTTTTTTTTATGCTTTCAGTATTTCAGCAAATAATTAAACATCTGACGTGCAATTAAATAACTACCTTCGTACCACAGTTCCTCAGCAATCCCAAATGAAAAATTATGTTACATTCACATGACTTTCTCTGCCTCTTTTTCTACAAACTATCCTTAAAACAGCCTATTCTTTTATATACTTCAGGTTAATCGAAACAATAGGGTTTATTACATGGTTCCTTGTAAGTACAAGGGAAATAAGGGGATACAGTAGGCTTAAGGGATAGTCAAATATTTTATGAGTTGGTCGCCATAGGATGGTTTTAAAATTCCATGCTCTTTACATGGCCAGTAGGGAAAAGAACCGAATAACGACTTCAAGAAAAGTATAAGTGTTGGAAAATATTGAAATTGATGACAAGCAATATATCGGACATGTTTAACTCAAAAAAAGATATTTGTAAAAATTGCGTGGGTTAAGAATATTTTATATTACGATTTTGTCTCTCTTTCGCTTCACTAACTATGGAAGTCATTCATAATGAAGAGAACTTCAGAACATATTGCTAGCAAACTGAAGATATACATTTTCATTTATCATAACAAATCTTCAGAACATGGTATTTTAATCAAAATGTTAAAGAAAATTAAAATTGTAGAAAAACTGTCCATGTAAAGGGTAATTTGAATTGGAGTATCTTGAAAATAATTGTGTCGTGTCTTTGAAAGATTCTCATCTCAAATATCGAACTTGATATTTAACCTACATTTTCGTTTTTGAGTGATGCTCATGCGCGCGCACACACACACACACACACACACACACACACACACACACACACACACGCGCGGACTTTGCTCTACATTTTATTTTTTACTTCCTCTACTACGCATAGTAAGTAGAGGAAGTATTGTATTCCACTCAAAATTACAATGTCGAGATTTCACCGGAAATATATGTTTTGAGGCCCCCTGAATCGGTTAAGAACCAAGATTGGTAATTAAGTTCAATATTTTTCAAGGATGCAGCAGAAAGATTTTGAAGAAAATTCCTCCAGCCGAAACTACCCTTTAGATTGAAAATTCTTCGAACAATTTGATTTTCTCAAAAATGGCTCTAACAATTTTTATTAAAATGATATATGTTTAAGATATTTTATGGTAAATGAAATGTATATTTTGATTCATTCTGGCTATAGCTTATGCTGTTCTGTTTACTCTTGATGACTTTTGTATATCTGGTCAACCGTAAAAGATAGACCAAATCTTACTAAAGAAATATATATGTATAAACACACAAGTTATGTCCAAAGGCCTTTTTTGGAGTGAACCATTTCAAAGATATTCCTTGTTATTTGTGCGAGTTTACAATGCTCATTCTTTTCTCAAATTGGGAGGTCGTTATTCACTTTGCTATCTCTTGGTGGTGCAAAGAGAATGGAATTTCAAAGTCTTCATAGAGCGACCATCTTTGAAAGATTTGACTAGCACTCAAAGTCTACTGTATTCTAATATTTCCCTTGCACTTACAAGAAAATTAGCAATAATATATCTCCAAATGTTTATCTCAACAAGAAGATAGAGGAATAAGAGTTTGTAAGAATAGTTAGTGCAAGAGTAGATAAAGTACTGCGAGTGCAATACATAAGATTTTTTCAATTCAGGGAGTCTCAAAACGTGTATTTCCTGTGAAATCTCAGTTATCAAATTTTTGGATGGAATGCAATACTTCTACTTAACTTAAGCACATAGTAGCGAATGTAACAAGCCGTTTTTAGTGCGGAAGTAGATGAAAGAGGGTAGAGAAAATCATCTGATTGTAAGACATCAATTGTTTTAATATACTCTTAGGTACGTCAACACTTAAGCATTCGTCGAAATATCTACATCGAAGTTTGGGCGGAATGTAATTCTTCCTCTACCTTAACAGAGCGGTAGACACTAAGCCTGAGTAGGTTATTATAAAGAAAATTTCAATGCTGTATTTATGGTGTTCGACGCGGCTTGTAACCCTCATCCCTTAAGCTGATAAGGATTATACATACTTTTAAGCATATTTTAAGCGGAAGTGACTGTACAAACATCCCCTCTGCAATTCACCGTGACAATAACGTCCCCCTCCCTCATCAAGGAGGCTCCCCTGCTGGGGGTGGAAGATTGGATTATCTATCTGCGTACCTTGGACGCCAACCCGGACATAGCTGTGGTTGCATTGCCTTATCTCATGAAGCTAACACCTGCCTGGCTTGCTGGTGGACTTTTCAAGTTCGTTTACCTACATAGGTATATGTAGTTATTTGGCAGGTATTTCTCTCGGCTTGTCCGCTATTGATTTGACTTCCTGTCATGGCTGAGGTTTGTTTGAAAGGGACTATTGGTTTTAAATCATATTACTTCCTACTCAATATGTTGACTTTGAAACTCCACACTCCTTTCGTAACATCGCGAGAAACAGAGAAATGAAAATTTAACACAAAGGATTTCAAAGCTAAAACCAATAACAAGGAATATCTCGGAAATGGTTAGCTAAAAAAAAAAATCTATTTGACAAATTGTGTGCTTTCACGAGATATACATTTTTTCACCGATAACATTTACGCTACCTCTTACCAATTATGTAAAGGTCATCCAGAAGGAAGATCTGACAGGCTGTTTCAGAACATTTTAGATATACATTCCATTTGTTATGAAAATATGTTAACCATGTGGTATTTTCTTCAAAACTGTTAGATCCGTTTTTGAGAAAATAAAGATTTTCCAAAATGTTTCCATGTAATGCTAGTTAAGGGTGGGGGATTCTGTTGAAAATCTCGTGTTGCATTCTTGAAACATTCTGAACTTAAATACCAACTTTTGTGTTTAACCGACTTTTATTTTTATGCTGTTCCAAAACACACACACACACACACACACACACACACACACACACACACACACACACACACACACACACACACAGAAGGCGTTTTATAGAATTTTTTGTGCTGCATTCAGAGAGTCTTAAAGCACCTATTTTCGGTGAAATCTCGATCTTCAATTTTTGGGTGGAATACACTACCTCCTCTACTTATATACTGTAGTGATGTAGTAGAGAAAGTAAACACAATTTCAGAAAAGTTTGTGTGTGCGTGTGTGTTGGTATATGTGCGCGTGTATATGCGTGCGTATGTGTGTGGGTGTGTGCGTGTGTATGTGTGTGGGTGTGTGTGTGGTGTGTTAGTGTGTGCGTGTGTGTGTTTGCGTATGTGTGTATGTGTATGCGTGCGTATGTGTGTGGGTGTGTGCGTGCGTGTGTGTGTGCGTGCTTGTGTGTGTGGGTATGTGCGTTAGTGTGTGCGTATGTGTGTATGCGTATGCGTGTGTATGTGTGTGGGTGTGTGCGTATGTGTGTGTGAATGTTTGTGCGTATGTGTGAGTGTGTGTGCGTGTGTATGCGTATCTGTGTTGGTATATGTATGCGTATGTGTGTTGGTATGTGTGTGCCTGCGTGCGTATGTGTGAGTGTGTGGGTGTGTGTGTTGGTATATGTGTGCGTGTGTATGCGTATATGTGTTGGTATGTGTGTGCGTATGTATGCGTATGTGTGTTGGTATATGTTTGTGTATGGGTATGTGTGCGCGTGTGTATGCGTATGTGTGTTGGTATATATGTGCGTGTGTATGCGTATGTGTGTTGGTATATGTGTGCGTGTGTATGCGTATGTGTGTTGGTATATGTGTGCGTATGTGTGTTAGTATATGTGTGCGTGTGTATGCGTATGTGTGTTGGTATATGTGTGCGTATGTGTGTTGGTATATGTGTGCGTGTGTATGCGTATGTGTGTTGGTATATGTGTGCGTGTGTATGCGTATGTGTGTTGGTATATGTGTGCGTATGTGTGTTGGTATATGTGTGTGCGTGTGTATGCGTATGTGTGTTGGTATATGTGTGCGTGTGTATGCGTATGTGTGCGCGTGAGTATGCGTATGTGTGTTGGTATATGTATGCGTATGTGTGTTGCTATATGTGTACGTGTGTATGCGTATGTGTGTTGGTATATGTGTGCGTGTGTATGCGTATGTGTGTTGGTATATGTGTGCGTGTGTATGCGTATGTGTGTTGGTATATGTGTGCGTGTGTATGCGTATGTGTGCGTGTGTATGCGTATGTGTGTTGGTATATGTGTCCGTGTGTATGCGTATGTGTGTTGGTATATGTGTGCGTGTGTATGCGTATGTGTGTTGGTATATGTGTGCGTGTGTATGCGTATGTGTGTTGGTATGTGTGCGTGTGCATGCGTATGTGTGTTGGTATGTGTGCGTGTGTATGCGTATGTGTGTTGGTATATGTGTGCGTGTGCATGCGTATGTGTGTTGGTATATGTGTGCGTGTGTATGCGTATGTGTATTGGTATGTGTGTGCGTGTGTATGCGTATGTGTGTTGGTATATGTGTGCGTGTGTATGCGTATGTGTGTTGGTATATGTGTGCGTGTGTATGCGTATGTGTGTTGGTATATGTGTGCGTATGTGTGTTGGTATATGTGTGCGTGTTGGTATATGTGTGCGTGTGTATGCGTATGTGTTGGTATGTGTGTGCGTGTGTATGCGTATGTGTGTTGGTATATGTGTGCGTGTGTGTTGGTATATGTGTGCGTGAATATGCGTATGTGTGTTGGTATATGTGTGCGTGTGTATGCGTATGTGTGTTGGTATATGTGTGCGTATGTGTGTTGGTATATGTGTGCGTATGTGTGTTGGTATATGTGTGCGTGTGTATGCGTATGTGTGTTGGTATATGTGTGCGTATGTGTGTTGGTATATGTGTGCGTGTGTATGCGTATGTGTGTTGGTATATGTGTGCGTGTGTATGCGTATGTGTGCGCGTGTGTATGCGTATGTGTGTTGGTATATGTGTGCGTATGTGTGTTGGTATATGTGTGCGTATGTGTGTTGGTATATGTGTGTGCGTGTGTATGCGTATGTGTGTTGGTATATGTGTGTGCGTGTGTATGCGTATGTGTGTTGGTATATGTGTGCGTGTGTGTGCGCGTGTGTATGCGTATGTGTGTTGGTATATGTATGCGTATGTGTGTTGCTATATGTGTACGTGTGTATGCGTATGTGTGTTGGTATATATGTGCGTGTGTACGCGTATGTGTGTTGGTATATGTGTGCGTGTGTATGCGTATGTGTGTTGGTATATATGTGCGTGTGTATGCGTATGTGTGCGTGTGTATGCGTATGTGTGTTGGTATATGTGTGCGTGTGTATGCGTATGTGTGTTGGTATATGTGTGCGTGTGTATGCGTATGTGTGTTGGTATATGTGTGCGTGTGCATGCGTATGTGTGTTGGTATATGTGTGCGTGTGTATGCGTATGTGTGTTGGTATATGTGTGCGTGTGTATGCGTATGTGTGTTGGTATATCTGTGCGTGTGTATGCGTATGTGTGTTGGTATATGTGTGCGTGTGTATGCGTATGTGTGTTGGTATGTGTGTGCGTGTGCATGCGTATGTGTGTTGGTATATGTGTGCGTGTGTATGCGTATGTGTGTTGGTATATGTGTGCGTGTGTATGCGTATGTGTGTTGGTATATGTGTGCGTGTGTATGCGTATGTGTGTTGGTATATGTGTGCGTGTGTATGCGTATGTGTGTTGGTATATGTGTGCGTATGTGTGTTGGTATATGTGTGCGTGTGTATGCGTATGTGTTGGTATGTGTGTGCGTGTGTGTGCGTATGTGTGTTGGTATATGTGTGCGTGTGTGTTGGTATATGTGTGCGTATGTATGCGTATGTATGTTGGTATATGTGTGCGTATGTGTGTTGGTATATGTGTGCGTGTGTATGCGTATGTGTGTTGGTATATGTGTGCGTGTTGGTATATGTGTGCGTGTGTATGCGTATGTGTGTTGGTATGTGTGTGCGTGTGTATGCGTATGTGTGTTGGTATATGTGTGCGTGTGTATGCGTATGTGTGTTGGTATATGTGTGCGTATGTGTGTTGGTGTATGTGTGCGTATGTGTGTTGGTATATGTGTGCGTATGTGTTTTGGTATATGTGTGCGTATGTGTGTTGGTATATGTGTACGTGTGTATGCGTATGCGTGTTGGTATATGTGTGCGTGTGTATGCGTATGTGTGTGTTGGTATATGTGTGCGTATGTGTGTTGGTATATGTGTGCGTATGTGTGTTGGTATATGTGTGCGTGTGTATGCGTATGTGTGTTGGTATATGTGTGCGTATGTATGCGTATGTGTGTTGGTATATGTGTGCGTATGTGTGTTGGTATATGTGTGCGTGTGTGTTGGTATATGTGTGCGTGTGTATGCGTATGTGTGTTGGTATATGTGTGCGTATGTATGTTGGTATATGTGTGCGTATGTGTGTTGGTATATGTGTGCGTGTGTATGCGTATGTGTGTTGGTATACGTGTGCGTGTGTATGCGTATGTGTGTTGGTATATGTGTGCGTGTTGGTATATGTGTGCGTGTGTATACGTATGTGTGTTGGTATGTGTGTGCGTGTGTATGCGTATGTGTGTTGGTATATGTGTGCGTGTGTGTTGGTATATGTGTGCGTGTGTATGCGTATGTGTGTTGGTATATGTGTGCGTATGTGTGTTGGTATATGTGTGCGTATGTGTGTTGGTATGTGTGTGCGTATGTGTGTTGGTATATGTGTGCGTATGTGTGTTGGTATATGTGTGCGTATGTGTGTTGGTATATGTGTACGTGTGTATGCGTATGTGTGTTGGTATATGTGTGCGTATGTGTGTTGCTATATGTGTACGTGTGTATGCGTATGTGTGTTGGTATATGTGTGCGTATGTGTGTTGGTATATGTGTGCGTGTGTATGCGTATGTGTGTTGGTATATGTGTGCGTGTGTATGCGTATGTGTGTTGGTATATGTGTGCGTATGTGTGTTGGTATATGTGTGCGTATGTGTGTTGGTATATGTGTGCGGGTGTATGCGTATGTGTGTTGGTATATGTGTGCGTGTGTATGCGTATGTGTGCGTGTGTATGCGTATGTGTGCGCATGTGTATGCGTATGTGTGTTGGTATATGTGTGCGTATGTGTGTTGGTATATGTGTGCGTATGTGTGTTGGTATATGTGTGCGTGTGTATGCGTATGTGTGTTGGTATATGTGTTCGTATGTGTGTTGGTATGTGTGTGCGTGTGTATGCGTATGTGTGTTGGTATATGTGTGCGTGTGTATGCGTATGTGTGTTGGTATATGTATGCGTATGTGTGTTGGTATATGTGTGCGTGTGTGTGTTGGTATATGTGTGCGTGTGTGTGTTGGTATATGTGTGCGTATGTGTGTTGGTATATGTGTGCGTATGTGTGACCGTAAGATACAGTGAAAGCTTACTGCAGAAAAAAATATAGATGTTAAAGCACACTCGCTGTGTCAAATGCATTTTTTTGGTGGAGGCAACCATTTCTGAGATATTCCTCGTTATTGATTTTATATTTAAAATAGGCTTACATTGGATTTAACAAACCACTTTAAAGGTTTTAGGTAGCCAAAAAACTTAGCTGTATTCTGATTTATGAAGCTTCCGAAAGTTTAATATCAACAAAAATATAAAAAGCCTTAATCTGCTGCTACCTGTGAATTGTGAATTAAACACTTGGTAGCAGTCACTGCGATAATGAACTTATGTTGGGAACACACAAGGTTGTTTGTCACTTTCATAGTTAGCGCGGATTACTGGTCGCATACGCTGTGTGTCCGTTCCCATGGAGATGCTAAAGAGAGTGGAAATATTTCACAGCCAATACTGATAGAGGCGGCCGCGGCCCTGGCCCTCGCCCTGCCTTTATTCAATTACTTTGTTGGTGGAGAGGTACATTTAGCCTTCGCCGTGAGAGTAGGCCACCACACTTAACAGTCCTGTGGAGCAAGTAGCCTACACAACTATCTGCGGGCGTTGTTCATTCCTTCTCCAATATGACTCCGAATTAAACTGCAGTGAATATTTGAACTACAAAATGTTGGAATCCAGAGAGAACCGAAAATAAACACACTAGAATATGGATGTTGACAGATATGTTTTCACTTGTTAGGTGATGGTTTAGTAACATTGTTGCAAGTGAGATAGCTCCGTCTGTAAGGTGCGAGGCTAGTATTTGGGATATTCCAGGTCGAGTCCCGTCAGGTTGGTCATGCTTTTTTCGTGGCTTCTCCGGGTAGGTAGGCGAATGCTGCTGAGGTTCCTTTTCTCCCACCACTTTCCTGTCCCTATCATTGCCTATTTCAGTGTTGATGGACCAGCTGACGGCGGTCGGTATGTTGCGTCTGTTAGGTTGATTGTGTGCTTTGGAAAGGTTTCTCCTTGGAGTTTGATTGGTCTCCTGAGGCTAAAGCGTGGCTGGTCAGAATGTAGAATCGTTGGGGACCCCGTCCTCGCTGGCCTGCTGGCAGGTCTAGTCTCCCTACTTCCGATGCTGTGATCCACCCTCTAGAGGCTCCTACCCCTACTACCGTTGTAGCATGTGTCAAATATTGTTAACTTTTTGTACAGTTTTATTCTTTATTCATTTATTCTTTATTTGTCATTGATAATTTGCATTGGTGAAATTTTACACAATGCTTCAAAATACCGCATAATTAAAGAAAATTAGGTTCAATAACTTAGATCATCCTTTGGTTATATTTCTTTACAAAGCTAGATTACACTTTGTAATATTAAGGTTTATGTAAAACATGATAAAGTACGGCGAGTAGTTAGATCATTCGCTTCTCACCAAAGCGGCCCGGGTTCGATCCCAGGCAACTGCATGTAGGATCCTTGGTGGACGAAGCGGCGTAGGGGCGGGTTTCCTCCGGGTTCTCCGGTTTCCCCCGCCATCTCATTCCACCGGTGCTCCATCTTCATTCCATGTGTTATCATTGTCACCACCTGCGGTGCCGTAGTAGTAAATGTGGGCGTTAAACACTACCAAAAAATGATAAAGTATATAGAACTCTGTTAAAAAAGGAGGTCCCATCACTACTAAAACAAAAGCTCTTCGCTATTTCTACACATCTTCCCTTACCAAATAAACGTGTCGTTTTTGGACGTTTGTGGACCGGTTTTGGAATTTACATAAATGGAAACTAGCTGGCCTTAAAATGCCATGCTCTTTCCACGCAATCGCAAGAAACAACTGCACATCGACTGGTCTTAATGAACCCGAACGGATATCCCAAAAATGACTAGTAGTTGTAGTGTTTAACGCCCGCTTTTACTACTACGGCACCGCAGGCGGTGACACTGATGATACATGGAATGAATATGGAGCACTGGTGGAATGAGATGGCGGGGGAAACCGGAGAACCCGGAGAAAACCCCAAAAATGACTGATATCGCTAAAGAGGTGGTATATGAAATAAATTGTCTTTTAAAGAAATCGGCATTTTTTGTAAACTATGTTTTCGCCTATTCCTTAACATTTACCAGTTACACAAGATTATAGAATTTTCCTTCCAAATGAAGAGAGCTTCACAAGCTATTCCCAGAACATTCAAGACAGATTTTGTTTGTTACACAAAAATCTTTAATATGTGGTATTTTAATCAAAATCATTAGGGTCATGCTTGGGAAAATAACATTTTCGAAACAAATATCCCATATAAAGAATAGTTTGGGAGGTCCCAACTTTCTGGAAAACCTTCACGTCGCATCCTTGGAAGATGCTGTTGTTAGCTAATGCTGGATTTCTGACAATGAAGTCATTAATCCTCTTGCTCTCCAATATTTTTCACTGATGGATGGGGCGCTAGAAGTGGCTGGGATATTTGAAGGTGGTCTCGGTCCATTTCCTCTTGCAGATCACATAGAGGACAGAGTGGTGAAGAATATATCCCAATTCTGTTTAAATGTTTTGCCAGACAATCATGTCCTGTAATCAACCTGAAGGTTGCAACTGCTGTTTTTCGAGGATACTCAGGAATCACTGTTTGAATGTTTGGTAGTTCCCATCTTTTATTCTTTGATTTTTCATAGTAATATTTTGCAATAATTTTTTTGAATTCAGAGTTGACTAATCTTTTAGCTGCATAAAATGGTAGATCAACTATGATTTTTGTACACCGCTGGTACCCTTTTTTGCAAGAAAATCAGCTTTCTCATTACCACTCAGTCCACAGTGAGCTGGTATCCATTGGAAGCCTAGGTGTTTTTGAAGTGCTGTTAGATGGGTAAGGATTTTCCAACATTCTATAATTGTTTGGTTTTTTGGTGACAACTTGGAAGTAATTCCTATAATTGCTGCCCTGGAATCTGAGAGAATAACTGCTTGCTGAAGATGTGAAATTCTGTACAAAAGATTTTGTAGGGCCATTCGAATTGCTTCAATTTCTGCATCAAAGTTTGTAGTCCCATAACTTAAAGATTTGTAATAGGAAAAGAGGTGACATGCGACTCCAGCACCTGCTCCATCTTGGTTTGATATTAATGATCCATCAGTATAAATATGGAGCCATTCGTGTTCTGGAAATCTAGTATGGATTGTCTCTAATGCCAATAATTTTAGAACACTAGTTGGAGTATCACTTTTCTTAACTTCTTCTGTCAGGTGTAAATAATATGTGATGCCTAATGTTTGTGTCGGATTGACTTTAGATATGAAGTTTTCCTTTGAATTAGGAAGGTATACATTCTTCTTGATGTCTTGAATTTTGGAAAGAAAGCTCTCCTGAGTCTTTAGTGTATGTGTAAAATTTCTCTTGTGCCATGTATTGAATGGGAAGATGCTCAACTATTTGATTACCAGTTATGCTTAAAATTCTAGAGCTACCTCAGTACACCGTAGACTTACTGGCATTAGCTGTGCGTAAGGTGTGTTGCATACCTATCGGGCGTTGCCTCATATCGACCGCGTTGTTTACGTTATGTGATTATGTTTCACTAAATTGCTCTAGAAACCTGTAGCGTTGAACTTTGAACCTTCTCGCAAACTGAGAGAGGGTATATAAAGCGCCGCTTAACCTACAGAACATTAGTCTCTTCAAAAACATTTGGAAGCTCCTCTAAGCAGTGGCGTAGCGTGGTGTGTGTGCTTGGGTATGCACTTTGAACTCATGTTAAACGTACGCATAGTTGGTATTGCTGAATTCTACAATTATTAGTGGATTGTGCTCAAATTCATATCAGACATAATGCATGTAAGGAATAATGTATATACAAATTTCACTGCAATATCTTTAACACTTTTAGATTTATTTTCTTTATTAATATTTTTAGCTATTTTTAGCACCGTACCTGAAATGCTCCACACGATGGACATTTCAAAATTTTGATAATTTTAAATATTATTCTATTATAGATAAGTACTTTCAAAACAATGTTGGGAACACTAAATTTTGTAAACTTTGTAGTGCCTTGGTTTATTAAATAAAAATTATTAACTTTGAAAAAAAAAAATTTCACAATTTTTATAATTTTCGTAGAAGTTTACAAATCACTTACTGCTAAATATTAAAATTACAGAAATATCACTCCCATTATGTTGATTACATGCACTCGGATTCCATATTCTGAGCAGTAGGTTTCCAGGAAATGCAGCGTGCTCTCTACAATACGTGTTTTCCTTGTAGTGAAGCACGCGGAAGCACATGAGCAATGTGCATACCCTGCCTTCGGTTTCCTGACGTATTTCTCTCTTACACCTTCACATCAATTACTGTTCAGAATGCTGCTTGTTGTACTCTGATAGGTGCAGAAGAAGTTAAGAATACAAAATTAACCTTCACTGCCAAACAAAATACTGAAAAACTTAGCTTTAAACCTCATTAACATTAACAAGCGAGATGCACTTCTGTGAGTCACATCCACTGCGCACGCGCATCGTTTGACGTGACCGGTGAAAAGCAAGCAGAACTCAGCTCTGTTTCAATACTTGGTGTGATACGCTAAGAATACTAATTCATGGCAGATTGTTATTCGAAACATACTCCTCAGCGAGAATAATGCCATTTGGATTACTATATAGATAATAGGAAAAATTAAATAAGGAAAAGTGGCAGGGTATGCAACACATCACCCACTTCCATTGACGCTACGCCCCTTGCCTGTACAGTTTGTTCACCAGCCCGTGGTCTCTGGCAGGAATGCAGCTCTAACCACGTTTACGATAAAGTTGCCAACCTTGGAATATGCATTCACGCTAGATTAAAGCAAAGAACTCGCTTAAAATATCACAATTAAAATGTTATTTTCAGTTCATGCTGTATATTTAGCTTATAAAACGTAAAAGATGTCTTCAACTACTCCGTCTTTTTCCCACTGATCATTTTCTGCCTTTTCTATATTTTTCAAAAAACACTACCGGTCTGTTTCGGTCTTAACTTCGGTTGAGCATTACAACGTGTAATTCCTGTAAGAATATGTCACCATTTACTTTTAAGCATTCCTTTTACCTTGGCCCAAGCTTGTTCTATGGTATTGAGATAACACATATATGGGAGCAAGTAAACGACAGTGTGGCTCAATAAAATAAAAGTAACCAATAATAGCATCATAGCAATTAAGGAAGAATACGGTCTAACAACTTCTCATTCCCTCCTGCAAAATCAAAGAATGAAGTATTAAAATTTCAGTTGTTTCAAACATTCTATAAAGATCTGTTTTAACATACAACTGTCACACAACCACAACATCACAGCACTCCTAGGCGGAAATTTATCTGCTTCTACATTACTTTTACCATTACTTCCGACATATAACTGGTGATAAGTATGGTTTAACTACTGAAGGTGGGAGAAATTTGCAGCGAGTAAACGTAGCGCCAATAATATTGGAGGTAAGTTGGCAACGTGACAAGCAGAGCAACGTTTGCGCAAATGTTTACAAAACTCAGGCTACACTATCGGAATACCTCTCCCCTGCCCTTCATTCCCCTTCCCTTGAGCTAACTATACTACAGTTCAGATCGAAGACACTGATAGTAATCGTTGTTTTGAACCGAAAAGTACAATTTTTATTTTGATCACATGACTAAACTCATGAAAATAGGTTTTGTATTCTGTTTCTTTCCCTACCAATACTACCAGTAATTCTACAATTTACTACGTCATTTATGTACTACACGAAAACTGCCAAATCATAGTTCTGGTAGAGAGAACTGTTGTTCACACACACTCATATGCACACAGATTTTTTCCAATTTTTCGGATTTAGGAGACTTGAAAACCTGTTTGTTTTGATGGAATGCAGAACCTTGTGCGTTGTGGAGAAAGTAATAAGCGATGGTGACAAGAGAAAGACACGTGAATTTGTTAGTTATTAACGCCTCTATAACGCTGGCAAACACATCTGTCCCAACAGCTCCCGGATATTGATCTTTGGGAGATTCCGAGGCCGCGCAGACGAATATCGAATAGCAATTGGGGAGCGATTCTTCCTCGTCGATTGAACACAATTGCATGGTAATTTACGAGCCATTTCTCCAAAATGTTCATATTCCACTCAGCGAGAGAGTGGTCTCCCAGAAAATGCTGGTTAAGCCAAAATCGGAGAAAAGAGATATGAAGAACCAGGGCTGAGTAATCTCGTGTTAAAATGGAGAAAAAAACATCTGCTATGTTACATTCGCATCAGACAGATTCAGCATAAATATTATTTATTTTTACTTTCTCTACCACGTATAGTAAGTAGAGGAACTATCGTATTCCATCAGAAAATTCGATGTCGACATTTCACCGGAAATACATGTTTTGAGACCCCCTGAATCCAAAAAAGCATTTTTAGAAAAAGGTCAGTAAGTGTGTGTATGTCTGTGTGTCAGTCTGTGGACAGCATAACTCAAAAACGAAAAGTCGGTTAAAAACCAAAGTTGGTATTTAAGTTTAATGTCTTTCTAGGATGTGACACAAAGATTTTGAAGGAAATAGCCCCACCCTAAACTACCCTTTACATGGAAAGTTTTTTCGAAAATTTTGATTTTCTTGAAAATGGCTCTTACGTTTTTGATTAAAATGCCATATGTTTGGGATATTTTTATGACAAATGAAATGTATATCTTGAATTTTCTGGCCATAGCCCATAAAGTCCTATGTACTCCGGTTGGCTTTTGCGTAACTGGTAAACCGTTAGAGATAGGCCAAATCGTACTATACAAAAAAATGTAGATCTTGCTAAAACACACAATTTATGTGCAGATGTTTTTGTAGAGTGAACCATTTTGGAGATATTCCTGGTCATTTGTGTAAGTTTTGGAGAACTTATACTTCTGTCATATGGAACATCGTTATTCATTTTTATATGTTAACCGTGCAAAGAGAATGGAACCTCAAAGCGTTAAAAGATTTGACTATCGCGCAAAGCCTACTGTTTACTGAAAAACATTAAACTCAAATAGCAACTTTGGTATTTAACCAACTTTTCGTTTTTGAGTTATGCTGTCCACAGACTGACACACAGACATACACGTATACGGACCTTTTTCTAAAAATGCTTTTTTTGGATTCAAGGGGACTCAAAACATATATTTCCGGTGAAATCTCGAGATGGAATTTTTGCGTGGAATACAACACTTCCTCTACTTTACTATACGTAGTAGAGAAAGTAAAAAAAATGGCAGCTTAATAACGACCAAGTATTGAAATTTTCAAACCAAAAATAAGTATCTTCAAAATGGCTGACGCCAAAAGTTATATGAAATAAACCGTGTTTTAAGGATAACTGTATTTTTGTCTACTTTCATGGTTTAACTGAACTGCTGAGTCACAACTGATCTCGGCTGATCTTATCTTAAATCTCTGACTCAATCCCGCCGGAGCTCCTTATATAGGTCCCATATACAAAGGGAACCTTCTAGAAAAGGAACCTACTTGAAGCGGGCGAAACATACTGGTTATTATTCAGTAGGCGACCGGTAGAGAGACCCACCGCGGCCAGATAGACGATCCTCCAGCTTTATTTCCCTTCCAAAGGAAGCTACGCCAAGGATTATCTCGATGTACATAGATCATAATGGGGAGCGTTAGAGCCGTCTACGAACAACTTTTGAATGGCTGTTTTAAAAAACTAAGTTCTTATCGACCAATTTGAAATTACTCATATAAACAATTATAAAGCTATCCAGTAATTTGGTGACTAACTCTCCATGACCCATGGAAAGGCACAATATCACATAGTCTAGCGCTACACGCTTGCCTGTTGTCACTAATACCCATGCGGGCTGGTCCGGCTGCCTCACTATGCTGCACATTATGCTTGACGGTTAAAATGAAGCCATCAGGCAATACTTTTTGCACGTGGTTGTACAGGTCTCCTTAAGCAATGGTGCTTTGTCCTACTTGAAGCGACCGAAGCAATCTAATTACAAAGAACAATTGAAAATCTCAGTTACACGAACAGGAGTATTGAACGTCTGTGTTTGAAGTACCTCTGGGAAGTAACAAAATATATCAGGAAGTTAATTAGTGTGGAAAAAGAAGGGTATCACATGATACTCCCACTTGTCTGCTTTATTTACCACGTCTCAACCTTCCTTTGCCAGATTTTCCATTTAAATACACCTGACTAAGGTAAACCAAGGGCGTCTGATTACATTTATTCGAGACTACGAACTGGGGGATGGGGTGCTACAGACGTAAATTACAAACTTGATGATGATTTAAATTCTTAGACTGTGCAACACATAAACCTTACATTGTCCTAAATTAAACTTAAGTATGCAAAATCTGATGTGTTGCACTCACATGACTTTCTCTACTCTTGTACTAACCATTCTTACAAACTCTTATACCTATATTTTCTTCATGTTAGTTGAAATAAGCATTTGTACAAATTATCTTATTGCTTATTCCCTTTAAGGTACAAGGAGAATATGGGAATACAGTAGGCTTTCAGCGATAGTCGAATGTTTTAAAGCTTTGAGATCCCGTTCTCTTTGCAAACTTAACATATAAAAAATGAACAACGATGTTCGATTTCACGAAAGTTTTAAGTTTTCCGAAACTCACACACATAACAAGGAATATCTCCGAAATGGTTCACCCTACAAGAAAATTCATTTAGACATAAATTGTGTGTTTTAGTGAGATCTAAATTTTGTACATTAAGAATTTGTCTATCTCTAAGGGTTTAGCAGTTATGCAAAAGTCGTCCAGAGTAAATACAACTGCAGGGGTTATAGCCAGAAAATTCAAGATATACATTTCATTTGTCATAAAAATATCTCAAACATATGACCTTTTAATCAAAATCGTTAGAGCAATTTTCAAGAAAATAAAAAATTTCGAAAAATTTTCCATGTAAAAGGTAGTTTAGCTTGGAATTATTTTATTCAAAATCTTCGAGTCGCATCCTTGAAAGACGTTAAACTTAAATCTTTGGTTTCTAACCTACTTTTCGTTTTTGAGTTATGCTGTCCACAGCCACACAGACTGACAGAGTGACAGACACACAGACAGACAGACACACACACACACACACACACACACACGAACCTTTTTCTAAAAATGTGTTTTTTTTTAATTCAGGGGGTCTCAAAACATATTTCCGGTGAAATCTCCACATCGAATTTTTGGGTGGAATACAATTCTTTCCCTACTTACCCAATAGAGAAAGTAAAAACTGTTACAATCTTCTGATGTTTCTGCCCATTATCACTTATTTTCCCATCTGTCCTATCGAGAGAGCAGAAAATGTTCCAACGTCGGCACGGTGTTTTTCCTGTCCGCATCCTAGGCGCTCGTGCCCTCTGCCGCTATCATAATAAGGCACGGACGACACCGTACAACATTTTTAAAACTACTTTTAAAGGCTTTACTGACCATTTTTGTGTAAGGAGATGTTGAAACTGGTCACTGTCCTTGTCCATACATTATTGGCACCTCTTTAGGAAACTATCCATCACTCGCCGTAGTTCACATTGGGAAATGTTGATAGTTTCCTGGTGGATATTTTATTTTAATTTTTGCAGCGTGTGTGGGTTTGTCTTGTACACTTTAAGTTATCCCAGATATAGAAATCGGTTATTGGAGCTCTGACAAACCTTTTTCCTCTAATGGCGCACTGGGGGACTTCATGAACAGTATTAGGTTCCGAGTTATAGGGCCAATTTTTTTCGAGTTAACAGTTGACGACCGTACATACGCGAATATAATTTAGCCCCCTTTTTAGAGAATTGATAGACAGGCAGCGTGATTGTCCTTTTTTCAACACGACGCTGCGAAAGCTCATATGGTCAATCTTTTGATGAGAACAATTGAAAGTGAGTTTCGGGACATTAATAGTAGAGCTTTTTGATGCTTCAACCTAACCTCTTGCGATTTCTATCTCTGGGATAACTTAAAACATGAAGCGCATTATTTTGAATCAGTTTAGTCTTTACATAAGTGTTCATGTTGTTTCTACAACACAATTTTGGTTGAATACAACACCATATGATATTTAACGCTGGGAAGTGATTCAATCAGCTTTATTTGGTGAACCGACTGACTTGAAATTTGTAATTTCCATTGTAAACGTGGCAGTACTTTATTTAATATGCAGTGGAATACTTTGAATTTTTGGAAAGTAACATTAAGTTGTTTCCCTTGAGCTGTCAAAAACACACCTTTAAATAATGTTTATTGTTGTCGCTGTCTCCAATGCTTCCCACTTATAGTCTAGGACCTACAGGGGTAACCTCATTCCACCAAGCTATGACTGCACCCATTTCTGAGTTGGAGGCAGCAAGAGCCTGGGTGGAGTCCGATACCACTGCCATTAGGATGTTGGAATGAGAGGACCTACAGCTTCTACCGTGGACTCTGGACCACGTTGGGCCTCAGAGATAAAGACTTGGATAGGGTCGACTTGAAATCGCCACCCCAGAGGCGGGAATCGAACCATGGACCCTCAGCAAGAGAGCTGCGAACTGAATCACCTAGCTACCCCGCGCCAATTTAAACAATGTTTATTTTTAGACGAATACTCGACAGGTAGATTTCAAATTGTCTGCGTGTTGCCTCACCAAGCTGTTCTGCAAATTCCAAATGAAGCGATGAATCCAGTCACTGATAGGTGCATTTTTTGCCACCAGCCCCTCCCAACGCTAAAAAGGCGTGAAGAGGCAGCAGATCGGAATAATACCTGCTGATGGAACAAATCAATCCGAAATTGCAGTCACAAATAGCCGAACAACCTTATAGCTATAACATGTGTGAAAGTATATATAGGTACATCAGCTGTTGCTGCCATTTAAATTGTAACTCGTCACTTCATGGGTTGGGAGGAAGCTTTAAGGAGCAAAGCTGTTGTAATTCTCTTTAACCCTTAGTTGATGACGTGGTGAAGCTGTCACACTACTGGTGACGTGACGTCTGGAAGACACCTTATACAAAAACCAGGTATTTTCATATTCAGCAACGTATTGAAAATAACCCAAAATGTCCCATGAAGGACAAAGACCTCCTATCAAAAGGGACAGTTCATTCATCCCAACATGGTGTCAGAAACGTATACCGGTTACAAAAAGTGTAGTGTTTATATTTCAATCACTGTCTTCAAAACTGCATGCCCTTCCTACTGCTCCTTTTTCCCCATAGTATATGGAGAGTTTTAGACGTCTTTGTAATCCAGGGTTGCCAACTCGTACGATAATTATGGGGGCATACGATAATTTTAATGTTTGTACGAAGCTGTCAACCCGTACGATAATTATGGGGGTGTACGATAATTTGAATGTATGATAGTTCGATATCGGCGAAATATCATTTTCATTGGTTTGTCACTCCAGCGAAGTGAAACTAATTACAAATAACACCACTTTTATCCTCATTGTCTGTCTCCACCCCACAGCTACTAACCCTGTTACCCTTTATCCTCTTTTTGCCAGTGTGCCCAGGTCTGATAATCTCAATGAAGAAGGCACTGTTCAGAAAATTGACGATCAATGTAGAAAACTCGGAATATGTGATATTCCGTGTGAAATAAAAAACATGTCTGAACTTGGCAGTTTCTGGAGTGCTGTTAAACATGTCACCTTGGTGGAAATACTGATTTCAAAGAACTAGCGGCCTTTGCATTTTATCAGTGGTTTCCTTGCCCTACAGAAGCACTTCTTGTGAAAGAGTTTTTTTCTAAACTGGGTTTAATAAAAACCAAAGTTAGAAACAGATTGGCACTAGATATGGTAAATTAACTCAGCTTATGTTATCTCAGCTTATGAAAGAACGTGGTAGATCTTAAAATCTGCAAGTCACCGAGAAGATGTTATGGTTTATCTCAACAACAAATTTGTGCAATGCTGCAACGGTTGAGGAAGATGAACTTTCAGATGAATAGTGCGAGAAACATAAGTGCTAAAGTTGTAATATTTGTTAAGGTCATCAATGTTGTAAGTGGATATAATAAACATCATTATTCTTATATTTTCATAAGTATTATACTGATATTTGTATTGTTGTAGCGTTTGCTTTATGATGTACGATAATTTTGAATTCAAATCTATAATTTTGAGTGGCTGGTGCGATAATTTTACTTTTAAATGTTGGCAACCCTGTTGTAATCTGTCTTTAGGACTGGCGAATCACAAACGTAGCAGAAGCCTGGAAAAGGCTAGTGAAAGGAATATATAAATGGAAACCGTTGGGAACTGGAACAACTGATAGACCATTGGGAAGATGATGTTATGGACGATTTGAGAAGATTAACAATATCAAACTGGACAATGACCGCACAGAACAGAAATGTCTGGAAAAGAATTGTTGAGAAGACCAAGACATTCAACTTTGAAGTCGTGGTGCCTTGAGAATAATAATAAGAAGAATTACCAGAGATGTGATAACTTAGAACTAATTTTCCTGACTTTCCACGATAAATCGCAATTTTCTAAATACTGCCCCACTTGCTAGGTCCCTGGAAATCTAATGTTCACAGACATATGCAGGCGCAATCATTTTTCTAACAGTGTTTCTTTTGGATTACTGGGACTTAGACCGATAGGTACTTCCAGTGAAAGTTCGATACTTTCTCTAGCTACATATACAGAAGGTAAAAGGAGAGAAATCTCGCTGGTTTAGACCACAGTGAACAACATTTAATACATTTCACACGCTCGCGGACCCAGCGTGTCTGACATTCCTGGGGACACTGCACTAGCGCCGCTGAGCGGCGAGGCATGAATCACGTGGACATGAAGTGTCACGGAGGGGAATCTGAGGTCACACAAGCTAGGCTTTCTACGCAAATCTGGGCATCTTCCACAACATTCCAATTCCTTACCTTCATTATACAAATGCAAATTTGTTATTCCACCTTCCTTCATTTTACAACTGTATACTCAGAAAACTTGAGCTATTTTAACTAAAGAACAAATGCTTTGCTCATTACATGTTTATCTCAGATATTATTAATACATTTCAATTCTCATCTTCATTTTGATTTTGAAGCAGCAGCTAACACTTTGTTAACATTGTTTAATTATTTTATGTTTCTGCTAAGAACAATCCTGTTATGATTTGCATAACTAAAATATTTGCAAAGTTTCATCATCCTGCACTCATATGAACTTCTCTACTCACTCTTATACAACCATGGAAAAAAGATTGAGCGCATTAGAAGAGCAGCACGTTGTGTTGCAGCGCGGTTTACACAAGTGGATATTTACAACATGCAGCTGAGTTTATTGGTAGTCTGTTCCACATGTTATATACAAATAGGCTGTGGCTTGAACCACCACCACAACTATTTCAACAGAGTTAAACTGCTGTTAATTCTGTTTGAATTTAGCTGGAACTATTTCATTGCGGTGCTTTGGAACTACCTACAGACAAGGTACATATAAGGACTTAGGAATGATAGGATACTCATAGCAATGTTGTTGTTTATATCGATTGCATTGTTTACATTGTGAATTTATATCCAAAATGGATAATTTTGAAGAACCAAAAGATAACGTGTGCTGCTAGTCAGGCAATTAGTGTTTTCTTTTTACCGAAAAGGTGTAGAAGATTATAGGAAGTAGTGTACACTCGTTTTAAAGAATGGTGTTTAGTGGGCAATGTACAAATGTACCCATAGCTCAAGCGGTAAAGTCTGTGGGCCGCATTTCGGAGATCGCGGGTTGGATTCCCGCGGCCGACCTTCCTCACCTTGTGTTTTACAGGGGTTTCTCCAGGACACTCGGGGGAATGCTGGGAAGGATATTTACTTTAGATCCACCGTTTCACTTCTTTTCATTTCATTCTCTCTATCCGGTCTTTCCAGGTTGTAAGAGTCAGCGGTGGACTGTGCTATGGTGGTTCTTGCGTTCTGAAAATACGGTGCTCGGCCGAGGCGGCACTGTGGTTGGCCACCTTTCCAGGACTGATTGATCAGCGGGACCTGGCTGGCTGGTGGCGGGTTCTCTGTGGAGACCTGGAACTCTGTCGAGCTGAAGAACTTGCCTCCACCTTTTAGGGACCCACCGTGGTTCTAGTTCCACCTGTAGGGTACCTTCATCTCATCCTTCCTCTCGGGGTCTGAGGCACAATAAGCTATCGGCTGACGTGCCGGATTCCCACCGTGACAGATAGACAGACCCACAAAATGTCTTGGTTCATTTCATATAAAAAAAGGTTTAAAAATGTCTTCCAAACACGTGTATTGGTTGATTAAGCTAATTCGTATATAATTCATGAGTTACAAGCATGTAGAAGAAAAGTTGTTGGCACTTTGGTAATACGACTACTGATTTAATTCTTTTGCGAGATGTGATCCTTGTCTCCTATTCTTGCTAACCTAGTGTGGTATATTTAGCTCTGGTCGTAAAAAAAGTCATACAATTGAGGCAAATCTGACATGTATATTATATTTCGCGGTCTCTTACTACAATGATTGAATGTTTACAAAAACGCCATCTATATTACAGCGCACATTATGCAGAATAGTCACAAGACTTTTGTCCCTTTTGTTGCTCCAGACGTTGGACAACCATGCTCCTAAGGAAATGCCTTTGCAATTGGTTGCACGTGCTGTGTTCTGCAACTTTGGGATTCCCTTTTCCTCTTGTATCTGTGCTCCCTTTCATATCCAATAAAAAACATTTTATGTTGATATCAAGAATTTCATTTCGTTCCCTCGCTATCTTAACATGTCTTTCTTTTATCACTCCGATCTTTCTACCCTGATCCACCAAGTTAGGGCGGCGTAAACTTCTCCTAAGGCGCACTCCGGCGATTGGCAGGCACCACGCTAATGGAGTTAGTACACTGTAAACAGATCCAATTACTTTTATACACCATAGCGAGAATCAGGTCAGTGACCCGTCATAGGGTGTTTAAAATCAAAGTTCAGTAACGCGGATAAGACCAGTAGCGGTTTCTGGGTAAACATTTTGGATGTTCACAAAATTTTGGGTTCAGATATCCATAGAAATACATTATACAGCATTTGTTGTATAATAGATACCTATATTATAAACAACAACAATAAATAACAATAATAATAATAATAATAATAATAATAATAATAATAATAATAATAATAATAATAATAATAATAATAATAATAATAATAATAATAATAATAATAATAATAATAATAATAATAATAATAATAATAATAATAATAATAATAATAATAATTTGAAAAAATGGCAGAAGTCCAGTAGAATTATTTTTTTCTTACTTTATTTTCTTCTTAAGTGCATTACAACACAATTCTCTTTTACTGGCACAGCATACAGTGATATTACAACTCACAACTTGGACTCACTCCTGTCTTTCTTTCTTCACATCTGACTTTGACGATACAATCACTCGACACTCAATTGACTGCTTCGGTATCTCGCTTTCAACGCGACCGTACACACGCAGCTTATCGACTGCACACGGATGAAAGGTGACGAAATAAGGGATACAATAGTAAAGCACGCTCAACGATACATTTTGGAACAAAAAAGCTTTCAATAAAAGTTGTTAATTTGTTGAGTGAAATCGGAATAAGAAAATTATCACAGTTTCATTTCAAATTTTAGGGTTGCACCCTCAGTTACACATAAGGGGAGCTATGGAACTATTTCCATACCACAATTCGAAATGCCTCTTCCAACGAAAAGGGGGTTTGTTACAATGTGGAACAAAAACTATTTGCTTTAATGTATTGAATTAAGAAATATTAGCTTTAACGCTTTAAATGAGCCGACTGGGAAAACCGCAAAAGCATTGTAAGGCCGGCATGTCCAACTGGAATCAAACCCGGGACAACCTGAATCTTCAGTCACTAAGGCCTCAGCCATTGCCATTAAACGTACGAAAAAAGAAGAGAAAATATCCAGGTCCATAATTTTATGGCCACCATTGGCCCATCATGGATCAAGAAACGTTTTGGTATGAGACACGTGGTTACAATAATGGCTTCCGCCTTATCATCTGTAACAACACGTGGCATCATCAACCCAGCACGTCATATAATCGTTATCATCTGGAGTAACATAAACAAGGACAGAAACTACGCAAACCAAAACAGAAGTGAAAGTTTGCGATTAAATACTGTGATCTTTCTGCTCCTTTTTCTCTAAACCTGCAATAAATAAATTTATTATTAATTACTATTACTATTACGATGACAATTTATTATTATTATTATCATCATTATCATTATTATTATTATTGTTGTTGTTATAAAACTTGTTTAAATCAGACGCGTTTTAAGAGTTTCTGTCAATAAACTATAAAACCTGTTTTCTCTCTTGAGCGTGCAAAAAGTATCGAATGTCAAAGTCATCACATAGCGACCAGCTGTTAAAAGATGTGACTACCGCTTAAGTCTAGTTTATTCACCTATTACCATTGTACCTATGAGAAAGAGATACGCAACAGCGCCCTTAAAAAACAATTCATGGCAAAACTTTAATATAAAATAAAGTTACGAGTAAAAGCGAAAATAAATATACAGAACAGAGAGGCAAAAGCCAGAATTAAAACAATGTTATAAATATATCAAAAGTGTATGAAAATTCTATCTAAAGTTATAAATTTTCAAGTTCATGTCTATCCCCACTAAAAATTTAAAAAAGCCTTTCGACCTCTTGCTTATCGTCCGCCAAGACCTCTGCAAGTTTGGCAGGGTACCTACAAGAAAATGTGTAATACAACCATTTCTATAAACGTATATCTCTAATATGAAGTAGATAGAATAATAAGATTTCGTAAGATCAGTTTGTTGAAGAATAGGTTGTAAAAATCCAGAGAGTGTAACGTTTTGGCGCAGTACAACACTTCATCTGCCTTCTAGGGGTCGCACGTGGTAGACAAAATAAAAACAGAGCTGAGAGTGTACCCTTCATGTTACTGGTCTCCTTAGAAGGGTTAAGGCACACAATAACTCTGTCTAGTGACAATAAAGTGGTGTTCGTGACAGGTGTGATCACATAATGAAATTCTAATGCCTGTTGTGGTATATTGTCGATACTAGGAGAATCATATCGATTTGCTCTCTTTCCGCCAATATCCGGTAGAAAGCATTGCACCTCCTCTACTGAATTTGGGGGCGGAATGAAAATCTGCGAAGGGAAGTAATAAAATCGTCAACAACGAACGTCAGAAGGAAGCAAGCAAAAAAACGACGAAGGGAAAGCGAGATTAAACCGACTGAAACGAGAAGCAGCTCGAATTTTTTGGCATAGCAGCAACAGGGGAAATAAGTTCCTCCAGCCCACTAGCGCTACCTAGCGGATGGGAAGACAAGTTCATGGCAGACATTCTCAACTATGCTACTACCCTTAGATTTTTCTGCCTCTCTTGATCCTCCATTTGCTCCTTTTGTGTGCGTTTCCTCGCCGGTTATTTCTCTCTTTCCGGTTCTCTTATATACCCACAGTGACTCCAGAAAGTACTTCACTTCACTATAAAACCTGTTACATTCACAGAACTTTCTCTACCTGTTCTTTTGCTAACTATTAAGCCCAAACAAATGTTTATAGCAATGATTTTAAGTACAAGAGGGAGACAGAAGGCTAAAGCGATTTTCAAATGCTTAAACCGTGGTCGTTATGTGATAGCTTTGAAAGTCCAGGTTCATGTGATTTGATAATTACTTTTCCCAAAAGGGTTAAGGATTCCAACCGGTGCAACATAACGGTATATTATGCAACGAGGCTATAATAGTAGTAATTAAGACGCGAGTATATATTATGAAACGAGCGAAGCTAGTTTCCTAGTTTTCATGCGAGCACCTTAATTACCATTATGGTTTAATTTCATACGACAATTTATGCTGAACCATATATCTAATTTTATAGTTGAAATATTGTAGAATGTCGTACACTCACCAGGAACAATGACCTACATATTGCATCAGCTGATATTAGGAATTCTGCGCAGGCGCCAAATGATCGATTCGTTTCCAGCCCGTCACAGCTGCATGATGAAAATGATAACCTTGGAATGCTACGTAGCATTGAAAAATAGAAGGAGGCAAATTGAATATATTGGTTTTCAGATGAAACTTTATTTCGTGTTTAAGTTGTTTATTGTGCAATTAGTGAAATTAATTTGTGGGATTGTGTTTAGTGCAATATTCTTGGAAGTTGATGCTGTGTTGAGGTTAATTTGTGTGTTTTGTGTCAGTTGTGTCAGTACTTAGGCGGTTGGAGTAAGTTGCATCTCAATGTCAGTAGTGTCCGACATTTTAGCGTTTTCTAAACTCGCGCTAGTTGCGTTTCGAGAATTAATCGATATTGCGCTTTGTCATTGCTGCATGGGAATTCTCTGATTGGTGGAACACCTGTCCTCTGGTGAAAATTGAACTGTCCGATTGGATGAAGAGCAGTCCTTTAATGAAAGTTTGAACTTAAGGAGGTCCATTAAAGAATCACTATTAGAGTTAAGTATAATTAATACATTTGGGTATGGTCGAGCATAAAAATCATAATATCTCTACTATTAACATTTCTTACTTTCTCTACCACGTACTTAAAGTAGAGGAAGAATTGTATTCCACCCAAAAGTTCTATACCGAAATTTCATTGGAAATAGTAGATCAATATAAAACATTTTTGAAAAAGGGTTTGTGTGTCTATGTGTGCGCGCGTCTGGCGGTCTTTCTGTGAACGAAAATTCAGTTAAATACCAAAAGTTGGTATTTGAGGATGCGACAAAAAGGTTTTCAAGAAAAGTACCTCACTCTTGAGTGGAAACATTTTCTAAAACTTTGATTTTCTGAAACATCACTATCAGAATTATTGTGTACGCTTACTGCAATTGGTTCTTCCGACCTGTAGAAAGTGTTTCATTGATCCACACTTTTGTTCTTCCGTGACGAATCTTGGTTCCACCAAAATTGACGTGTAAACACTCGTCGACAGTCGATATCGGCTTCAGACAGTCCAGTGCCATTAGAGGAAATGTCTCACTGTGACCTGATGGTCGGCGACAAGTGCTACAAGCTGGAATGAAACAATTAGCGCACAGCGATTTCTAAGATTACTTCTAAGGCTCGATCGCTTGACCGAAGAAGCAAAATCTTATCCCTTGTTCCAACAAAATTCTGCAACATTACAGTGCAGCTGCCGAATCATTAAATAAAATAAGAGAAGTGTTTCATGACAGAGTAATGTTTCTGCCACCTATGTGATATTCTTACTTTCTCTATGTAGGGGAAGTATTTTTTGAGTTAAAACTTCGATGTCGGGATTTCACCGGAAATATAAAGATGTTTTGAGACCCCTGAATCCAAAAAAATATTTTTAGAGAAAGGTAAGTATGTGTGTGTCTGTAATCAGCATAACTTAATAGCAATAGCTTTTAAGTTAGAGATCTTTAAAGGATGTGACACAAAGATTTTGAATAAAATTCTTCCGCGCTAAACTACTCTTTACACGGAAAGTATTCGAAAATTTCCATTTTCTCAAAAATGGCTCTAACCATTTTGATTAAAATGTCATAGGTTTAAGATATTTTTACGGCGAACGAAATGTATATTTTGAATTTTCTGTCTATAGCCTATGTAGTCCTGTTTAATTTTGATGACTAGGCATCTAACCGTTATACAGCTATAGCAAAATTAGGCGATGGCAAATTGCCTCCCACATCGGCAGGGCGTGACGTCATTGCACGGGGACAGTCACAGCACAAAACACAACTGGCCTCACTGCCTATGATCCCTAGTGTCTCTCACTATTCCACATAGAATAAATACCTCAATCACAAAAATCCAAACATTCACGTATTGCTAAACCTGCACATGAATTTGGGAGTGAATATTTTACTGAAAACGGTGACAACAACGTTATCTACAACGTTCAAGCGTCGCTTGTACCTGGCTTCCTATTTACTGTGAACATGTGACAGACTGACCCCTACCACCTCCTATAGTCCATACTCCGCAACCTTTCGTACCCTGTATGAAGGTTCGCTCCCTATTGATCACTTTTGTATAACTGTTAAACCGTAACAGATACACCAAGTCTTACTATACAAAATGTAGATCTCGTAAAATCACACCAGTTATGCCCAAATGATTTTTTTTTTTTTTGAGTGAACCACTTCTGAGATATTCCTTATTATCTGTGCGAGTTTTGCAATACTTAAACATTTCCCAAATCAAAGGTCGTTCACTTTGTCTGTGCAAAGAGAACAGAATTGCAAAGCTTTAAAAGAGTTGACTATCGCTCAAAGCCTACAAGAACACTAGCAACAATATAATTTCTACGAATGTTTATCTCTACTAGCATAAAGAAGACAAAGGAAAGACATTGTTAGAATAGTTAGTACAAGAGTAGAGAAAGTCATGTGAGTGCAGCACCTCAGATTTTTTAAAAGCAGGATACAATTAACTTAGTACAGATTTTGTTGATGTTTTAAGCTTGATTTTCAATACAACAAACAATGCAATTTGTTTGGAGTGACACGGCATACCCCTGATGACACGAAAACTTCTCCAACACTGCCACTGAGCGGGTTGCATGTAGAGAACGGCGCAGGAATTTAAATCTGTAACGTTATGATAAGCAGAATAGTGCTCCATATAGCATATGAATATTCTTTTTGCAAATGACAATGTTTTGAATGCGCTGCTCCACGATTCTTACATTTTAATAACTCAACATACGATATAACGTAATGAGTTCTAGTGGTTCTGATTTGGAGCATCTGTTTGAAAACAAGAGACAAAATTAATTTATCGGCACAAATTTTTTAGGTGTAACAGGCAAAAGCCTTGACCCCAAAGGCCTGTTGCGCTAGAAGTTAGGCATGCATTTCACATATCCAGAAAAAGCAAAAGTAAATTTTAAGCCAAATTGAAAGCAAGTTTTAAACTTGTTTCATTCTGCTTGAGCGACACGGAAACACCCGTGATTGTGCGGCAACTTCTCGGACAGGCTTGCTATGCGGGTTGCCTCTATAGAACGGGGTTATTGTAGTATGAGTGAAGACAAAATACAGTCTGTGTAGTCCGGCGATTAGCTTGCTAGCCTTCAAAGCCAGAGAGGTCCTGAAGTCCATTCCCGGCTGGAGGATGAACATTTTCTTTAGCCAGGATTTCACCCTATCCTCTCTCGAGTGCGGGACTATTTGTGTGAGAGAAAATGTGTGTACACTGATAACGTCTTTGCAAGTATGGGGCGCTTTTGATGCCATCTCCAATACCTTTGTCGATGAATCTGCTGCCGGCTGCTACAGTGGTGAACTATGGGATATTTATCTAAGAGTATATGTGAGAATATACAGCACCAGTTGGCATATATATTTACTAGAGGTTAATAAATGAGTTATTTCAAGTGAGTTGTCAACTGTTTGAGGATATAAAATTAAATTGTTCTGCATGTTAATACTTGAAGCTGTAACTATTGTAGTATTATATCTAAGAATTTCTGAGATATAAATAAACTTTACTGTTTAAAGTAACTTTCCGTATGAAATTCCAATCGGAGAATCCTGTTGCGCACCTTAGGCGTTATGGACTGCCACTAATCGATCACAGTAAAGCACTTCTATAAGATAGTACTTGAAAAGATAGTAAGACTAACTCTGCAAGACACGAACGACACGAGTTTTAGAAATGCACCCTCTTTTATCAACAGAAGCTACACCTATGTACTTCATCGACTATTGCATCAAATTTCTTATAATACGTTGCCAAGTTTTAAGCCTCTTATTCACATCTGAAACACACATTTTTACTCTGTGACTTGCTAAATGTTAAGTACTCTTTCCTCTTTCCAATGTTAACTGACATATTTGCAAACAATTCTGTAATTTTTTAACGTACCGAGCTCTAACTATTCGTAGCTTATTAGCGGGGTTTATCGGAACGTCTAATTGCCTTAGATACCTGACTTATAGCCAATTTCTGTTTCTCAACAATTAAGTACCCTGGCTAGTGACTGCTTATCCTTTGACAGAATGCCAATTCGCGCTTCTCGCATTCTACACTGATGGAGATCATTTCCTGTAGTCATTCCTCTACCACAGTATTATCTAGACATATAAAATGTAGGTAAGTTGGTATGTAAGAAGTTGATAATCTCCAACACCGGTTGAAGGACCACATAGAAAATTGGCACATCTAAGTGTTTTTTCATGGAAGTTTTTATGCTATCCATTTTCCTATGCAACGTATGACATTCATATGCCTTTCTCTACTCATTATTCTTTTATGAAACACAATCACATTTCTTTCTATACTCCCTCCTGTACAGTGAATTCATGCAGTTTTCTATATGATTGAAATAAAATGCAACATCTTACATTCACACAGTTTTTATTCCTGTAGCGTTTGGAGTTGCTGTTATGCTTTTGCATAATATCTTCCCCATATTACTTTCTCTACTGGTAAGTAGGGGAAGCATTGTATTCCACCCAAAAATTCGATGTCGAGATTTCACCGGAAATATATGTTTTGAGACCCCCTGAATCCAAAAAAAAGCATTTTTAAAAAAATGGTCCGTGTGTGTGTCTGTGTGTCAGTCTGTCAGTCTGTCAGTCTGTCAGTCTGTCAGTCTGTCAGTCTGTCAGTCTGTCAGTCTGTCAGTCTGTCAGTCTGTCAGTCTGTCAGTCTGTCAGTCTCTGGACAGCATAGCTCAAAAACGAAAAGTCGGTTAGAAACCAAAGTTGGTATTTAAGTTTAATGTCTTTCAAGGATGCGACACGAAGATTTTGAAGAAAATAGCCCCACCCTAAACTACCCTTTACATGGAAAATGTTTAGAAAATTTTGATTTTCTTGAAAATGGCTCTAACGACTTTGATTAAAACGTCATATGTTTGAGATATTTTGATGACAAATGAAATGTATATCTTGAATTTTCTGGCTATAGCCCCTCTAGTCGTATTTACTGTGGACGACTTTTGCATAACTGGTAAACCGTTAGAGATAGACCAAATCATACTATACAAAAAATGTAGATCTTGCTAAAATACACAATTTATGTCTCAATAAATTTTCTTGTAGGGTGAACCATTTCGGAGATATTCCTTGTTATGTGTGCGAGTTTCGAAAAACTTAGAACTTTCGTGAAATGGATCATTGTTGTTAATTTTTTATATGTTAAGTGTGCAAAGACAACAGAATCTCAAACATTTGACTATCGCACAAAGCCTACTGTATTCTAACATTCCCCTTGCACCTACAAGGAAATAAGCAATAAGATAATTTGTACAAATGTTTATCTCAATTAGCACGAAGAAGATATAGGAATAAGAGTTTGTAAGAATGGTTAGTACAAGAGTAGAGAAAGTCATGTGAGTGCAACACATCAGATTTTTTTATTTATTTTGTTTATTTTGTGTTCTTTATAGTATCGAGAACTCCTTGTTTAAGCGTATTAAGTAATATTTTTTAAATGTCTCCAGAGAAACACAAGGCTATTGGACAAGGGCAATCTGTGTCTACAACTTGTAGGGATAAAACTACGGGCAACACTGCTGTCTGTTCACCAGCTCGTGGTCTTAGGGGACTGATAGTGTAACCCGAGTTTGTAAACATCCTAGATAACGTTGCGGCTGGTTAGGTTGCCAACTTACCTCCAATGTGATTCGCGTTAAGTTTGCTCGCTAATATGCTAATATCTCTTAATTCCAGTTAAAAAATTAGACGAATCACTAGCGTTATCTCGGAAGTAAAGTAAAGAGGAATGTAGAAGTAGACAAACCCCGTCTAGGAGTGTTCTGAAATCTGCTATGATACTGTGGTTGTAGAACAAAGGGGTTCAAAGTGACAGTTCCATGTGTACAACAGATATTTATATGATGACTGAAACAGACAAACCTAAACATATTTCTAAAGGGGGCGCGTTTTTGGTTTTATTGTACCACACTGTCGTTTACTTGCTCCCATACATGTGTCATCTGAATCCCATAGAACTAACTTGGACCGAGGAAAAATAGTTAGATACAGAAATGTAAAAGGTGACTTTCCGTTATAGAAATTGCACGATATATCACTTGTAACCAAAACAGGTTGACAGGACTTTTGAAAACATAGAAAAGGTATCAAATGATCAGTGCGAGGAAGACGGAGTAGTTGAAAATACCATTTATGTTCTATAAGCTAAATATATTACATGAACTAAAAATAACATTAAAGTTCCGCTATTTTGAGTAACTTCTTTGTTTTGACCTAGCGTGAATACACATTCCAAGGTTGGCAACATTATCGCAAGCGTGATTAGAAGCAAGACTGCTGCTTGAGATATCCGAATTGTTTACTGACGTACTGTTTCGCTATATTCCTCCCAGGGACCACGAGCTGGTGAACAAACTGTAGTTTCGCTACAAAATATTTAAACTTACCAGTAAATAATTGCAGTATCAAACTATTTCTGGAGAAATTTATCACAATTAACATGAACAGTGGGTAGAGGTCATTTGAAGGTCACACACCCCAGCTTTGTTATAACTAGGGCCGGATTCTTAGTTTTTTAAAATTAACTTTTTAGTTATTTTTGTATCTTAAACATTTTTTTTTAAGTTCTTTAACCTCCTGAAATAGTTTTTTATTATTATTGATTATTAATTTTATTATTAATTGTCCTCTTTTTATAGGAATGTTGCTGATATGTCCTGTAGATCCTTTGTGCTACTCAAAATGCGATTTTTGGCCAGAGGGTACCTGGAAAATACGTAAATAAAATTATAGTTTATACGCTATGTGCATTATAACAGGTGTTTAATCCTTACCTGTATTTCAGCATTCGAGAACAGGTCGTACAGGTTCTGCTGTATGGTATGTTTATCTGCACAGCACCTAGCCGCTTAATGCGACTTTATGTGTGCAGTATAGAAGGTGTTCATGTTTGTTCAAGCTTTTGTGTCTGTGGGCATGGTTTCTTTCGCTTTTGACAGAATTGGCAAAATATTACTTTGCCATCTGTGGTGAAGTTCGGATCGTTAAACATCCACTGACGAATCAACCACCTTCGAGAGGAGCTAACTTTAGGCATGACACTGGCTCCTTAAATTACCTGCCTAATCTAAGGAAAATTGACTTCTAACGATGTAGTAATTATATGCATTAACAATACACGATAGTCGACTGAACACAACGGATACTGTTTTTAAACTGATTGGTTCGAGTTAATGGCGGGTTCTCCTAATGACCCCTTTCCTCTCGACAACAATCCCCACATTGCTTGCTTGCAACAATACAGAGCTTGGTCCCACACAGCTAAATACAAGTCACTTGCCTCTTGCATGGTTTTCAATACCCCTCTAAGCATACATAAGCAAAAAGACGTAGCAAAGATGTAACACTCAAAGTTCATTCATAATTTCATAAACATTTCATTTTCCCATTTTAAAATAGTTTTTTTTTTCATTTTAAAATAAATAGGAGATTTAGCCTCTTTTAGGTTTTAAAGTCTCATTTAGCCATTTTTAGGTTTTATAAGATTCAAGCATTTGGCTTCGATGATCATGAAATAGATAATTAAATTAAATCACTGCAGTTAACTATCAAGGAATAAAATAGTTTAAAAAACTAAGAATCCGGGCCCTAGTCATAACACTATGTGTCCTCTCTCTCGCATAGAAAGCGAACACTTTATTTGGATTTAGTGGACCTTCAAAGCCTGTGAAATCCCCATATCGAATTCCAGTAGCTACCTACGTGAGCACAATACGAGGGAGGAGAAAGTTGACAAGCAGAACGACGGGATGTTTTTGGCACAGACTGACAGATGGGTTCAACGTCTTCCAGAGCGAGAGAGCGACGGAGACAGAACGGCGCCTTGCGGTAATCCTGCCTGGAGAAGATCCAAAACACAACCACAACAACAAGACTTTGTGTCTGCACGAAATTAAACGCGCTCTTCCCTGCTACACGAATATATTAAAACACCTTGAACAAAGAACCGGAATGAAACTTTAAAGCCTACAGTTCCCGCAGCATGACAATTGTGCATTAGAAATCACCAGAGCTCTTCAAGCAGATGCTAACACCTTAAAACAGCAGCTATAATAGGCACTAGCACAGTCAATATTAAGTACTATATCCCATATATTAAATTTACTAAATTCCACTTTCTTTCAAGAAAGTGCAAACTTTATATTCACACTGCTGTTTTTACTTTCTCTACAACATTGTACAGTAAGCAGAGAAGGTATTGTATTGTATTCTGACAAAACTGACAAAATTCAGTTGATTTATCCTTTTTTACTTTCTGTACTGGTAAGTAGAGGAAGCATTGCATCCCACCCAAAAATTGGATGCCCAGATTTCACCGGAAATATATGTTTTGAGGCCCCTGAATTAAAAAGAGCATTTTTAGAAAAAGGTCCATGCGCGTATGTGTATCAGTCTGTGGACAGCATAAATCAAAAACGAAAATCTGATGTGTTGCACTCACATGACTTTCTCTACTCTTAAACTAACCATTCTTACAAACTCTTATTCCTATATCTTCTTTCTTGTTAGTTGAGATAAACATTTGTAGAAATTATCTTATTGCTTATTTCCTTGTAGGTGCAAGGGGAATGTTAGAATACAGTAGGCTTTGTGCTATAGTCAAATGTTTGAGATTCTGTTGTCTTTGCACACTTAACATATAAAAAAATGAACAGCGATGACCCATTTCACGAAAGTTCTAAGTTTTCCGAAACTCACACATAACAAGGAATATCTCCGAAATGGTTCACCCTACAAGACAATTTATTGAGACATACCTTCTCTACTTACCAGTAGAGAAAGTAAAAATGCTGAACATCCGCTAGCCATTCCAATAAGCGAATGTTAAATACAGATTGGTGTAAAGGGAAAGACTGGGTGTAAGAAGTTGGTATTGCTGTGAGCCGACGGGAAATGAACTGACATAATTCAAGAATGAGAGAGGCCGATAGGAACTAACAAGTGGCCGTTGCCATGACGACCTCACGCCCGGGGAGAGCATCTTCGACCCCTTCTTGGATCCAGCCATTACTTACTTCTTCACGCGTTATAATTCAGACAAACTTTGTCACATCGATATCATCGTCTTTTCAACTCCAACAATTTAATACAAAGAAAACCAAATGTGATTTGCAAGTAATTGCGGAAAAGGCGGGGATTTTGAAGATCTTTAGGGCCCTCTTTAATTATGAAAAAGAAGTAGAGTTTCCAAATACCTGTTATTCAGCTCATTGGGATATTTTTTTAAAATCAGTATTAATTGGTACTTAAACCTTTAGAATTATGGGAACCCTTTCACTTAATCCGTTGCATGTCTTCACTTAATGTAAATTTCTTCTATAGGGTGGACCATTAAAACCGTCGGTTTTTAATTGCGCGCTATTGTTTTGTTGCCACAGGAACATTTTATTTTCATGTTTTGTAACCAGTATTTCTTGTGGTTAGGTACACATTACAAGGAAGCAATGAATGTTGACTGTGAAAAACATTAGAAGCCGACGAAGATTCATAATTTTATGAAGATACGACAGTAAGATTGATAAATAATTTCCATATGTTAAAATCAATGCAAAATGTAACAAGGCTAAGTTGACATTTCATCAGGGAATGAGCATTCATTAGCTAGCCATGTTCCGTGTTAAGCAAAAGGAATTAGTAAGGTCAGTGTACCTAAGGCAATTAAATTTTCGGATGAAATCTGTCCGCAAGAAAGGTTCCCCTAACTGGAGCTCAGGGTATTCAGAACTCACAGTTGCAAATTTAGTATACAAAGTTCTGAAAATTAAAAATGGAAACGCATTCTTAGAATTCGGCAAGTGACAGAGTATAAATTGTGTTTCAGATGCATATAGGAAATTTAGATTTCGCAACGTATAATGTGAACTTCAGATATTGAAGTAGGTTGGGTTTATGTTCATAAAACAGCGTGTATTTCTTTTCTTTGTTGCCTTGCAGAAGTGTTTAACGTGATCGATTATCGGAAGTCCATAGCGCTTAAACGCCGCGCTTGGGTTTTACATGCTTGGCGGCCACAGCAAGGAAACTTTCCGGTTAGCTTTTCAGTGACTCACGGCAACTTGTGCTTTTCGTGGTTTATTTTAAACCGTGACGTTATTGATACTTCAGGAGTTAGAAGATATAATATTTCAATAATAACAGTTTCTAGTGCTAAGATACAAAAACAGTTCAATTTTACATCTTCAACAGTCGGCAGCTCACTCCAAATAACTCAACGTCTATTAAGTGTATGTCAACTTAACTGGTGTCTGTTCTCACACTCACACACGCATACCCTGAGGGAAAGATTCCATGGTTCACCATTGCAGCGAGAGAATCGTAGATTGTTGCAGTTATTGGAGAAAGCATCAGAATGTTTTGCATACGAGAGGGACGTTATCAACACCAGAATTCCTCTACTCGATCCACTAAAAGTACTGGCAGTTATAGAGTTGTATATCTGGTATTGCCATCTGTCGTTGTGATTACAGGAGTCATGCGGGGGTTCTCCAACAAGGTAGGTAATCGCTTTTTGAAGGCACTTTTCGTTTCCAGCCTTATTAAACACGAGAATATGGGAGAGTGAAATTGGCACGTAACCGTGGAGTGATTTTTAGAGCAAACATTTCACTTGAGGCGTAGCATCTCCAGGAACCGATTGGGCGGAAATGCCGACACATGGGTAACCTTTACCCTGCGCCTCTCCCTTCCCCATATATGTATGCTCAGCCCTTCTCAATTATCAGGATCGAAATGCCGCCCGCCTATACACTCGCTTCTGCTTCCAACAGAGTCAGCCAATGAAACCCTTATTTACTAGCTATCCCACGAAACAACTTTCATAATTAAAAAACAAAAATCTGATGTGTTGCACTCACATGACTTTCTGTACTCTTGTACTAACCATTCTTACAAACTCTTATTCCTATATCTTCTTCGTGTTTGTTGAAATAAACATTTGTACAAATTATCTTATTGCTTATTTCCTTGTAGGTACAAGGGGAATATTAGAATACAGTAGGCTTTGTGCGATAGTAAAATATTTTAAAGCTTTGAGATCCGTTCTCTTTGCACAGTTAACATACAAAAATGAACAACGATGTTGCATTTCACGAAAGTTGTAAGTTTTGCGAAACTCACACACATAACAAGGAATATCTCCGAAATGGTTCACCCTACAAGAAAATTTATTCGCACATAAATTGTGTATTTTAGCAAGATCTACATTTTTTGTACAGCAAGATTTTGTCTATCTCTACGGTTTAGTAGTTATTGTAAAGTCGTCCAGAGTAAATACGAATACAGGGGCTATAGCCAGAAAATTCAAGATATACATTTCATTTGTAATAGAAATATCTTAAACATATGACATTTTAATAAAAATTGTTAGAGCCATTTTCAAGAAAATAAAAATTTTCGAAACATTTTCCATGTAAAGCGTAGTTTAGGGTGAGGAAATTTTCTTCAAAAATCTTCGTGTCGCATCCTTGAAAGACATTAAACTTAAATACCAACTTTGGTTTTTAACCGACTTTTCGTTCTTGAGATATTCTGTCCACAAACTGACAGACACACACACACACACACACACACACACACACACACACACACACACACACACACACACACATACCCACGCGCGCGCGCACACACACGAATCGTCTAAAACTGCTCCTTTTTGGATTCAGGGGGCGTCAAAACATATGTTTCCGGTGAAATCTCGACATTGAATTTTTGGGTGGAATACAGTATTTCCTCTACCTACTACACGTAGTACAGAAAGTAAAACACACCTCACTCGGCTCCTGTGAGATAATTCGGTTACTAATGACGGACTTCATTATTTCAGTAACTGTTCCACAAATATTGTGTAAACAATACTGTAATGTATTTTTACTTCAATTCTAATGAACTTAGTGACAATTTAATGTTAACGTGATGTTGCCAAATCTCTCTTAGAAATTAAACTTTACATGGCATTTTAAGACTAAATTGTGG
Source organism: Tenodera sinensis (assembly GCA_030765045.1). Classification (NCBI taxonomy): domain Eukaryota; kingdom Metazoa; phylum Arthropoda; class Insecta; order Mantodea; family Mantidae; genus Tenodera; species Tenodera sinensis. The sequence goes on from CM060962.1 coordinate 304,038,176, forward strand.
AATTTAATTAAGGTAGCAATGTACTGCAACATTGTCCGCACAATGTTTGTGTGACAGTGAAATAATAAACCATTTATATCCATTCGTCAAGAAGCTAGATGGCTCCAAATATTTTATGCAAATTATTTTTTTTTCGTTGAAACGGCTCTTTATTGAACATACTTGTTACTCATCATGTGAAATCCCTGGTTAGTGTATGGCCGAAGCACTACTGTATGTCGTGTGGTTCCTAGGCCAACTCAATACTGGAGAAGTGGGTGCTATATCCAGCGTGTGTGTAGAAGGAGCCTTAACATGAGTCTGAAAGGCCCATCTCCATACACATATCATTGATGCGCTTTACTGCTGCAATCTCCTGCATCTTAGAGCCGATGTTTGCAGCAAGTCTTTCATTCCCTCTACACAAAGACCTGTATTCAATGTAGAAGGCGGCAGTCCGAATCTACCGTTTCCAATATAAAGAAACCCTTAAAGATTTCCTCTGGGAAACGAGCACAGGTTAAATTAACTTTCGATCTCAGAAACCCAAAAATGTGTTGACTAAATTCACATCGATATCTCCTATGTAAAATTTATCTGCTAGACTGTGGGCTTGAGTTCGATTCGAGTGCATAATTAAGAATACATAGAAGCGACAAACTGAGGGCATATAACCTAGTGCATTGCAGACAAAAAATATGGTATACTTGGAAAAATTTTCGAAATAAAGAGTAATTTAGGGTGGAGGAATTTTCTTCAAAATATTCGCACCCTTAAAAGATGTTGAACTTAAATACCAACTTTGGTTTTTAAGTGACTTTTTACATTCTCTACTGGTAAGTAGGGGAAGTACTGTATTCCACGCAAAAATTCGATGTCGAGATTTCACCGGAAATACATGTTTTGAGGCCCCCTGAATCCAAAAAAAAAGCAGTTTCAGAAAAAGGTCCGTGTGTCTGTGTGTGTGTCAGTCTGTGGACAGCATAACTCAAAAACGAAAAGTCGGTTAAAAACCAAAGTTGGTATTTAAGTTTAATGTCTTTCAAGGATGCGACACGAAGATTTTGAAGAAAATAGCCCCACCCTAAACTACGCTTTACATGGAAGATTTTTCGATAATTTTGATTTTGTTGAAAATGGTTCTTAACGATTTTGATTAAAATGCCATATGTTTGAGATATTTTGATGACAAATGAAATGTATATCTTGAATTTTCTGGCTATAGCCCTGTAGTCGTATTTACTCAGGACGAATTTTGCATAACTGGTAAACCGTAAGAGATAGAGAAAGTCTTAGTACATAAGAAAGCACACAGTCTAATATCTTGTTTTCTTTTCTAACCATTTCCGAGATATTCATTGTTACTGGTTTGATTTTTGAAATACTTTTTTGGGAAGTCGTTATTCTGATTTTATCCGCCGTCCTAGCTATGCGAAGAGAATGGAATGTCAAAACCACCACAGAGCGGCCAGCTCTTAAACATATTTATCAACTCCCCATTCTCTTTGAATCTATAAGGAAACATCAATAACAAATTTTTGCAAATGTTTGTTGTGATTATCGTGAACTTGTATGAATAGTTAGTACAAAAGTTAGTAGAGAAAGTCATGTGAGTGCAATATACACTGTGTTACGCTTATGAGTATAGTAAAACAAACGTTTATAATTTCAAAACTATACATACAAATGGGTTATGGTTGGTGCCATTTGAAAGAGAAAGTTGGGAAGTTTTAATCCATTGGTGGTGTTAAGTTTAGAACAGTCACGCATCGTGCGCATGCGCATTAGCTTAAGCTAATGTATATTGCATCGTTCATCAGTCAGCATGCGAACAATTTTCCAGCAGGATGAGGCACCACCACACTTTGCCAATGTAGTACGTACATTCTGGGAAAAACAATTCCCTCGAAGATGGATCGAAAGAGATCACATGGCGTCCCAGATCACCAGACATGATACCACCTGACTTTTTCCTGTGAGGATTAAGGATCAGATCTACAGGACACGAGTATGTGATTTGAGAGACCATAATGTAAAACAATTCCCAGTTTTCACTATTTGTAGCAAGTGATTTCGTCTCTAGATTCGTATTACTTCAGAAGTTATTGCTATTTCTTTTGTTATGCTTATAAGCGGAACACCCTGTATAACATTTTCTGTCCGGGCCTCTAAGCATGTATGTCTGGTGAAATCTCGATGTCGAGTATAAGACTTCTACCCATTACAGTCAGATGGCAGAGAAAGTAATAAAGGACCTTGTTAATCTCTACCTGCTATTAAAGGTATACGTCCCTCACCTGACAACTTCCCTGCGGTGATTCTTAGACTTCTCCCCTTTTGTCATTAATGTCTCAACCTTCCCTGTTTTTATTTCTGTTCGCGAGGGTTTAAAACGCGATTATAAGCACACCATCCCCATTCACCTTTTATAGCTAATGAATATGAAATGTTTACTGAGAAGAATGGTTTAAGGAGAGAAACCGAGCAAGAATATGACGAGGTACATGCTTCAGAGAGAGAGAAAAAAAAATACGAATATTAAAAGGAGTTGAGAATTTTTCATTCCTCTAACACGTGTACACCTACCAGATGTAGCAATATTTTATTCCACTCAAAAATTCCATATCGAGTTTTAACCAAAAGCATCGTTTTCGGATTTTATGAATGTAAAAATAAATTAGAAAACGTTCCACACGACGTGTGTGTGTGTGTGTGTGTTAGTGTGTGTGTGTGTGTGTGTGTGTGTGTGAGAGAGAGAGAGAGAGAGAGAGAGTGAGGGAGAGAGAGGGAGAGGGAGAGAGAACAGCATAACTAAGGAATCGGAGTTTCTCTACTTATTGTTGTACAAATCATTCTTCTCTAACATTAATCGAGATAAACATTTAAGGAACATTTTTATTACATATTTCCTTTTATGTACAAACGGAATAGGCGAATACAGCAGACTTAGGTATTGTCAAATCTTCTAAGAGATGAGCACTATGTGATGGCTTTTATATTACGTTCTCTTGGCATGACCAACAGAAAAAAGAACGAATGACGACTTCCCATTTGAGTAAAGTGTAAGTATTTGTAAAGTCAAACCAATAACAAGGAATATCTCGGAAACCGTTAATTCCATAGAAGTTTTGACAAACGGTATATAATACAATGTCCAATTGTTTAGGGTTTACAAGTTGTAGAAAAGTAATTGAAAATTCACGGGCTATTCCCAGGAAATTCAATATATGCACATTCTATTTGTATGCAAATATCTTAGTTATAGTATTTTAATAAAAAATTCTTAGAGCCATTTTTGAGAAAATCAATAATTACGAATTTTCTTCCACGTGAAGCGTAGTTTTGGGGTGGTTTTCCCTTCAAAATCTTTGTGCAGCATCCTTGGAAGACAGCCAAATTTGGTATTTAACCTACTTTTCTGTCTGAAGCGCGCGCGCGCGCACGCGCACGCGCACGCGCACGCACACGCACACGCGCACACGCGCACACACGCACACACACGCACGCACACGCACGCACACGCACGCACACGCACGCACACGCACGCACACGCACACGCACACGCACACGCACACGCACACGCACACGCACACGCACACGCACACGCACACGCACACGCACACGCACACGCACACGCACACGCACACGCACACGCACACGCACACGCACACGCACACGCACACACACACACACACACACACACACACACCCCACATGGACCTCTTCTAAAGATACTTTTTTATATACAGGTAGGCATCAAAATACATATTTCTGGTAAAATCTTGGTATTGAATTTTTCGGTGGAATGCAATATTTCCTCTGTTTAATATAGGTATATGCATAATGGAGAAATACAAAATTCCTTATTTTTACTTTTAAGACCGCTGAAAATATGTAAGATTATAGAACTGGGTGAATATGTGATACGAAAACAGGAGGGTTATAATGACCGAGCAACTAAATAAAAGTGTTTTTAATTTGCTAAATTTGAGTATTTCCTTTAACACATGACACTGCAATGTTGTTTTTGTCCAGATCATTTAAATACGTATAATGAACACATTTGCCACTTCTTCTCTGGTGATGCGAATTAATCCATTAGGGATTTATTTAGATTTTTAGCATATATTTTACAAAGCCTCGCTAAAAATAAAGCTGGTATATAAAACAGTATGTGAACAGTTGATATATAAACATTCATTTATTGATGACGTTTCGCTTCACTGAAATTATCAGAACTTCGTTTTATGGTGTTTAGTTCATTAGCCTCTACACCACGGATAAAATCTGTTTTGGGAGACATTAGCCATTTCAAATGAACCTGCAGATGTGTGCAATGTAAATGAAGATAAATGACTGTATACTGTAGAATGTCAATTTTTAGTAATCACATGATTGACTGGTTTTCATTTGTTGACAGCTTACCTATGAAACCTACAAACACAGCAACGTAACGTGTTGCTCTTGGTTTGCATTTTAAAATAATTATACTTTCTCAAATGGAAAGCTCTCTGTCTCTTTCGGCCATGCAAAGACGACGTAATTTCAAAGCAACCATATAGGGACCAGCTCTTAAAAGCTATGACTATCGATTAAGCCAACTTTATCAACACAATCACTTTGTAAATCAATAAATGTAATGAAAAACTTTCCAACCGTTTGGTACTCTCAGGATTATAAGCAGGCCCGGATGTTTATGACATGCCTTTGTTGTTGTTTCTGATTTTTCCCATAGAAAATATAAGCAGAGCACGATTTTATCAATGTTGATTAAAGCTAGGCAATTTTCATGGGTCATATAAAGTTATATTTTGACTTTTTAACATTTTTGTAATTTTCTTATCATTTTTCATATTATAGTCATACGTTATCTTAAATGTTCGTCTTTTTGCCATCTTTTTACCTTCTCTACTAGTAAGTAGAGGAAGTATTGTATTTCACCCAAAAATTCGATGACGAGATTTCGCCAAAAATATGTTTCGAGGTCCCCTGAGTGCACAGAAAAGAATTTTGAGAAAAAGGTCCGCACGCGCCCGTGTATGTGTGTGTATGTATATGTGTATGTGTATGTGTGTGTGTGTGTGTGTGTGTGTGTGTGTCTGTGTGTGTAGGTGTGTGTGTGTGTGTCGACAGTATAAATCAAAAACGAAAAGTCGCTTAAAAACCAAAGTCTTTCAGGGATGCTACACGAAGGTTTTGAAGAACATTCCTCCACCCTAAACTACTCTTTACCTGGACAATTTTTCCAAAATTTTGAGTTTCTTGAAAATGACTAACGATTTTGATTTAAAGTATGTTTAAGATATTTTTATCACAAATGAAATGTATATTTTGAATTTTGTGGCTATAGCCTATGTAGTCCTGTTTACTCTGGATGACTTTTGAATAATTCTTTATCCGTAAGAGATAGACAAAATACTCGTACTATACAAAACATACAAAACACAGAATTTATGTCAAAATAATTTTTTTTTTGTACAGTGAACCGTTTCGGAGATATTCCTTGTTATTTGTGTCAGTTTCGGAAAACTTAAAACTTTCGTTAAATGGAATATCGTTGTTCATTTGTTTATATGTTAAGCGTGCAAAGAGAACGGGATCTCAAAGCTTTAAAAAATTTGACTATCGCACAAAGCCTACTGTATTCTAATATTCCTCTTGCACCTATAAGGAAATAAGCAATAAGATAATTTGAACAAATGTTTATCTCAACTAACACGAAGAAGATATAGGAATAAGAGTTTGTAAGAATGGTTAGTACAAGAGTAGAGAATGTCATGTGAGTGCAACACATCAGATTTTTAACAGAAGTACTGAATACCCAGTTAAATTGGAAATTGATTTCTCTGAAATAAGACACAAGAACAGAAAAAGTAAGTAAATCGCTTAAGCATGTTAGGATGTCCGTTTGTTCTATTCACAGGGCAAAGGTCACAAACATTTTAGTCACTGTCATTACTCGTACAACTATGAGATAGAGAATATGGATCATTTCCGGTATCTACACAGTTAATATGGTACCAGTTTGTACAATTTAGGTACTGACAGGTTTTCCCCTTCCTTGTAACGCTGTTGGCATTCCTAGCAGATATTCTCTTGTCTCTGGCAAGCTTCTTGTTAACTTTTCAGGCTTTCTATGCTCTGCCTTTTCCTTTTCAGTGCGGGCAGTTTTCTTAGCTTTTAGATAAACTACTAAACATTCTGGGCTAGTTATAAAATCAGATATTTTTTACTCGTGTTTCACTTTTAATAAAAATGTCCTTTGCCTGTCCGTTTGCCTCACCACTTTCATTTAATAATTCCGCATATTGTGTTAGTAATGATTGATGAATATGGGGAGGTTTAAAAGGAAAGGAAGGATTTGGAAAAAAGGATTTGATAAGTTTGAGCTCTTCTTTGAGGTGCCGGAAGCATTTGTTCGCAGACCCTGCACTGCATTTCCCCTCTGTATCTGAGTTATTTTCTATTCAGCGATTTCCGTTGCTTTCTAAAGCAAGAGTGAAGTACCTAATGGTGATTGTTCGTGGGCAAAACAAGGAAAGTCTCCGTTAAGAAAATTCAATACACCGTCAGCATACAAGTGAATCCACTTCGCGTTGGATGGGTCGATGCCTCGAGTTAGGACAGGAGAGACGTTTGAGAGAGAGAGAGAGAGAGAGAGAGAGAGAGAGAGAGAGAGACGCTAACATCTTAAACGTACTGTCTCTGTTGAAACAAAGAAACAGGAAGACAGAAGCACAAAGCCAACTTCTGAAAAATAACATCCTATATTGTCAACTTCACAAGGACCTCTTACTAAGTAAAACGGACGGCGTTTTTCATTTTATTGTATTGTTATAACTCAAAAGACAATTTCAGTGATAAACAAGTTTACATCAGAATCTTCTGTGAATCCAGATGTGACAGACTCACAGGACTCTGTCCAGTGCGTATCCACGTTTATGATATTTTCAATTAAAACAATAAGTCGGGCATGGGCATGGGCACGAGACAAGAGGTAGCGATTGAACTTGCCTTACCCACCCCACATACTCTTGCCTCATATTCCCAGCGAAATCTCCACATCGAATTTTTGGGTGAAATACAATACTTCATCTACTTACTATATGCAGTAGAGAAAGTAAAAATAGGTCGCTATGTGCTCATTTCTCTTTGGAAGATGCAGTACTTAAATACCAAGTTTGGTACCTATAAACTTCTTGTTTTTTAGTTCGGATACTAACAATTATAGACTCTTGTAAACATGAACTGCTTTAATTCAGGGACAACAAAATCTGAATTTCCAGTGAAATTTGCATGTTAAACTTTTTGGTAGAGTATAATAATTATTCCTCTAATGATTATATGGAAGTATACAGAAAGGAAAAATGCTATTACGATCCTCCTAAGTATCTAAAAATGTAATAAAACATGTTTTCACTTACACAAGAGTGTTGTATCATGCTTCTTGAGTAACTCACCTGCAAAAAAAGAAAATAGACATATTATCACATGTTTGCCTTTGATAATTACGGTAATTCACAATGAATCTTCCTACCGATAATCAATAATATCTATATATTCACAACAATAACTTCTAACCTCTTCTACAATTTGCAGTATAATAAGAAAATGAAATCTTCAACATCTCCTAATATCTTCTCATAAGCCATACGCAAATAACTTCATGGAAAAGAATTAACTCTATAAATAATGGATGATTTAAGGATATGAAAATGGTCTCAGAGTATATATAAGCAATAAAAATTGTAGAACTAAGGACATGCGATTTTAAAGGTTGTGAAGGGACTTTGATTCGCCCTTTGTACCAGATTTATAATCTTATTCTTAAGGAAAACGGAAATTAGCTAATGTAACGCCAAATTTTAAATCCGGAGATTCTGTTAATAAAATTTTAGAACATACTTTGTAAATATGTATTTTGTCATGTAAAAACAGTACTAATGTCACTCAGCATGCTTTATGTCTAGTAGATCTACTGTAACTAATTTATGTAAATTTGTTCACTGTGTATCTGTGAATTAGATAAAAGATCACAAGTTGACGTGATATACACAGATTTTCAAAAAGCCTTTGACAAAGTCGATCACGATAAATTAATAAGTAAATTACCACTGCTCGGTTTTTCTGAATCTGTGGTGTCTCTAATGAAAAGTTGAGATTTGAAGTTGTTAAATATAAAAATAGTATATCCTACAGTTTTGAAGTTCCCTCTGGGGTGCCTCAGAGTTCTAATTTAGGTCAACTGTTATTTATGTTGTTCATTAATGATATTTCATCTATCGTTAAATGTTATAATATATTACATTTTGCGGATGATTTAAAAATGTTTAGTTCCGTAAAGTATGTTTCCGATTGCGTTAAACTTCAAAATGATCTGAATGTGTTAAATATATGGAGCAAAAACAATAGCCTTCCTTTTGGCATCAAAATGTCAAGTTATGACCTTTTCTAGACTTAAACATAATGTTTTTAATTACAAAATAGACGAAATTAATTTACAAACGGTAGAAACAAAAAATCATCTAGGAGTTATCTTTAGTAAACACTTATCATTCAAAAACATATTAACACAGTAGCCAGTGCAGCACATAGAAATCTGGGATTTGTCATTCGCAATTCATCGTGATTCAACAATATAAGACAAATAATGCTTCCGTTGTATGGATTTCACATAGTGTCAAATATATTAAACTTATTGAAGTTATTCGATGTAAATTCCTAGGGTGTGTTTTTTTCAAACATTTTCATTATTTTCCTAAGTTTATATCGTATGAGTCATTGCTTCACTTATTTGAGTTCAAACGTCTATCACATAGAAAAAATTACCATTTGTTACTTTTCCTTTACAAATTATTACATAATACAAATGACGATCCTAACCTAGGACAATATGCTTTTATGTTCCAAATATTGCACCAAATAGATTTCGTAATTCGCCTATGCTTAGAATGCAATCACTATACAATAAATTACATCCTTCAAACATTTATATATTTCATGTGAATATCACCAGTTTTGCTAAATCCTGTGATTATTTATTACCAGTAGTAGATTCATATATTTAGTGTACATCTAAATCAATGTTACCAACTTTCTATTTTGTATTTATGTTACTATATGTTTTGCAGTGATTTATTTTGCAATTAATTTTGTAATTAATTTTGTGTTGTTCTAGTTACTTATTTTGCATTTAGTTTTTCCACCTAGGTATGTAATCAAACATATATTGTAAATTTTAAGTGAACATTGTAATTAGGGAAACCTGTAATGTTCACATTATAGAGAAATAAATTACTTGTACCTGAACTCCTAAATTGCAGTGACTTCCATCCTCTGACGAAATCTTACATTGTCTAGCGAAGGACTGCAACTCATGCTTATTATAGGCATCTTACATCTATTTTTACCAATGGAAATGATTTATCCACCTCACTATAATTTCTTTATAAAAGTATTAGCCTTACCCGTCAATAATTCCAGTATGACAGCGTAGTGGATTGGTTTTCTGATAATTCCAATAAACTCGTCAAATAAATTCTCGGAGAAGAACCGCAGATAAATGCAATCACATGGAAAAACAATTAGAGCAATTGAAATAGAAAAACAAACCCATCTGCTACGAGTTCTCCAATAAACTCCAAACTCTGGTTTCCACAAAACCACGAACAGCAATGTGAACAAAATCTGTGACGTTTAATATGTTTCATATGAGCTTTCTGTCATTCAGTATTTACAACAGTTTATTACAGAATGTGGTCCGTGGGTAAATAACCCGCAGACTTGATAAAACAGTTGAATAGTACCCGTTGAATACTCCTCAAAGGTACTCACACGTTACACCCACTAGTGTGACTGGTTGCACAAGCATAACAATCAATATTTCGACACCTATATTATCTACTTCCCCTATTTATTGAAATTTCATTTTAATCTGTAACGTTACAAATGTCAATAACAAGAAATTTCGAATCGATTTGTGAGTCCTTGTCCATGTTTCTATAGTAATGTACTATTTAGACAGCAGCTGTTTTTCTTTCTCTACTACCTATAGCAAGTAGGGGAAGTATTGTATTCAACCCAAAAATTCGATGTTGAGATTTCACAGGAAATACGTTTTGAGACCCCCTGAATCAAAAAAGCAGTTTTAGAAAAAGGTCGTGTGTGTATGTGAACAGCATATGATAAATGAAATGTACATTTTGAATTTTTTGGCTATAGCTTATGTAGTCCTGTTTACTCTGGATGACTTTTGAGTAACTCGTAAACCGTAAGAGATAGACAAAATCTTACTATGCAAAAGATGTAGATCTCGCTATAACACACAATTTATGTCTGATTTTTTTTTTTTTTTTTTTTTTTTTTTTTTTTTTTTGAGTGAACAATTTCGGAGATATTCCTTGTTATTTGTGTCAGTTTCGGAAAACTTCAAACTTTCGTGAAATGCAACATCGTTGTTCATTTTTTACATGTTAAGCGTGCAAAGAGAACGGGATCTCAAAGCTTTAAAAGATTTGACTATAGCTCAAAGCCTACTATATTCTAATATTCTCCTTGTACCTACAAGAAAATAAGCAAGATAATTTTTAAAAATGTTTATCTTAACACGAGGAAGATATAGGAATAAGAGTTTGTAAGAACGGTTAGTACAAGAGTAGAGTAAGTCATGTGAGTGCAACACATCAGATTTTTTTTTTTTTTTTTTTTTTTTTTTTTTTTTTTTTTTTGCGTGTCTTGTTCATGTAAAGAGAACGGAATTTCAAAGTCATCATATAGCGACCACTCTTAAAACATTTCACTATCGCTTAAAGTATTCTCCTTGCACCTACAAGAAAATTAGCAATAAGATAATTTGTACAAACGTTTATCTCGATCAACATGAACTAGATAGAGGAATAAGTGTTTGTAAGAATAGTTCGTGCAAGAGTATCACTGTACTTTCTTACAGTCCCGATAATATCGTATCACACGAAAGGATATGAAAAATGGACGGAACGTGTGACTTCCTGAAAGTCTTCCAAGTTGTGGAAATGCTGTATACCATATAAGTACACTTTAGTGAAGGAAGAATCCTCGGTCGGAACGTCGAGTTATTGAAGTAGGTTAAACTTAAAGGCTCTGTATCTTCTTTTTGGCCCCCTAGTTATTTAACAGAGATATCTCCATAGCGCGGAGGTAGTGGTGCTGCCTACCAAGCTGGAGACCTGGGTTCGATTCGCAGTATTATTGTGGGGATATTCTCCTGATGGAAAACCTGCTCCGAGTCTTTGTGCCAAATTAGACGTTTAATTTAACGAGAATGTATGAAGGTGAGTCTGTAAGATGAGTAGAATAACCTATTTCTGATGTTGTTTCGGAAGTAACTATGTGACATCACACTGAAATTTTGAATAATTCATCACTTAAAAGGATATGCGGAACACCCCTTTGCAGACGTTGTGGCTGTAGAACTCGGCAACATTACGAACAAATTCCAGGTAGGTTAATTAATCTGAACTCGCTTCCGGACATATATAAAACATAGCCTACCTCACTCGTCTCCTTCATCTGAAGGGTGACACGCCTCTTAATCCCATCAAACACGACGAACGTATGATGAAACGGTTTGGCGAAATAACGATTATAACTTGCATGCTAACAATATAAACTGGAAGGAATGCCTTCAGCATTTCGATAACAGCCTTAAGATGTAATTGCTTTGTGTTTATACCTCAGAAAGATAGTTATACAATTAAATTACAGCAGTATCAAATTGAAAACGCATTTAAGTTTAATACTGAATGAGCTAATATAAATATACATGGAAGATTCAAGTGGAATTATTAGGAGGTAGCAGAGACGAAACGTTTTTTTTTTTTTACGCTTACGCCATCGTGAAAGCGAAGGTGAAACGTGTTTACGTGTCTAATTGGTTTTAAAAGTAAAAGTGACAAACGCCTAACCATAGGTAAGCAAATTCCACAACGTTACCAGCATGCCTGTTTTAGGTTTTCGAAAAACCTAAAATATCTCTGCAGGACGTGGTCTAATGAAATGTGTAACTGGTTTAACTTCATTTTTATAATTTCCTTCCACCTGAAGTATTCGAAGATCAACTGGAGCAATAAATGTAATCATCGTATACACTGTCACTTGTAGTCTGTTAGGTTACATGCTTTGGGCGGTGTTTCTTAATTACCTGCATTACGTTTGCAGTTTTATCCACGACTTATTTAACTTTTTCCCTCCTAACGACATGAAAATGTAGATGTCAGCGCAATGTGGTTACAAGCGTGACCTCGTTTTGCTAGCTACTCTTCTGTAGATAGTTCATTAAAACCTGGCTAACTTTCATAAAATAAATGGAAACCAAACGCCAAACAATTCAACTGCAATAATTAACTTTATTCGCCGGAAGGTAGAGTCATGTCGACAGGATATTTCCAAACATAGGATGTCGAAGTGCCTCGTGTCTCTGTTTCAACGTTGCCGTGTATTTCGCCTCGGGTGGAAGAGAGACGGGTCGCAGTTCAAGTTTCCAATCCCTAACGTTCCCCCCAAAAGGGAACATGTACAAAATTGCTTTATCTCAACGTTAGTGTTTTCCTTTACTTTCCTTCCTATCAATAAAAAAGGAATAGCCTGTGTATTGTTTTTCTATCGAAAATAAATTTTGATAACTGGAATTTGATTTCTCCTTCACGGCCAAACTCTCCAACTATACCAAACTAGACATTCAACACAAATAGTTCCAATATTTATTGTGACGAACACCCAGGTACACAGCTCCGCGCTAACGTTTGCTATTTAATTTCGGGTGGCCGCAGATTCGATACCCGTCGAATGCCCGATGTTGCCTTGATTTTTTTTTACTGGTTTTCCCTAATCACTAATTGGATGTTAGGGTGGCTGTTCGTCTACCACGATTTTCTTTCCATCATTTCTATTTCATTCCATTTCCTTCTATTCTTCTTGTTATTACTATTACTATTATTATTACTATTACTATTACTATTACTATTACTATTACTATTACTATTACTATTACTATTACTATTACTATTACTATTACTATTACTATTACTATTATTATTATTACTATTACTATTACTATTACTATTACTATTACTATTACTATTACTATTACTATTACTATTACTATTACTATTACTATTACTATTACTATTATTGTTATTATTATTATTATTATTATTATTATTATTACTATTATTATTATTACTATTACTATTATTACTATTATTATTATTACTATTATTATTATTATTATTATTATTATTATTATTATTATTATTATTATTATTATTATTATTATTATTATTATTATTATTATTGTCAGTATTATTAAACTTGCTTTATGGAGCGGATGTCTGTTTAAAAAATTATTTTGTGGTTTAACGACGCTGTCAATTGCCAGGATCACATCAGCGTTGCCGGTGTGCCGGAATTTTGTCCCGCAAGAGTTCTTTAACATGCCAGTAAATCTACTGACCTGGAGCTGTCGGTTTTAAGCACACTTAAAAACATCTGTCTGGACCGGGTTTGAACCCGCGACTTTGGGATCAATAAGCCAGCGTCTAACCACCTGAGCCACCCAGACCAACAGCGGGTGTATAGGATACAAATTACCGTCAAAGAAAGAAGTTATTAGCCACGGAAATGAACCGTATGAAAAGAATTTATAGAAAATCAGGACTGTATAAGATTACAAATGAAGACATCATCAGGAAGTCTATATAATTGGATAGCACAATTATAGACAACATGGAGTGTAAGATGCTTAATGGTTTGGACACACAAAAAGGATGGGTGAGGAAAGATGCCCTAAGAAAATATTAGAATGCATGCCACAAGAAAGAAGAGGACGAGGGTGACCAAAAAGATGCTGGAAGGGTGAAGTGCATGAAGCAATCACAGTGAGAAACCTAGAAGATATGCGTCTAGATAGACAAAAGTAAACACTGGGAACAGAGAAGCGCTGTCAACTGTAGAAATCCCTGAAATTAATGGTGATAACAACAACAACAATAATAATAATAATAATAATAATAATAATAATAATAATAATAATAATAATAATAATAATAATAATAATAATAATAATAATAATAATAATAATAATAATACTAATAATAATACTAAGAATAATACTAATACTAATACTAATACTAATACTAATAATAATAATAATAATAATAATAATAATAATAATAATAATAATAATAATAACACTAAGAATAACAATAATACTAATAATCATACTAATAATAATAGCAATAATAATAATAATAACTATAATAATAACAATAACAATAATGATGATAATAATAACAATGATAATAATAATAACAATAATGATGATAATAATAACAATAACAATAATGATGATAATAATAACAATGATAATAATAATAATAACAATAACAATAACAATAACAATAACAATAATAACAATAATGATGATAATAATAACAATGATAACAATAATAATAACAATGATAACAATAATAATAATAATAATAACAATAATAATAACAATAACAATAACAATAATAACAATAATAATAATAACAATAACAACAACAACAATAATTCCCAGGCTGTAATATCTGATACCATAAACTGACCAGCACATCTATCTGTGATAACATTCTGGATTGCAAAGAGCTAATCAGAACTCCTACTGCACAAAACAAAATAATAATTCCACAATGAATCCCTTCCCGCTGGGTACTGTTGGTAATGAGATGGCAGATACGCTAGCAAAAAAGGGACTTCGATTTCTCCCTTCAACAGTGAAGTTTGGTTCGCTCGAACAGCATCCATCACCCATCACAAGATTCGGGCCACCATCTGGTCACCTCTAGTCTAGATGACAATATTAGCAATTACAATGGAAAGATCAAATAGCGCTATTACCAAGACATGAAACAGTTGCTAAGTTCAGACTGACCACAGGCCGTGATTGCCTGGCCAAACACCTGTACCACATTGGCGTCCTACAGACTCCACACTGTATACTCTGCAACCAAGGAACCATGGGCTCCAACGGCTGATTCTCTCACCGATAAATACTGGGAGGCCCGAGAGAAAATGATCACCTAGGCCTCATACTGGCAGCATAACAGTATATGTTACTATTTCCTTGTTCGCCTGTTCATTTGTTATTTCTGATGAGTATTTATCCAAAACACTCGAAACCGGCTGCGCTGTGTTTTGCCTGTACGCGTCCTCGGCGCTCGTTGCCGACTGCCGCTATCATAGAACTACTTTTAAAGGCTTTACTTACCAATGTTATTAAAGGAGTTGCTGAAACTGGCCACCGTCGTTGTCCATACACTTTTGGCACTTCTTTAGGAGACTATCCATCACTCGCCGTAGTTCACGTTGGGAAATGCTGGCAATTTCCTGGCGGATATTTTGTTTTAATTCTTCCAGGGTGTGTGCGTTTGTACACTTGTGCTTTAAGTTACCCCAAGGACAGAAATTGCAGATCACCTGGAAATCTTTCTGCAAATTGCACTTTCACTTGGCGAGCTGACTGAGTTGACACATACAAATCATAAATAAACAAATACTGTGCAGTAGGAAACAAATGCTGAACCATAATACACTTTGTGACTAAGTACAGGACTAAAACACACTGGTAATAACTCAATTACACGTTATCACGTCAGCTCAATACTGCACTTTCAGAGCAGAGTAAAACAAGTTAATCGCATGAACTTGTGTAGAGCAGCGGATGTTTTTGGGTCTCTCTGTATGTATTGTTATCATGATTATGGTTAATGATGTAGTATATCAAAAACCTGCATTGAATAAATGAATAACAATCATTATCGTCAACAAACAAATGCCAGTGAAACACTATGCGCTCTTATGTTAGCACGGTTTTTGTTGCGGCGCTCTAATGTTTTGATTTAACTCTACAATGCGTATAGTTTGTAATGTTACGCAACAACTTAATAACGTGTTACATTCGCGCGACTTTCTCTATCCATTCTTCAACTAACTACACTTCAAACGGTTTATTTCCTTCATGTTAATTGATATAAATATTCGTAGAAATGTTTTTATTACATATTTCCTTGTAGGTACAACGGTAATAGGAGAACAAAGTAGGCTTAGGCGAATAAAATCTTTTAAGAGTTGGTGACTATATGATGACTGACATTCCATTCTCTTTGCATGGCCAGGACATAAACGAATAACGCTTTCTTATTTGACAGAAGTATAGGTATTTGAAAATTCAAATCAATAACTAAGAATATCCTGGAAATGGATAATTTTAATTTTCTCAATAATGACTAACCATTTTGTTTAACACACGACGTGTTCGAGATATTTTCACGATAAATGAAACGTGTATCTTGAATTTTCTGAGAATAGCCCCGAAGTTGGTATTTGAGTTTAACATTCTTAGGGATGTGACAGGAATGTTTTGATGAAAATTCCTCCACCTTAAACTACGCTTTGCATAGAACATTTTTAAAAAAATTCTGATTTTCTCGAAGATGGGTCTAACAATTTTGATTAAAATGCCATATGTTTGAGATATGTAAATGAAATGTATATTTTGAATTTTCTGGATATAACCTCAATGAGCGTGATGCGATAAGCAAAAGGAGTAGAACTCACCATTCCTCATTGGCCTGTGTTTGCTTGGAATTGCACCGTTGAGTTCTGCAACTCTTAACACAAAGGAATATATGCACCCACTTCCAGCCGAGAACCGAAAACAGAACTTTTGTATTTGGTGGCTATCATGTCCACCCCATACCACCGAGGTGGTCAAACCATATATTGATTTATGTATCACATTTCGACAAGTAAAAGTGATTCACCCGGTTTTAATGGTTAGTTATTTTTTCGTATTTATATTTTGTGTGCAAACGTTTACATTGAAATTCGTTTAGAGAAAATCTAATTAATTAAACTATTTAAATATCATTAAACGTTTCACTAGCTGTATAATCACATTAAAGGGAACCCAGCGTACAAAACACGCAAACTCCAATTTATCGCCATCAGTATTCTACCTTCCAACTTGCTGAAATTGAAACCCGTGTAACTTCCCCTCGTCTACCACAGCGTAATTATTTTGCGATGACATAAAACTCACAATTCTAAAATATTCAATTTAGTAAATGCACAAACGTTACATGCAAAAAAATGGCAATTTGATTATATAAGAATCCTTAAAACGCAGCCGTACTGCTTCTGCCTGTCACACATAAACTGTAGAAAATTAATTGCCACAAATATGGGAAACATAATCCGCAGCCATATAATGCTAATGGAATAGCAAATTTTCGTGAGGGAATTGGCTTCACAGCTTATGTTGTCCATTATAGAACGTTCGCGCCGTTTGCTGCGGGAACGTCACTACAAAGTTTTGAAAATTATAAAAGGAAAATAATTAATTCTTAAGAGTAATTAAGTCATAGAGCAAAACTCTTGATATGTTGCACTCACATGACTTTCTCTGCTCTTGTACTAACCATTCTTACAAACCCTTATTCTTATGTCTTCTTCGTCTTACTTGAGATAAACATTTGCAGAAATTATCTTATTGTTTATTTTCCTGTAGATGCAAGCGGAATATGGGAATACAGCAGACTTTGAGCGATAGTCAAATATTTTAAAGCTTTCAAACTCCGTTCTCTTTGCACGGCGAACATATAAAAAATGAATAACGATATTCCATTTGACAGAAGTATAAGTTCTCCAAAACTCACACAAATAACAAGGAATATCTCCGAAATGGTTCACTCTACAAAAAAAAATTATCCAGACATAAATTTTGTGTTTTAGCCAGATCTAAATTTGTATATATTAAGATTTGGTTTACCTCTTACGGTTTACCAGTTATACAAAAGTCATCCAGAGTAAATAGGACCACATGGGCTATAGCCAGAAAATTGAAGATATACATTTCATTTGCCTCACACATATAGCATTTTGATCAAAATCGTTAGTCAATTTCAAAGAAAATCAAAATTTTCGAACAATTTTCCCTGCAAAGAGTAGTTTAGTGTGGAGGAATTTTCTTCAAAATCTTCGTGTCGCATCCTTGAAAGATAATAAACCATTGTGTCCTGTATTTCCATAAAATAATCTCCTAAGCCTATATATTAACCTCCATTAAATTTATCAAACTTAAGAAGTGTTGCCTATCCTCACAGGCACGCATACGCGATGGTTCATCACTGTAGCGTTCGGCAGCAGAACTAACAAAGACGGAGATACTGAAAGCGGCATGAGAACTGTCAGAGACGGCATCTAGGTATGCATTTTGCTGATGCTAGACCATGAAGGCCTCTGTATGCCAATTAGCAAGGTACACTCAGTCTGCAATCTTAACCGTTCGCCTACCACCTAGGCGGCCCGGGTTCATGGTAGACGAAGGGGCGTGTCGGCGGGTTTTCTCCGGGTTCTCCGGTTTCCCCCGTCACTTATTCTACTAATTGTTCCATCGTCACCTTTCAAATCATTGATTTCGCCTGCATTTCATATCATCCTCTTCCTCACTCTCATACTGACCACCCACTTCCAGGTGTTCACTCTGTCCGGTCCAAAGGTTCCTCGGGCCACCACAATGTATTGCTGTGTATGGATAATGCGTTTGCGCCAATAATTTGAAACTAATATGTGTATTTTTGTTCTTAGGTTGGCACCACGTTAACATCGTGAGGCATGTTAAATGAACCATTTTCCGTCCCACTTGCAGACTGCGGACTGACGCGCGCATAATGCGTGTGCTGTGGTTGAAAATTGCCATAACATTTAAAAAATGCGCGTATGTTTTTAGGTAGTTTCAGCATATTGTGACGCCGTTCTCTGTAGATTGCTTCTTGTAATTGTTTAGCATCACTGAAATGTAAGGCACTAGCACAAGTCTCTGGAGTTTCATTCAATGTTGTACTTATTACATAGCGCCTGGTTTTTTACTAAGTCACTTTCCTTTTACACGACGCACGTACGACATCTCTTTTGTTACAGTGGTGATTATGGCCGCCTACAGTTTTCCTATCCATGTTTAACGTTATTATTTTGGCAGGACAATTCTTCACTGTGCAACGCCAACGTGTACGTCCATGTAGGTATATGCGTACGCCTTACGAAACTTGAACGTATCATATAGAAGCAAGTCCTGACCTCTATTGCTGCCCCTTTCGACTACTTCCATGACAACCTTTAGTGTTCACTAGTCTATCTCACAATGGTTATATCTCCCACCTAATGTGGCTACTACTGAAGCAAAACACGGCAACTAAGTACTAGTCGATTTATTGTACTACCAACTTAAGGAAAATAAAAGTTCTTAGCCAAACATGCCGTTGTCTCAATCCGTATCCCTTAAGAATAAACATACTTCCCATATATTAAATCTGGTGCAAATCCACTGCCCCCAGGTTCCTGTGCTCACCGACAGGCGTCTGATCCTAGGCACTGGCTTGTGAGTCCTACATAAGGGGAGGGTAATCAGGTAAAGAAGAAGAAGGAGAAGGTATGAATATTACCTGTTATAAATTATATTGCTTAACGTATCACCGTTTTGTACACGAGTGTCAATATGTTGTTAAGCTCTGTTGCAGATGATGAAATACAAATTTCAGGAGAGGATATTTTCTTTCTTGTGAGGTAATTAACCAGAAATTAGCGACTTTTCTGTAATTATTACCACGTCTTTAGCGGTACATTGTTGACTGAAGTTAAACATTTCTCATGAAAATTCTCTCCACGGTGAAGTTTGGAGGAAATCCTTAATTAGTTCTCTTTTACCTCACGCTTACAAAACTGTTCTGACATGGAGGGTAAAAATAGCTAAATAAGGGCCCAGGCGTCCTCATTAACTCAACTGTTCTGGTGTTTGTGTTTCACACCGAGCAAAGCTAAGGATACAGCGACAGTTATTTTAGTACAACAATATATCAGATCTAATCTTCAAGTTTCCTTATGCGATTCCTCCACTGGAAGTTCTACAGAATCTTCAAGAAACTTTTTCATAACAAAATTACCTATCTAATAATGTTGTAGATTTATAAATTACTTCATTTTGTGTCTATTATGATTTAACAGATCTTTTTGTAATACTTGATATGTAAGTTGATCATTGTTAACACATAATTGACAGTGTAAGCTAAATTTACAATTCATTTATCAATTCCCATGGCAACAAAGGTTAAAACTGGTTCCTAATAATTACAGTATCAGTAGGAAATGACGTATCACCCAACAGCATAGTAAACTAAAAATAATTTATTAATTAATCCTTAGTAAAATATACAAAACGTATGAAATAGTTTTCTATTGAAATATTAAATGTGGAATTTGACACGTTAAAATTAAGAAGCGACTCAATTCCTTTTATTTCTGCAATAGATCTTGAGGTGGAACCTGATTTTTACGTGAAATATACAAATTATTAGGCCTATGTGAGACATAGACCGGCGATTTGTTCATCAACATGAGCATAATTTATTTGATAAAGATTCCGCCACCTAACTTTCTGCGACAAATATGGAAAAGCAATTTTGGTTTATTATTGATTTTTAAAGTATTGCGAAAAAGTAATTGGCTAACCACGAACTGTAAGTTACTTATCAGATCTCGAGTGCTTGGGAAAACTCAGACCTGTGAGCCTCGCATTCCCAAAATGCATACTTGACCTGATGAATATACCTTACACTTCTTGGTACGCAATATAGTAAGTTAATGGGGAATTCATAGTTTAACTACGTCTTCCTCGTAAGCCTTATTTCTTTCTTTCTTTCTTTCTTTCTTTGTCTGCCCTCTACGTATAAGAAGATAAAGTATTCCGTTCCATTCACACACACACACACACACACACACACACACACACACAGTCACACACACTGTGTATACTGTGTATATATGCATATACATACACACATATATATAATGTTATTGTTAGGAAAAGGTATGCCTGTATGCCTGTGTGTGCTTGTGTGTGTCTGTGTCTGTCGGTTAAAAGCAAAGTTGGTATTTAAATTTTATCTTTCAAGGATGCTAAACAAAGACAAGAAAATTCCTCCGCCCTAAAGAATTCTTTACATGGAAAATTCTTCGAAAATGTTGATTTTCTCAAAAATGACTCTAATGAGTTTGATTAAAATGCCATATGTTTGAGATATTTTTATGGCAAGTGAAATGTGTATTTTGAATTTTCTTGGTATCGCCCATGCAGTCCGGTTTACAAAAATGTAGATCTCGTTAAAACATACAAGTTATGTGCAAATGCATTTCTATGTGGAGTGAACCATTTCGGAGATATTCCTTGTTATTTGTACCTTTCTGAAATGGAAGGTCGTTATTCACGTTTTAATCTCTTGCCCGTGCAGAGAACAGAATTTCAAAGCTTCCATTCAGCGACCAACATTAAAAGATTTGACTATCGCACGTGCAAGAAAACGAGCAATAAGATAATTTCTGCAAATGTTTATCTTAACTAACAAAAAGGAGATAGAAGAATAAGAGTTTCTAAAAATGGTTAGTATAAGAGTAGAGAAAGCCATGCGAGTGCAACATATCAGATTTTTTAGATTCAGGGAGTCTGAAAACATATTTCGGATGAAATCTCAGTATCGAACTTCTGGTTGGAATGCGATACCTCCCCTACCTACTTTATGTACGTAGTAGAGAAAATAATAAGCGACAGTGTTGAAGAAAGTGATGTGAATGTAAAATTTCCCATCGTTATGGGTGCTAACAGATACAAATTGCTCGGAACTATACTCTTTTATTTGGCGTTTCCGAGAGCGGAGAGATTATACCAACTCTAAGACAATCCCCAGCGTGAATCCCCGGCGTTGCTCACAGAAATGTGGTCCCAGAGATTTTAGACGTGTTTTGTTATGGTCGCTGGGTTCTGAGGGCCCTTTTCAAGTAAAGAACGGCTCCTTTGGGATTCTGAGGATAATGACCCACAGCAACGAGGCTTGCGGAACAAAAGAACGTGCATATTCTTCAACAAAAGGCGAAGGAGCCGAGGGAAAAGAAAAATACTGTTTCGGATTTAATTAAAACGCAGTAGGTATTTTAGGGGGCTTGCCACAATCGGATCGTTGTGGAATCTTGGGCTGATGTACCAAGTTGGTCTCTTAACTTCGCGGGAGGCGGGGGGGGGGGGGGGCGGGGGTCGGAAGAACGCGTTAACTGTTAAAATACTTGCTCGTAGAACGGAGAAGTTGGCAAACTTTACCCAAGTAAAGTTCAAGTAAATTATGATTTGTTCCAAGCAACGTTGGAGATCAGAATCACATGCACTCCCGTAAATAAAAAGATCGCTACGCCACACTGCATAGTTTTACAACTGATACGCGTCTATTTAACAGTTGACAGCTGTTTGGAGCTATGCTGTGATTTGCTGAAATACATTTGTAAAGTAATGCAAACTTATTTGTCAGAGCGCCAGTGTTTCTTTCCCGAACCTACATCATGACTTGCCTGGGAAGTAGAGTCTGTCCACCAGGTCATGGTCCCTGGCAGGAATACAAAGAGTCAGTACATCAGTAAACAATTCTAGGTACACAGCAATATCTTCTGATTGCACGAAATGACATTTATATCAGCTGCTAACTGGCTATGTGTGTTATTTCAGTAGCGAGCTGCTCTAGCTACCTTTCACTGATGTCCTTAACTAATTTATCCTGCTTTCCACTAATATTATCAGCTATCTAGTGGTGCTTTATAGACATTTCGTTTTGATCACTGGCCAATTTGTTTTGCTTTTCAGTGATCTCCCCTGTTAATTTATCCTGGTTTTTGCTAATATCCTTAATTAATTTTTTCTGTTTTGCAGTTATACTCAATGTCATTGGTTTCAATAAAGTAATTATGTTCAGATGTTCCTGGCTAACATTACACTTTTCAGCCCTATGCCGAATATTTGTGTTTTCTGTGAGATCCATTTGTTGTTCAATTTCTCTACTCATTTAAAAAGCAACCCCTAACGCAACAGCCCTTCGCGGGCCAAGGGTTGCCGCACGGCCGCTGCGCACCCCACCTCTACCCACTACAGGCGTCATGAGTGGGGTGCAGAACTGGAGGCTGGGACGAGGTCAGCGTCCCGGCCAGCTATGCAGCCTTCATAACCTGGGGCCGCTACTTCGTCAAGTAGCTCCTCAATTGCTCCGGGACCTAACGAGGCTGAGTGCACCCCGTGCCAGACCTTCCAACTGGGCAAAAACCACCACGGCAATATCAGGGATCGAACCCAGGGCCACATCAGAATTCCTTTTTTCTTTTTTATCTTAGGTTACCTAGGAATACGAAACGGACAACCGTGCATATATTTGCACGGGCACTTATCATGGATCTCTGGTATTTTATGTAGTGAGCGCTTGGTATCGCTTCCAAAGGAAATACGACACTATTCTTTTATTTGTCATTTCTAAGTTATGGATATGTAAATATTGTGAAATAGAGCATTAGAACGATTCCAGAGGGATACCATTCCTAATACCTGCTCTATGATCAACCCGAAGGTTCCAAGAAGGGACACCAACCATCCAAGGAGAAACACTTTCAACAGCACGAACTCCAATATGCGGCCGCCACGCACCAACCGCCGTCACATGAAAGGAAATAGAACCACCCCACCATTCCCTAGCGACACAGAAAAACCACGAAAAATGCATTCGAATTCGGGAGCCTCGAAGTTATCTTGATGATTACTCCAACATTCCGAGGATGTGTTCCAAATCAAAGCAACTAGCTCTGGCGTGAGAGGAACTTGGGACCCAGCATCGCTACACGCGGAGTAACAAGGAAACATCACAATCCAGAAAAGCATCACGGGCGGCCTTTGCTTCCACGTGTTGACCTCTCACCTCCAAGATTGCTGACCTCATTAATTGGGTCGGAGACTGGCTATGTGCATATATTCGTCGCTTTGTGAGCCGAATACGTTATCAGTGATACCTCGATGACGTCTTTCAAAAACCAAAGGCCATAACTACCACTACCAAAGAGAAGATGACATGCATTTGTTATTAGAATGTTCAGATTCAGACCAATGTAGCAATCATTTGGTTTCTAGGGAATGGTTAAACAGAAATAAAGAGCTGATAGCGCGAAAACATTTGAAAGATCAGTCACAACTAAGAAGTATGGGAAAATTGTTATGGAACCAGTCACTCAGGACAGTGAAACGATTAGACTTTTACAGTTTAACAATTGATTTTGTGATTGTTGTGAGTTTGTGTATTTTCTGGTGAATGGCTAGGACCAATACCAGACACACACGTGTGTAATATATAATACAATTGAACTACTATTAACAAAAATAGAAGTAGCGGCCCCAGGTCGAGAAGACCGCATAACTGGCCGGGAGGGCTCGGGGCGCTGACCACGTCCCACCCTCCAGTACTGCACCTCACCAATGACGCCTGTAGTGGGCAGAGGTGGGGGACGCAGCGGCTGGGCGGTAGGCCTTGGCCCTTCGTGGGCTGTCGCGCGGGGTTTACATTTACATTACTATTAACAAAAATAAAAGCTTATAGTGACATTAGAAAATGCTCGTCTTCACTAAAAAACAAATTCTGATGTGGAGCATTCACATAACTTTCTGTATTCGCTCTTTTACCTTCAGTTAGATACCAAACTTTATATTTAAGTTCAAAATTTTTGAAAGATGTGAAACGAAAGTTTTCAAGGAAATCCCCCAACCCCAAATTATTCTTTATAAGCAACATTTCGATTTTTGGAAAAATGGCTAATAATTTTGATTAAATTACCACATGTTTTAGCAATTCAGATGACAAATGAAATGTATATCTTAGTGTCTTCTTCATTCTGGATGACTTTTGCATAACTGGTAAACCGGAGAAGACAGACAAAATCTTATTACGCAAAAAATGGATCTTATCAAAACACACAATTTATGATAATTCATTTTGTTGCTGCATATATTCTTTGTTCTTTATTTGAATTTTCCACAAGATGCTTATACTTTTCTCAAATGGGAAGTTGGTTTCTTTTTTCAAATAGAACAGGATTTTAAAGCCAACACATAGCAACTAACTGTTAAAAGATATGACTATCGATTAAGTCTATTGTATTCCTTTATTTCCACTGTGCCTACAAAAATATACAAACAAAGAACTTCTAGAAATGTTTATCTCGATTAATGTGGCGTAGACAGAAGAATAAGCATCTTAAGAACAGTTTCTTGCAAAATGGGTACAAGAAGCTGTCAATTGCCAGGATCATATCAGCGTTGCCGGTGTGCCGGACTTTCGTCCCGCAGGTATTCTTTTACACGCCAGTAAATCTACTGACATGGACCTGTCGTTATTAAGCCTACATTAAAACGATCGGTCTGGGCTGGATTTGACCCAGGACCTTGGGATCGGTAGGCCAGCGTCTGACCAACTGAGCCACCCAGACCGACAATAGAGAAAGTTGTGTGAATGCAACAACTTTTTTTAAAAAATAGCTTTATCACATTTATTATGCCTTTAATTTGATAAATGCATAACACTTATTGTCAAAATAAGAAACAAAACACTTGGTAAAGTATCGTAAAATGGAGTAACATTGATGGCTTTTTATATTTTTTTACATTTAGATCATCTTGATCACGTTTCTAAATCAACTTCATGGTATTCGAAGCTTTGCCTTCAAGCTGTACCAAAATTCATTTTTATAAATAATTTCCTTGTTTTTATAGAAACAAAATCTGAGTTTTCAATGCTACCGCGTACCTAGGGAACATAAGCATGTTATATCAACATGAATCATCATCATCATCATCATCATCATCAATGCGGTTTGCACAAAGTACGGCCGAACTGTTGTTACTTCAGCATGCGGCTCTCATTGAAAACATATATTTGGTACAAAGGAACTCGAGAACACAATGGGAAATACAATTTTCCACATCCTTTAACTATCTAACGGATGATCCAAAAGACTCCGAACCGGCTTAGCTGTGCTTTGCCTGTACGCGATCTCTGCGCTCGTCGCCGACTGCCCCTGTCATAGAACAGCGTGAATGAAACCACAAATTTTTCAAACCACTTTTAAAGGCTTTACTTACCAATTTTATTAAAGGAGATGCTGAAACTTGCCACCGCCGTTGGTCATACATTTTTGGTACCTCTTTAGGAAACTATACATCACTCGCCGTAGTTCACGTTGAGAAATGCCGGCAATTTCCTGGTGGATATTTTGTTTTAATTCTTCCAGGGTATGTGGGCTTGTCTTGTACACTTTATGCTCTAAATTACCCCATACATAGAAATCGCAGATCACCTGCAAATCTTTCTACAAATCGCACTTTCACTTGGCGAGCTGACTGAGTTAACACATACGCATCATAAATAAATACACGCTGTGCAGTAGAAAACAAATGTGGAGTAATAATACACTTTGTGACTAAGTACAGGACAAAATAATAAAACACACTGGTAATAACTCAACCACACGTCAGCTCAATACTGCACTTTCAGAGCAGAGAAAAATAAGTCAACCGCGTGACCTTGTGTACAGCAGCTGCGTTATCGTGTTCCCGTGTGCGCAGCGGTTATGATGCTTTTGGGTCTCTCTGCAGAAACATACTGCCTGTGTGAATGTGTAACAACACAAAGAGAAACAAAACACAATGTAAAATAACTACATTCAGTCTTATCATAACAGCTCAAAAACTATAGCTTCAGCTCCTTCATACTCAAAAATACATTTTATTCAGAAAACTCAGTCCGGTGCTATCACATGAACAAAATACACATTGATGCTTCTTAGGGCCACCGGGAAGCTTCAGATTCACATGACAAGTACTGGTACTGTTGGTTATGTTCAGTCTCAGTGGTTTACCTGGCAATACTTTTCTATCCTGCTTCTCCCAATTCTTGTAGAAGCACCAAGAAGCAACTGTCTTAACCGGCGACGTATACCATATAGGTAGATATGTGTATTTCTCCGGGCCCTACTTGTGATTCACCCTGTAGCGAGCAACAGGACGATGCACATACCTGCTCTTTGTGCGCCAGCTTGCCTGGGGTGCCATGAAGTGCTACTTCAAGTATGCTTCCCACATAAGGGTTTTTAAAAACTCCTTCCTCTGTCGATTGAGGGAAGGAAAAGGACGCAGCAATTAAGGACACGGCCTTTATCAGGACTCCTTGTCACCTCATTTGTTTACTTGCCGCTGGCGAAGATAGCTTAGTGCTGCCCTCATCTAATTTGAACATTCAACTGGTTCTCATTAGTGCCATGTTATCTACTCTCTTCTGTAACTGATTTTTTGTTCTGTGCACTTTCATTATGGTTATATCTTGCTGCTAATGTTAACACTTAAAAATCTCATGTGTTACGCTCATATAACTTTCTCCATTCACTCTTGTGCGAACTATTCTTAAACTTGTTATATCTCCTTCACGTTAATCGATATAAACATGTCCAAAAATGCTTTTATTACATATTTCTTTATAGCTATACAACGCAAATAGGGAAATACAATAGGCTAAAGTGACAGTCAAATCTTTTAGGAGCTGCTCAATATGTGATGGCGTTGAAATTTTTTTCTGTTTGTATACCGAAGAGGAGAAAAATAATGAATTCCCATTTGAGAAAACTTAAAGTATCTTAAAATTGGAACTATTAACAAGGATGTCTCGGAAATGGCTAATTCCACAAAATTTACGTGTGCGTGTGTTTATTAATGAGATACACGTTTTTTTGTGCAGTTAGGATGTTGTCTATCTCTTACGGTTTACTGGCTATGCAAAGGTCCTTCACAATGAAGCCATTAGAGCCATTTTTGAGAAATTCAACAGTTTTGAAGAGGGATTTGGTTAAAGCTATTCGTGTTGTGTCTTTGGAAGATGTCAATTTTGGTATTTCACCAAATTTTCATTTTTGTCTGACGATCTCCATAGACGGAATGACACACACACACACACACACACACACACACACACACACACACACACACACGCACAACGTTTTTCTAAAATGTATATTTTTTTTGGTTCAGGGATTCTCAAATCACGTATTACTTGTAATACTTGTATGTAGGAGACAAAGTAAAAATTTCCAAATAACACAAAATTAAAACCAGTCCATTTCTTGCCACCGGTTTGGAATCAATTACGTATATATTTCTTATATATCTCAAAAATGTTTAGTTTGCAATGTTTTTCTACTCTACAATGTTCTGCACATTGGTTTTCCGCAATCTGTATACATATTATTATTATCATTATCATTCTTATCATTATCATTATTATTATATACATTGCAATTTATTATCTTTCCATGTAGTGCAGTACAATTATAAAGTATAGTGTACTCATACTATGTTTCATTTGTCTTTGATCTATCTAGTAAGGTAATACTAATAAAAACCAAAGGCTAAACGAAGCTAAACATGGGAATGAAGGAGGAATACAATTAAAAACAACAAATGCAAGCATATACGTACGCGATTAACGATGTTCTACCAGGGGGCGTGCCTAACGGAGGGCGAACAACATAAAAACTGCATAGTTACCACATAATACAGATGTTTTTGACAAATATGCTTAGCAAAATTACATCAATCACATGTCATTATCAGCACTATTTGATTTTTACTTTCTCTACTGGTAAGTAGGGGAAGTATTGTATTCCACCCAAAAATTCGATGTCGAGATTTCACCGGAAATATATGTTTTGAGGCCCCCTGAATCCAAAAAACGCATTTTTAGAAAAAGGTCCGTGTGTGTCTGTGTGTCAGTCTGTCAGTCTGTCAGTCTGTGGACAGCATAGCTCAAAAACGAAAAGTCGGTTATAAACCAAAGATGGTATTTAAGTTTAACGTCTTTCAAGGATACGACACGAAGATTTTGAAGAAAATAGCCCCAACCTAAACTACTCTTTAGATGGAACATTTTTCGAAAATTTTGATTTTCTTGAAAATAGCTCTAACGATTTTGATTAAAATATCATATGTTTGAGATATTTTTATTGCAAATAAAATGTCTATCTTGAATTTTCTGGCTATAGCCCCTGTAGTCGTATTTACTCTGGACGACTTTTGCATAACTGGTAAACCGTTAGAGATATACCAAATCATACTATACAAAAAATGTAGATCTTGCTAAAATACACAATTTATGTCTTAATAAATTTTCTTGTAGGGTGAACCATTTCGGAGATATTCCTTGTTATATGTGTGAGTTTCGGAAAACTAAGAACTTTAGTGAAAAGGATCATCGTTGTTCATTTTTTTATATGTTAAGTGGGCAAAGGCAACAGAATCCCAAAGCTTTAAAACATTTGACTATCGCACAAAGCCTACTGTATTCTAATATTCCCCTTGTACCTACAAGGAAATAAGCAATAAGATAAGTTATACAAATGCTTATCTCAACTAACACGAAGAAGATATAGGAATGAGAGTTTGTAAGAATGGTTAGTACAAGAGTAGAGAAAGTCATGTGAGTGCAACACATCAGATTTTTAATAATTAACCTGTAGAAATGCTAACTGGGTGTTAAATGTGAATCAGTATGGTCACCCCTGGCTCTCAAAACCCACAACGTTCCGTTCCACAGACTTAATGCGTATCAAAGTCTCTTGATGTTGTACAAAAGACAGGGTAGGGGCGGGGGTTGCAGACCTGCACAGCGGGACATCCACTGTGCGTTTTCTTTGTGCGTCAAATCCCATGATACAAAGGGAAAATGTATTTATAAAGTTCCGTCATATTACATACAATTCGGCATAAAGAGAATCGCAGAAACGTCTTTTCAAGGAAAGATAATTCTTGCTAAGGTCTGATTCTTTATGAGAAATGCTGAGATCTTCCCAGGTCTGTCAAGAACGCCGTCACTATTCCACTTCATTGTCACTGACCAAGCCACAAACAGACAAGTCTATCCATTACTGATTGCTCATTTTGCTAACAATGCACGAGACCCAACTAAACGGAAATTGCAAACGTCTTTAGTTTACTAATATTTCATATAAATCAAAAGTTTCGAACTTGTTTTAACATGCTTCTTGAAAATCCACCTGGGAATGAAATTTGTTAATTTAAAAGAACCCACAATTTGTTGCCTTTTTGTTGCAATAAATTGTGGATTTTTAAACTTTAATTTACACAAAAACCGTTGAATCTATTGAAATACGCCAAAGGAAAAAGTTGTCTCTTACTAAATTTTCTATGAACATAGCCATAAATCAAGAACCATCAATCAATAATAATTCAGTCAGGTGATGACAAATTTTTTTGATAAAAATATTTTTTTTTTTCCTAGAAAACTATAAACTTTTCAACATTTTGGTATTAGACTTTCTTGTTATTCACAACATGAGAAATTCGCTGTTAAAGTCTGGCGGATCATTTCACATCCACCCTGTATGTTTTGGTTTACTTTGGTTTCCGGGCTAGTTAGTGTCGTCATATGTTGACATGAAGTTTGATTCTAAGAGTGGAACAATAAAAGGATCATAGAGAAAAAGTTTGAAATAGACTAAACTAAACCCCAGCGCAATAACCCATTAAGGGCCAAGGCTTTCTGCCTTGCCACTGCGTCTCCAACCTCTGCCCACTACAGGCGTCATTGGTGGGGTGCAGTACTGGAGGGTGGTACGTGATCAGCGTCCTGAGCCCTCCCGGCTTTCTCGACCTGGGGCCACTACTTCTCCTTCAAGTAGCACCTCAATTGGCCCCTCCGGGACCTAACGAGGCTGAGTGCACCCCGTGCCAGTCCTCCCAGCGGGGGAAAATGCTCATGCTGGTACTGGGGATCGAACCCCAGAGGCAAGCGCGCTACCATCCCCCTAAAATTCGAGTTCATGACCCTGTTTCTCAAGATGTGACATGTTTCCCATGAACGACCATACTTTTCTTGACTGGCCCACAAGCAAGGGCTGGGAAATCAACTTGCCCTGGGCCAGGTCTCTCTCGTCTTCCGAGTGAGAGCGTAATTTAACAAGATTCTGTGAGCAGATGTTTGTTTGCTCTTTCCCTCGCTAGGCTAGGGCGGCGTTACACGTGTGAGATAAATGAGAGTGACAAGTGGCCCTTCCTTCCTTCCTTCCTTCCCTCCCTCCCTTTACTTCATCTTGGGAACCCAATAACGTAGGTAATTCTTGTTGCACGCCCATACGGTTCCGCGTCTTCTCCATAAAGTTATAAGGCGTCGGCATTATATCATTTCCATAACTCTCAGTCAAGCGCCGCGTTTTAGTAAACCATATATCACTATTAATTTAAATATGTGCTAGCAGAGTCCGCAACTCTACTCGCGTTATTGCATTGAGGACGGAGATTCACTTCCGTCTCTCTGCTGCTTTCTCACTGTCCACACAACTTGAATCTACAGATACTAATACTATACGGAGAGAAAATTTATTTGTGTACAGCCACGGTCCGCCTGCGGTGCCGTATGTAGTAAAAGTGGGCGTTAAGCACTATAAAAAAGCCAAGGAAAAATTATTGAGTGCATTAGCAGAAGATTTCTGAGTCCCATGTGTTGTAGCGCGGTTTACACAAGTCGACGAAGTTTAACTTAAATACCAACTTTGGTTTTTAACCGACCTTTCGTTTTTGAGTTATGCTGTCCACAGACTGGCAGACACAGACACACACACTAGCGCGCGCGCTCGCGGAACTTTATCTAAAAGTGCTTTTTTTGGATTTAGGGGGCCTCAAAACATATATTTCCGGTGAAATGTCGACATTGAATTTTTGGATGGAATACAGTACTTCCTCTACTTACTAGTAGAGAAAGTAAACATGCTGTAACATGTAATTAATTATATGGAGGAAACAAAGGAAAAGTCTGCACAAGTGCCCTGGTATAGTAACCAAATCTCCGGAGTATAGTGTTCGCATTTTTTTTACTTTCTCTACTGGTAAGTAGGGGAAGTATTGCATTCCACCCAAAAATTCAATGTCGAGATTTCACCGGAAATGTGTGTTTTGAGGGCCCCTGAATCTAAAAAAAGCATTTTTAGAAAAAGGTCCGTGTGTGTGTCTGTGTGTCAGTCTGTCAGTCAGTCTGTCAGTCTGTGGACAGCATAACTCAAAAACGAAAAGTCGGTTAAAAACCAAAGTTGGTATTTAAGTTTAATGTCTTTCAGGGATGTGACACGAAGATTTTGAAGAAAATAACCCCACCCTAAGCTACCCTTTACATGGAAAATTTTTCCAAAATTTTGATTTTCTTAAAAATGGCTCTAACGATTTTGATTAAAATGTCACATGTTTGAGATATTTTTATGACAAATGAAATGCATATCTTGAATTTTCTGGCAAACCGTTAGAGACATACCAAATCATACTATAGAAAAAATGTAGATCTTGCTAAAATACACAATTTATGTCTGAATAAATTTTCTTGTAGGATGAACCATTTCGGAGATATTCCTTGTTATGTGTGTGAGTTTCGGAAAACTTAGAACTTTCGTGAAAAGGATCATCGTTGTTCATTTTTTTATATGGTAAGTGGGCAAAGGCAACAGAATCCCAAAACTTTAAAACATTTGACTATCGCACAAAGCCTACTGTATTCTAACATTCCCCTTGCACCTACAAGGAAATAAGCAACAAGATAATTTGTACAAATGTTTGTCTCAGCTAACAAGAAAGAAGATATAGGAATAAGAGTTTGTAAGAATGGTTAGTACAAGAGTAGAGAAAGTCATGTGAGTGCAACACATCAGATTTTATTTATTTACATTCTTTATAACTGGATTGTACGTTTCATTGAACTCCAGAAACTTGAGGACATTGAACAAAAATTGCAAGCAATACTTGTCATATTAGAGGAAGATGTGAGGTATTCTGTAATACAGCGCTCACTTGCCCCATCCCCTCCACCATATAAATAACTCTTCGCAAACGGCACTGCTGCAGCTGATTACGTCTCCAGGGGAATCCCCTGGCACTTCGCCAGTTCCGTCTTTGTTCAGAACAAGCACCACCAATGATGTCCGAACAGGAATTTAAATGAATAAACTTTAAGATAGGAAACACTCTGGGAACAGTTTCAACTCTGCAGTCCAAACATTCGACTCATAATTAACAAAAATCTTCGCCTCATTTTACTTTCTCTACCACGTATATGGCAGATAGAGATTTCACCATTAATGCACATTTTGAGGTCCTAGAGTGGAAAAAATATATATCTTTATTTTCTCTACTGTAAGTAGAGGAAGTTTTGTATTCCATCCAAAACTTCGACACAGGGATTTCACCGGATACACGTTTTGAGGCCCATTTCAGTGAAAAAAGATTGTTTATCAAAAACGTCCGCGTCTCAAAAGCAAAAGCCGGCAATACAGCAAACTTCGTATTTAAGTTGAGCATCTTCCAAAGATTTGAGAGGAACATTTTCAAGATACTCCCCCACCCCAAACTGCTCTTTACAGGGAACATTTTTCCAAATCATTTTACTTTCTCAGAAACGCCTCTAACGATTTTGATTAAAATACTAAGGGGCGACCGAAACTAACATTCTAAGCTATGAATGCGACACGGCACTCACCAGGTGTCAAGACATTCCCCTATTTCCCCTCCCTTTGTGACCACGAAGGCGGAAAACTGGGAAAAACAAAGGGAAAACCAGTTCCTTCTGATGCGTGTGTATATGAGTTACTGCAGTCAAGGAGAGGAGATTGTTGTTGTAGGGTTTAACGCCCGCTTTTACTACTACGGCACCGCAGGCGGTGACACTGATGATACATGGAATGAAGATGGAGCACCGGTGGAATGAGATGGCGGGGGAAACCGGAGCACCCGGAGAAAACCCGCCCTGACGCCGCTTCGTCCACCACGAATACCACATGCGGGTCCCTGGGATCGAACCCGGGCCGCCTAGGTGGTAGGCGAGCGCGCTAACCGCTCGGCCACGGCGCCGCCAAGGAGAGGAGAGACTACTCTGTTCACACCTTCGGAGTAACGTGCGTGAGATCTGTGCTAGAGCTTTGATCTTTTGCACAGGCATTTCTAGCAACTAAATATGTTTCATTCTTTATACTGTGCGAATCTTGGCATTCTGCGGATTGAGAAGTTATGCAGTCCCGGTGTTTTACAGTCCTTGCCGTAAACGCTGCCCACTGTATCGCATCTTGTCAATTTCGCCCGAAATGACTGTTTTGTATCGCAATGTATGAAGTGACCTCCCCTGCGTGTTGGCTTTCAGTGGTGAAGGTCCCAGGTTTAACTATGCTACTTCAAGGTATTTTTATGTTTAGTAAATTTGACTAGGCCTATAAATTGTTGAGAGAGTTTACAAAACGCAGTACGTACAGCCATGGAAAAATGATTGAGCGCATTAGGAGAGCTGAATATTTCTAAGTTCCACGTCGTGTTGCAGCGTGGTTTACACAAATGGACATTACAACATACAGTTGAGTTTATTTATAACCTTTTATCTATATGTGCCTCTACTGGGCACTTAAACAGGCTGTAACTTGAATAACTACTCGCATTTGTATTTACAAGTCTGTATACAAACGCCTATTTGTTTGAAGTCAGTTAACAAAACGTGCTCTACCTCAAGGTTTGGATAGTTAGAACTCAGAGAATTGATAGCACACACGCAGCTCAGTTCTGAAAAGTAGAAAAGAAAGGTAATGTTTAGTATTTAAGAGACTACAAAACGTGTTTCGATGTGCGTATAAAATTTGGCGACGTATAATGCAGGAACTTTGGCGGGGTAGTAATGAAGAGTATTTCTAAAATTCGTTATTTTCATGTCTTACAATCTTTATATTACACATGTGTTTTACTGTGATCGACTATCGGCAGTCTGTAACGCCTGAAGACTGTGTTCGCGTTAACACAATGCTTGACGGTAGCGGCAAAAGATTTGCCGCTTAGATTGACTCTTTGTAACAAGCCCTCATCATTGTTATTATGGAAACAGTTATTTTAAAACATTAATTTATTGATAGTTCAGAATTTATCATATATAATACTTCAATAGTTACAGCCGATATTCATAAATACAGTAAAACCTGCCTAAAACGGAACGTGATCGTTCCAGTAATATTTTTCCGTTTTCACGGGTTTCCGTCTTACAAAGGACTGTACATATTTTAGTAAAACAAAGTACAAAAAATATAATCGTATAGAATTAAACTGAAGGAACAATTTAAAATAAAATTGTGTAAACAAAAAATAGGTTCATTTGTACGTTTTGCTGGATTTTCAAATTATCTGTTATACGTAATTGCAGTTTTTCCATTAGTTTCTTTTCCCCCAGATATCCGTTAAAGTGCACTGTCGCGACTTCTCCACAAGAGAACACTCTATGGCCTTTGTATCCTGCATCAACTCCAGGAGTTCTGGAACGTTCTTGGAAGCTGCAAACTCCTGAAGGTCACTCACAACAGATAATGCTTCTCTGAAAGTGTGTATTTTTGGCTTCCTTTCGTGGTCACCGTCGTCATCCATTCCTTCCATGACTTTACAACTGTTGTTTCCAGCAGCAATATCTGTCTTCAGTCGTGGCAAGTTCCTTATCTAAGCACGTAACTATGTATTAAGCATAATGAAAATCCGTCTTAGGTTATTTATGTAAACTGTTTCGGAAAAGCTATTCCGTTTCCGCGTTAGGCAGTTTTCCTGTTTAGAGTGTTATTTAACATAGGAAATGGCCCCGTTCCGGGATTTATTTTCCAGTTGTCCAGGTTTTCGGTATATAAGGGGTCGGGTTTAGTCAGGGTTTACAGTAGTTTAATTCTACATCGTCAAACAGTTGAAAACCCACTTCTAATAACCCATTCATTAGTCTCTATTAAACTTATCAGTTAACTGATGTCTATTCACACACACATACACACATACCCTGAGGGAAATATCACATAGTTCATCACTGTATTAGCCAGCAGCAGATTCTTCAAAGAGAGAGATATTGAAGACGGTATGAAAGGTGTCGTTCACTGGGAGAGCCTCAACTTTCTAGCCAAGGTAAAGAGCTCTGATCTGATCACTTTTTCCTCCTTCAGTTTTCTTCCGATAGCGATATTCCATCTCCGTATACTTCCTTATTTCATAAACAGAAGCACTGATTCTCCCCTTGACTTCATAACGCTTGTTTAGTGCCTAGGAGAAGCTGGCACGAATGCCTGGCATAGAGAACTTGACTCAACAAGTAAGTGCGATATTATGCTTTACGTCAAAACTTTGTCTTGAGCAAGTGGCGACCTCTTGCTGTTGTCAACATCACAGCTTCTAACCCCGTTTCGTTTCTAGCTACCATATAACTAAGGGGTGTCAAGAGCTTTCAACCTTTCCTTAAATCATTTCAGGAACACATTTACGTATTCATTTCTCTACCATCCACCATCCACCTACTAGGCAGGGAAGCCACTGCAGGAAGTGTATAAAAACAGGTACTTGCTTTTACTTGCACTTTAACAGGCAAATACTTGCGTTCAAGTGAATAAAAGGCAAGTAAACCAGAAATCTGAGGAGTAATATACTCTAAAACCCTGTTGAATAAAGCATAAGTAGATACTAATAGCACAAGCAAATGTTTGTCCGTTTACAAGGTTCGTCAGAGATGATCTCATCGATCCAATACATGCATCTTGTTGCAGTTTCTCTTAAAATCGAAGGCCCAGGACATATTAGGGAGTCAAAGGAGATGACAAGGTTGATCTTTCCCTTCCCCAGCGTGGAAAAAAAATGAAGGGCCAATCAGAAAAAAAATCTGATGTGTACACCTCACCTGGCTCTCTTCTCACTATTCTTACAAAAGGTTATTAGTCTAATTGCTGTTAATATAGATAAACGTTCATTGCACAATCCCTTGTATCGGGTTACTACCTTAGGATCTATAAACTTGAAGTATATTACTCACTGGTACCTAAACTATTAAAATAAACTGAAATTTCGAGAGTAGGTGGTCAGGAATAAAATAGGTCACAACCTAAGAATCCAGAGCTTGGTCATTATCTTTTGAATCTTTCCGCATCTTTATCATTTTTTCAAAGTGCTGTTGGAATTCAGTAGTTTCCCGGGATGCCACGGAAAGAGTCTGGAATTTCAAAGCGACTTGTTTTACTTTCTCTTCTGCGCTGTATTCGACTCAAAAATTCCATTTCGAGATTTCCCCTGAATTTAAAAAACAGCATTTTTAGAAAAACGTTTGTGTGTGAACAACATAACTCAAAAACTAAAAGTCGTTTAAAACCAAAGTTGGTATTTAAGTTCGGTATCTTTCAAGGATGTGACACAGGGATTTTGATGAAAATTCTTCCACCTTAAACTACTCTTTACATGGAAAACTTTTCGAAAATTGATTTTATCAAGAAAAAATCATTTTATTAAAAATGTTTAAGATATATTCTGACAAACGGAATATAGGTATATTTTTAATTTTCCGGCTATAGCCCATGTGCATCTGTTTATTCTTGATGACCTTTACATAACTGGTAAACCGTAAGAGATAGACCAAATCTTACTTTACAAAAAACTGTAGATCTCGTTAAAACACAATTTATGTTAAATCATCTTTTTTGTGGAGTGAATCATTTTGGAGATATTCCTTGTTATTTGCCAGAATTTTGCAACACCTGCAGTCCGTTTTCAAATGGGAGGTCGATATTCATTTTTCTGTCTCTTGGGCATGCAAAGAGAACGGAATATCAGCCATATAACGATCTCTCTTAAAACATTTGACATGAAGTGGATATACGAATAAGTGCAAAAATAGTTAGTGAAAAAAGTAAAGAAAGTCATGTGAGTGCAACAGATAAGATTTTTTCAAAGTGCTGACGGTATTCAGTTGTTTTTCGGGATGTCATGGAAGGAAGAGACTAGTTTTTAAACTAGCGACTGTCACTATTTCCTTTGGACCTATAACAAAATGTTTAATGCAACTTTCTGCAAGTATTTATCTTAGTCAAGTAGACAGAAGAATAAAGCTTTACAAAGAATAGTTTGTAGACGCTATATGAACATGAACGATAGTGGGTAGGAAAAGTCATGTAAATCGAACGCATCATATTACATGGCTATGCAAAGAGTATGAAAATTCAAAGGCATTACATGGCGACCGGCTCTTAAAAGGAAATGTATACAGCTTTATCTATATTAATAACAAACAGAAGAATGAGCTTTTGTAAATATGGCGAGTAGAAAAAGCTGCGTATCAGATTTTTCTTTTCGGTATCAGCATTTTGTTTAATTCAAATTGCATCACTAGTAACAGATGTCTGCAAATTTACAATGGACAAAGAAATCTGTGTGAATGCACTTTATCTAGGAGTTCATTTTCAGCAAACAAAGAACACAAAGGGATGTCCACTGTTGGACCGGAAATGAAACAAACATGTATTGTCATTTGTGCATTGACTGTATATTGATAAGAAAATGGGTTGCACAAGCTCTCGTGATCTGCAAAACACATGCGGTTGGTTTTACATGTTGTTGGCACCATGGCTTATAAATTTCATGACTCTATAACAATCCATCAGGCTCAATTTTAATGTTTCTCTTTTGTGTACCATATTACATACAAAGAAAGGACTGAACTCTATAAATATTCAATTCTGAAGAGATTTCACCGAAAGTACACACTTGAAGATCCTAAACCTTTCTCAAAGGACTTCGATTTAGGACCCCACATTTAAGTTCCGCTGCATGAACAGTGGGCACCGGGAGGTCGATTGACTTCAAAAAATAGATTTTCTGTTTTTAATGTTAAAAAATATATAATTCTTCATCTTTAAAATGATATATATAACATAGGTATAGTGTTATTTGTTATAATGATAGTTGCAGTTTTAGGCTTACAGTGATGGAAAAAATGGGTATAAAAGTTACTCAGAAGATGAAATAAGTCTTAATAAAAAAATATATGCGTCAACTATCAGAGACAAAAAGGGAACTTCAGTTGCTTGAAAATAAAGCTAGAACTAAGAAAAGGAAAAGAAAAGATGAGGAAAACTTAAGTAGGCAGGAATATGGAGCAGGCATTCTGAAAGTATGTGTAATTTGAAAAGAATGGCACTTCAGCTTTGATCGCAATTTCCCGAAACCTTGATTTTTCACACTTCAGGTACACATTTCTCAAAAACTATAACAGATATTGATATCAAATTTATAGTGCTTATTTATCCATGTTTGCTGAGTATAGCCGGTTAAAGCTTTTGTGAATTAGAGCTATAATGTGGAGAAAAACGATTTTAATGCTTAAAAATATTACCATATTTTTCCTATATAGAATTACATAATTTTTGTGTGCAAAATACAAACTACATAGGATTTATGTTTAACCGGCGATGTCACGCTATGCTTTATGTTGTTCAGACAAAAATTTGGTGCCTGTAGCTTCAAAATCCTACAAGAAAAGTGTACCTGAAGTATGAGATGTAACATTTTTTTCAGGATACATAGTGTGCTTTATGCCCCTTTTGCATGTAATTCTGTGAATGTAATTTAATTATTATGTAGCAGTTACATGCACAAATGCTTGAACTATAATCACACCAAATTTCAATTTATTCTAATCATTAGTAGCTGTTATATTTAAATTTTAAATATTGGTGTAAGTTAACCTCGTGGTGCTAAAAATAACCTCCCAGTGCCCTTAACAAAATTTCTACACATTAAAAAATATTCCTCATTCTTTACTTTCCCAAAACGGTACTTAATATTTTGAGTAAATAAGAACATGTTTGGGAAAGTGTCATGCATGAAGTGTTGTTTATCCTGAATTTTCTGGGGACAGTCTGTGATGTCTTCATTCTCATTAACTATGTTAGCACGAAACCACAAGATATAGAACAATGTATTCAGCCATCGTCAAAACTCTTTTCCATTTATTTATTTTAGTGCTGCTAAGTTACCACTACCTATATTATACAAAGGTAGAATTTCGAAGTGAATTCTACTTTTTGAAATTTTAACATGAAGTAATAAGCAAGGTGTGAATACGTGTGATGTGTTGCACTCATATGACTTTCTCAACTCACTCTTGTACAAATACACCTTACAAGCGCATGTGATTAAAATAAACTTGTACTTTTCGGTTCAAAATAACATTGTTCGTGATCACTATCAGTATATTCGATCTGAACTGTAGTAGACTTAGAGGAGCTTCCAAATGCTTTTGAAGACACCAGTATCGTATGTTAAGCGATCCGTTATATACCCTCTCTCAGTTTCAAAGTTCAACGCTTCCGATTTCTACGGGAATCTAGTAAAACATGATTAAAAAACGTAAACAGCGCGGTCGATAGGAGGTAACGCCCGATAGGTATGCAACACACTTAACGCGGGTAGGTTCTTAACTGACCAATTCTACTAGAGAAACTAACATAGCCTACACTTCACTATGAGCAGGATCTAGATGTTTATGACATGTCATAGATTTTTTTTTCTTGTGTGTGTGTGTGTGTGTGTGTGTGTGTGTGTGTGTGTGTGTGTGTGTGTGTGTGTGTGTGTGTGGTTTTTTTTTTTTTTTTCATGGAAATATAAGCAAAGCACGGTTTTATCAATGGAGATCAAAATTATGCAATTCTCACGGGTCATACAAAGCCATAGTTTGGCTTTCTTAACCCCATTTGTCATTTTCTTGTCACATTACATTCATTAATCATATTTACTCTTAAATTTCCGTACTTTTGTCATTTTTTTATATTTCTATTCCAGTTCCGCATATGCGCTTACAGTCGTACCAAAGATGATTTTTCACGTGCAATTCTTGTCTGCAATATTTGGAGTTCCTTTTCCCGTTACAATGTTGCATGCAAATAGAAGATCGTTCTTTTTTTTAATCTTTAAAGTATGTAATTTGCTACTGTAACTCTTCTTTCTGATCGCCCTTCGAAATGTGACATTTATTTCATTCTGTGCAGAACCCACGGTTGCCTCAAAATGCAACAATGAAAATAATATTATTTGTTATTGAGTGTGCAATATTTTTAAAGTAGAGTTTCAATATAAAGTTAACTTAAACATAATTAAGCTCGACAATACCCAAATTTATTAATTATAAGTCTGATACCGATTATTTAATGGATCTCCTTAAGTTCAAACTTTCATTAAAAACTGGTCTTCATCCAATCGGACAGTTCAATTTTCATTAAAGGACAGGTGTTCCAACAATCAGAGAATTCCCATGCAGCAATGCCAAAGCGCAATATCGATTAATTCTCGAATCGCAAATAGCGCGAGTTTAGAAAAGGCTAAAATGTCGGACA
Source organism: Tenodera sinensis (assembly GCA_030765045.1). Classification (NCBI taxonomy): domain Eukaryota; kingdom Metazoa; phylum Arthropoda; class Insecta; order Mantodea; family Mantidae; genus Tenodera; species Tenodera sinensis. The sequence goes on from CM060962.1 coordinate 304,079,330, forward strand.
CTACTGACAGTGAGATGCAACTTACTCCACCTGCCTAAGTAAGATGCAACTTACACAAATTAACATCAATACAGAATCAACTTCCAAGAATATTGCACTAAGCACAGTCCCGCAAATTAATTTCACTAATTGAACAATAAATAACTTATACTTGAAATAAAGTTTCATCTGAAAACCAATATATTCAATTTGCCTTCCATTTCTGAATGTCACGTAGCATTCCAAGGTTATCATTTTCATCACGCAGCTCTGACGTGCTGGAAACGATCGTTTAGCGCCTGCGCAGAACTCCAAATATCAGCTGATGCAATATGTAGGTCATTATCCCTGGTGAGTGTAGAACATTTTACGATATTTCAAGTATAAAATTATGTATATGGTCCAGCAGAAATTGTCGTATGAAGCCTAACTGTGATGGTAATTAATACGTTCATATGATCTTAATTACTGCCATTGTAGTCTCGTTGCATAATATACCATTAAAGATTTCGAAAATGCGCCCAAAAGTTAGGTCGTATTTATCGTCATATTTTCTAATTTCTGTTTGGTCATAGGTGCTTGCATATTAGTATTACTAACAACTTTAGGTCCTGCTTATGACAGTCTTAGTAGCTAACAAAGTAATTTTATAATTTTATATTTTGCGATATTTTCGAGACGACGCTGGTTTCAGTCCTGACTTTCAAAATTAATGTGTAAATTTATGTACAGCTTCATGTGATATAAAGAAAAGGTGGTGTAACCTTTAAGATGAGACTACATATTTTAATATCTGGGTTTATCCTCCCTGAAGCAGGTTCTAATGAAAGAGATAGGAACACAAAAGGCGGTGAAGAGAAGAAAGGCCGAACGACACGATTCCCTTCCGCGTATTGGACGCCTTTGTCAGAGCAGTTCTCGATACAATCTTTTGTCACCAAGGGATTCAGCTGTCCTCTTGCTCACTTCACGGCTGCCGTCTCTTTCTAAACTGTCACGATCCAAACGTTGAATAAAACCTTGTTTTCACCAGAAGGTAGCCTTATAACCCAATGGAGTAGAATCTAATATATCCGTTGGTTCGTATAAAAGCAACCGCGGACAGAGCAAACGTCTATCTCAATTTCGTTGCTTTCAACTAACCTATTCTATGACATACTCGTATAACGATCAACACTACTGCAAAGGCTCAATGCCTGAAAATGGTAATCTGTTGAGACAATGTCGGGGATATGACACCGATGTTATGCACATAAAACGCATTTAGTAAAGTACAACATTTTCCCTCTCTTTACCCCTCTCCAAATTTCATACTCCTGGTTGGACATAGTTATACCCAAAGGCCGGAGGGATGTGCGCTCACATGCGATATAGATTAGTTGGACGAAGAGTATGAATGACGTCAGAAGTACAACACGGCCATCAAATGTGCAAACAACTGCCACTACAGACAAGAGTCAAAAACAACGTAACGCAGTACTCTGAACTAGTGAAGCATTGCCTTGCCTGTGTTTGCAGACTCAAGGTCAAGGTGTAGAATAACGCGACTGTTTTGTTTCTTCTCACCTTGAGCTGCAGACGTGGAGTGATAGTGTTCGTATGATGCTTGCAGGTTGTGCTGCAGTGAGGATGTATTCATGGTCAGGCTGTACCTACCTGCAGTTGTTTACATGCGCGAGCGATAACAGTAACGTCCATGTGCAGGATACCTATGGAAAAACGCACACGCCTTCGGCCTCTAGTTATAACCAATAACACATCAGCATGAAAGGGGAGTATTACTTCTGATGGCTCACTAAATCGTTAGCTACATTAAGCTACAACTATGGCTTGTTTCACACCATGTCGAATACATCAACATCTACACGTGGCCAGATGATTTATCTAGGCAAGCTGGTAACACAGTTTGACAAATTTAATTCACACAAATGGTTAAACGGCATCCAAGAAAAGCACTTTACTGCAAGGTATTTTTTTCATTCGAAAGCAGAAACTGTATTACAATATAATGTAATAGACAAACATTTTTGAGCTATTTTGATTCGAAGTTTAATTGCAGTATAAATATAGCGAAATATGTAGAAGGATTAAACGTTTTTATATTTTAAATAAAAATATTACATTACATTTACTAAGCTTCACACGTTTTTGTGATCCTAAGCTCAAGTTAAAGCTTTTCTTATAATACAGAATCGTTTAACTCAATAAATGTTGATTATTTCAAGCAATATTTGCAACCTTTTCCATAGTAGGCATTAATAATTTGGAAACCAATATAGAGAAATTAGAGAGGTCTTGTGTTTGACACCCGAGCGAGTAAGAGGGAAGAGCTCATTATGCATAAGGAAAGTGAAGTGAAGATTGAACCAAATCACATTAATGAAGTGACACTAAGAAAGAAGAGGGAAAAAACCAGAATAGTCACAATATCGTAACAGTTGCAAATCAAAGCCTTCTTCACGTGTATTCCTTATTCTGTCCGTAATCTAATATTCTGGGGCTGTAAATTCTGTTTGCTGTTATGACGATTTAAAAATTGGAACAAACTGCATTATAGACTATTTTCGTCGGGAAGAACATGGACTTTCAAATGTTAAAGAATTATCAAATTTGATTGGCTGTTTTCCATTATTGTCACACACACAGACACACACTCTCTTTTGTATTATACAGATTATTACTGTTCCAAACTGGTCCATTAACAATCAAAGGAACCTTGGATTCTGTGATATCAATGTTGAATATTTTATATTCCATTCGCTGAGTTATTATTATTGACGGTATCTAAGTATTATTAAATTGCTGTATGTAGCTATTACCTTCACAGGAATCTGGGGATGTAAATGATGAGTGTTTCCATTAACGTATCTATTGGTTGTTGTTGTTATTATTATCATGCTAACAAGATATCCCCTCCCGTTTGTCAGGTAAATTACTCCCCATCTTTCATTAAGCACTTACTGGAGAATTAATTGGGCTTTCGGCTTCAACGGCTCCAGTGATCAATGAAGCATATACAGTGCTGCTTGTAATATTCACGTATTATTACACCTAGGAATACAACCTGAAAATAATGCTGATGGTTTAGCTCTAATTGCAGTAAACTAAGATCAACTCCATTTTTCCGTGCATTAGATTTGATCAGTGCTAAATGCGAAATGAAAACTATGGCACTAACAAAAGTAATGACATTTTGTGGTAAATACCCGGTCACAAGCAAATATTTTATACAATTAATGGAAGGAGTAAGCGAGTTATAATTTAACATTTTTGGTAAAACAACTTCTAAAACTTGTTAAAAGCCATAAAACAACGGGAAACATTAATAAAATGATCTTCCCTGGTACAGCGAACAGTATAAAAACTGTTAGGGAAGTGAACCAGGGACCACGATATCATCAGAATTAAGGTCAGTGAAATGAGTACAACATTCACCAATCTCCCAACAGCCCAATCTCCCAGCTTATAAGCTAGTACAGAAAGCGAATTCAGTAAAATGCAAGGGTATCATGTTTGTTTAACGCGGCCTTCGTAGCTTCCCCATTTTTCCCCCTCTTTACTCCTCTTCAATGACAGCAGTATTCATGCTACTGGCTGCACATAGCTATAATCAATTGCACATCAGCATGAAAGGGAAGTATTGATTACTTCTGATGGCTCACTAAATCGTTGCTGATTAAAGTACATCTGTTGCTTCATTCACACCAGAAGCTACACACGGCCAGAGTATTAGTCTATGGCAAGATGGTAACAGTTCCACAAGTTTCAGAAACTGTGCAAATTCACAGAAATGTAACTACAGGTTAATGTCACCCAAGAGAGGCGGTTTATTGCATACGTATTAGAAGAAAACCATTCATTCCAACGAATAAACTGTTTTATGATGTAATAGACAAATATGTTTAGAGCTATTTCGATACGAACTGTAATTCTAGTACAAATATAGAGAGAAGTTTTAGAAGAATTAAACGTTTATATATTTTTACTTTCTCTACTGGTAAGTAGGGGAAGTATTGTATTCCACCCAAAAATTCGATGTCGAGATTTCACCGGAAATACATGTTTTGAGGCCCCCTGAATCCAAAAAAAGCATTTTTAGAAAAAGGTCCGTGTGTGTGTCTGTGTGTCAGTCTGTCAGTCTGTGTGTCAGTCTGTGGACAGCATAACTCAAAAACGAAAAGTCGGTTAAAAACCAAAGTTGGCATTTAAGTTTAATGTCGTTCAAGGATGTGACACGAAGATTTTGAAGAAAATAGCCACACCCTAAACTACCCTTTACATGAAACATTTTTAGAAAATTTTGATTTTCTTGAAAATGGCTCTAACGATTTTTATTAAAATCGTCATAGTTTTGAGATATTTTGATGGCAAATGAAATGTATATCTTGAATTTTCTGGCTATTGCCCCTGTAGTCGTATTTACTCTGGACGACTTTTGCATAACTGGTAAACCGTTAGAGATAGACCAAATTATGCTGTACAAAAAATGTAGATCTTGCTAAAATACACAATTCATGTCTGAATAAATTGTTGTAGGGTGAGCCATTTCGGAGATATTCTTTGTTATGTGTGTGAGTTTCGGAAAATTTAGAACTTTTGTGAAATGGATCATCGTTGTTAATTTTTTTATATGTTAAGTGTGCAAAGACAACAGAATCTCAAACATTTGACTATCGCACAAAGCCTACTGTATTCTAGCATTCCCCTTGCACCTACAAGGAAATAAGCAATAAGATAATTTGTACAAATGTTTATCTCAACTAACAAGAAAGAAGATACAGGAATAAGGGTTTGTTAGAATGGTTAGTACAAGAGTAGAGAAAGTCATATGAGTGCAACACATCAGATTTTTCAATATAATGTTGCATTATGTTTAGAGTAAAGATTTACACGTTTTTGTGATTCTACGGACAACGTTAAAGTTTTTCTTATGGCACAAAATTGTTTAACCCAGTAAACGCTGCTTATTTCAAGCATCATTTGCAACATTTTCCAGAATAGACATTAAGAATTTGCAGATAAATCTAAAGGAAATTAAAATGTGGCTTTTATATGAGACCGGGTGTATCTACCCTGCCACGTCTTGTTTTGTCCTCATTACAGCGCCACGTCTCTGGCCCCGTATTGCAACTGTCAGCAGCGCATTGGTCAGTAGTTATGGCTCACCCCTTATGAGACCGTGTAAGACGATAAGATGGTTCCAAACAGTGCGTTTTACTAAATTAGCTTTCTGTACGATGTACCATGCAGGTTCAATGTGATGGACTTCCCAATGGTCTTTGGACCGTCCAAGAAAAACATGCATTGAGAATTGGACTGATATGTAACAGATTCTCACATTTGCACTGGATGATGATGATGATGATGATGACGACGACGACCCCAGTTTCAACAGTTCGGATCTCGCTAAGGTTTCTTTCCCAGAATTTCCTCTAAACTTCAGAAGAGGAATGATGGGTAACTTCTATTGCATCACCCGTTTCATTCTCTCACCGTCCGATATGGCCTACCTCAGTTGCAGGTAGATTCTCGTTTTATCTTTGTTGGAATATTGCTCACAGTGAATTCTCATCAAAATTCGCTTGTATTGTTATCAACTAATTTGTCTTCCAATGCGTTTTCGCAATAAAAACACTCTCTGCAAGTAAGTAGTCAATGTTTCTGTTACGACTGCAAACAGAAGTGTCAACCGTGTCAAACAACTATGTAAACACACTTCTTAATTGCCATCAAAATAAACCAAATGGGTAACAATGGGCAGTGGTAGTGATTTCCCCTGAGCCACTGAGACCATTAAAATAAATTTCACGTCTCTAGGGGCTTTCAGAGAGAAATTATGGCCTATTAAAGTAGTACAAGTTTATCTGGATCGTACTATATAAATGTGTAATCCGATTAATATGAAGTAGATAAACGAACTACCTTATTGAATTGCTGTTCACAGTTCTAATATTTGTGAACCTGGCTCGAAGGGATTTTCTCCTGCAGTCATTTTCCTTTTAAGGCAGGAGATTCCGTTTGCAGATCGCATCCCAATTGAGAGTCAGAATGTCAGATAATATGACACTGGAACAAATTCAGAAAGAGGAGATCCAGTTATATCAACTTTTGGCTGCTGTTCATTGGTTCTTTGGAGATTGATGCTACAGATCACATAGTTTTCTAAGAATATTCGAAAGTAATTAATTAAATAATGCACATCAAGTGCTTATCTGTGGTGAAACCAATCCCAGGTTATGATACACGTCAAAAATTATTGAAACTACACCCCTATAAACCTTCTCACTATTGCTGAGGCACCGTTAAATGGCAAATATTACTCGAATACTAGGTTTGCCCAAGCAGTCAACAATCATTGTTAATTTAGGTGGGTTTACTTCCTCTACTACATATAGTAAGTAGAAATAGTATTGTATTCCACACAAAAATTCGGTGTCGAGATTTCACCGAAAATATGTTTTGAAGCCCCCTGAATAAAATAAAAAGCATTTTTAGAAAGAGGTCCGCGTGCGACTGTGGACAGCATAACCCAAAAATGAAAAGTTGGTTAAAAACCAAAGTTGGTATTTAAGTTAAATGCCTTTCTATAATGCGACACGAAGATTTTGAAGAAAATTGCTCCACCCTAAACTACGCTTTACATGTAACGTATTACAAATTTTGACTTTCTTGAAAATGGCTCCAACGACTTTGATTAAAATGACATATGTTTAAGATATTTTTATGACAAATAAAATGTATATTTTGAATTATCCGGCTATAGCCTATGTAGTCCTATTTACTCTGAATGACTTTTGCATAACTGGTAAACCGTAAGAGATAGACAAATATACTATATCAAAAATATCTTACTGTACAGAAAATGTAGATCTTGTTAAAATAAACAAGTTATATCTCAATAAATTTTTTGTAGAGTTAACCATTTCAGAGACATTCCTTATTTGTGTCAGTTTCGGAGAACTTAATCTTTCGTCAAATGCAACATTGTTGTTCATTTTTTTATATGTTAACCGTGCAAAGAGAATGGAATCTGAAAGCTTTAAAACATTTGACTATCGCTCAAAGCCTACAGTATTCTAATATTCCCCTTGTACCTACAAGGAAATAAACAATAAGATAATTTGTACAAATGTTTATCTCAACTAACACGAAGAAGATATGGGAATAAGAGTTTGTAAGAATGGTTAATAAGGGAGTAGAGAAACTCTTGTGAGTGCAACACATCAGATTTTTTTTTATTCTTTTGTATACAGCGTGTGACAAAAACAATTCTTTTTTTGAATGCTGACGTCCCCTTCCATTAGGTATTATAAGGTTATTTTCTGACCAGTAAATTATTAGAATTGTATACAAACAAGTAAGCACTGATGGCTTTGTAAGAGCAATACGCATTGTATATTTCAGTACTCGTACTTCCGGTACTCTGAGCACCGGGGAGTACCGACCGAACTAAAGCCCTGGTAACACGAGTAAAGGAAAAGGGTTATATCTGCCCCTCAACTTTTGAAAAGGATTAAATAAAACAATCTAATTTCGCAGCCCTGACTTTGCTTCTTGTGTGTGTATTTCTCTTGGCTTTCCTTCCACTTGAAGTTAATTCTAAGTTATTGCTTCGTTAGGGTGGGGATGCAATTGAGCAGATGAGCTCCCCGCCATGTTGCCCTGACAACCGATCCCTTGCTACCCTTAATCTGCCTCACATTAATTACTTCTAAGACATGTGTCCTCTGCTCTCCTCTCTCCTTGGTGGGAAACGAACCTGATCAATGAGGAATGGCTTCATATCTTGTTAAGGATGTGTCCTGCTGTGTTACGGCTCCTAGGTCACTGGCCAGGGCGATCTTCCACGACACAGTATGACGTCATCCATTTTCACAAAGCTTAACGAAAGAATACACTGAAATTCGGCTGAAAATTAAACCTGAAACTTGTCTTAAGGGACTGAAAAATGTTATGCATGTAAATGCTCCTCAAACCTTCAGTCATCAGTTTCCAGTGTAGTTATTTAGAATCCGCCATTTTTACTTTCTCTATTGGTAAGTAGAGGAAGTATTGTATTCCACCCAAGAATTCCATGTCGAGATTTCACCGGAAATACATGTTTTGAGGCCCCCTGAATCAAAAAAAAAAGCATTTTTAGAAAAAGGTCCGCGCGCGCGCGCGCGCGTGTGTGTGTGTGTGTGTGTGTGTGTGTGTGTGTGTGTGTGTGTGTGTGTGTGTGTGTGTGTGTGTCAGTCAGTGGACAGCATAACTCAAAAACGAAAACTCGGTTACAAACCAAAGTTGGTATTTAAGTTTAACGTCTTTCAAGGATGTGACACGAAGATTTTGAAGAAAATAGCCCCACCCTAAACTACCCTTTACATGGAAAATTTTTCGAAAATTTTGATTTTCTTGAAAATGGCTCTAACGATTTTGATTAAAATGTCATATGTTCGAGACATTTTTATGACAAATGAAATGTATATCTTGAATTTTCTGGCTATAGCCCCTGTAGTCGTATTTACTCTGGACGACTTTTGCATAACTGGTAAACCGTTAGAGATAGACCAAATCATACTGTACAAAAAATGTAGATCTTGCTAAAATACACAATTTATGTCTCAATAAATTTTCTTGTAGGGTGAACCATTTCGGAGATATTTCTTGTTATGTGTGTGAGTTTCGGAAAACTTAGAACTTTAGCGAAATGCAACAACGTTGTTCATTTTTTTTTATATGTTAAGTGTGCAAAGACAACAGAATCTCAAAGTTTTAAAGTATTTGACTATCGCACAAAGCCTACTGTATTCCCACATTCCCCTTGCAACTACAAGGAAATAAGCAATAAGATAGTTGTACAAATGTTTATCTTAACTAACACGAAGAAGATATAGGAATAAGAGTTTGTACAAATAGTTTGTACAAGAGTGGAGAAAGTCATCACATCAGATTTTTAAATATCTAGCGCAGGCTTTAAATGCCACGTGTGCTACATTTAAATACCCCTTTTCTGCTTAAATTGTGGGCACTGTATAGTTGAACAAAATATGGGCCAACAAGGGCTCAAAAACAACCAAATTCAGCTGAAAGAAGTGGCTAAGCTATGAATCTAAGGAGACAGATTGCGAGATAAAAGAGGCAAAGTCTGACATAAGCAGCAGGGAAATTTTAGGCCTGATTCATCATCATGATGCATGTGTGTACAAATATTTATTTCCCTTCACTTTACATTTTTAATACACTAATCCATGCACATTAAATTTTGTGTTACGCTCCTAGAATTTTTCCAGCAGGTTCTCCATTTATGTGACTCCAGCTTTAGTCTTTGGTTTCAAAATCTAGAAGTTTGTTTAGCTTTAAACAATTTAAATACAAAAAATCTGATGTGTTGCACTCACATGACTTTCTCTACTCTTGTACTAACCATTCTTACAAACTCTTAATCCTATATCTTCTTCGTGTTAGTTAATATAAACATTTGCACAAATTATCTTATTGCTTATTTCCTTGTAGGTGCAAGGGGAATGTTAGAATACAGTAGGCTTTGTGCGATAGTCAAATGCTTTAAAATTTTGAAATTCTGTTGTCTTTGCACACTTAAAATATAAAAAAATGAACAACGATGATCCATTTCACGAAAGTTATAAGTTTTCCGAAACTTACACACATAACAAGGAATATCTCCGAAATGGTTCACCCTACAAGAAAATTTATTCAGACATAAATTGCGTATTTTAGCAAGATCTACATTTTTGTATAGTATGATTTGGTCTATCTCTAACGGTTTACCAGTTATGCAAAAGTCGTCCAGAGTAAATACGGCTACAGGGGCTATAGCCAGAAAATTCAAGATATACATTTCATTTGTCACAAAAATATCTCAAACATATGACATTTTAATCAAAATCGTTAGAGCCATTTTCAAGAAAATCAAAATTTTCGAAAAATTTTCGATGTAAAGGGTAGTTTAGGGTGGGGCTATTTTCTTCAAAATCTTCGTGTCGCATCCTTGAAAGACATTAAACTTAAATACCAACTTTGGTTTTTAACCGATTTTTCGTTTTTGAGTTATGCTGTCCACAGACTGACAGACTGACACACACACAGACACACACACACACGGACCTTTTTCTAAAAATGCTTTTTTTTGGATTCAGGGGGTCTCAAAACATATATTTCCGGTGAAATCTCGACATCGAATTTTTGGGTGGAATACAATACTTCCCCTACTTACCAGTAGAGAAAGTAAAAAGGTTTTTAAAAGAATATTTTCAAGGTTCATCAAATCAAATAAATGAATTACTTTGTAGGTACACAATTTTTTTCTTCCTGCTAAAGAATGTGTTTGTCGGGCAATTAGACTTCATCAAATAATAAAACTGTTGTGATATCCCACGTTTTGAGGTGTTTTGAATATTAAAGTATTCACGCATTTTGGCTAAATTGAATAATTAATTCTCCCAGAACTACTGAACACATTGTGCTGGAACTTGTGTCGTCGTTTATATCATAAACACCCTTACATTCTCACCAAAGTGGCTCGGGTTCGATCCCAGGCAACCACATGTGGGATTCGTGGTGGACGAAGCGGCGGTGCTCCATCTTCATTCCATATATCATCAGTGTCACCGCCTGCGGTGCCATATGTAGTAAAGGCGGACGTTGAACACTACAAGTGAAATAGGACCACGATCGTAATGAAGAATATACACACAGATGAACTATGGTGTATCATTGCACTGCATAACAATAATAATTGAGTGGTGAATTCGGTCTGTAACCTTAAGTTACAATATAATGTAATAGAGTTTAATATTTGACCATGTCCGTCGTGAAAAATCTAACTTTTGAATCTGCCCACGAAGCCCTGCCCGTAAAAGTGCTCCTTTGCTGTTAGGTCGTAAACAGACCTCCGCCCCTGCACATTTTACGAGCAAACTATAAAGTTGGCAATATGAATATCCATGTCAATATCCCATGATATCACTCACATGACATCATTTTTGTGCTGGTTTTAGTAGAAAATGTTTAAAAACTTAACACCATAAACTTCTAGTTTTTATAGTCCACTTTCGCTTTAAAAATTAGGAACTCAAAACATTTCGCCACACAAATATCTCCACAAGTATTGGATGAAAATGTCATCGTGTGGAAACTTTTGAACGAGTTAAAGTAGCAAGAAATTAACGTACCAAAAACTGAAATTTTAAAATAAAGTTAACCACAGAGCCAGAATGTTACTTTATTGGATATAAAGGTAAACATCCGCAATATTACAACTGAAAATGTATTATCATTTGTAAATGTTATTGTGACGGGTAATCTTAATGGCCTTTTTTCAAGATTTTTACCAAATTTGACAGTTAGGAGGTGTCCCCCTTAGTTGTGTATGCTATAACAGACTGTTCAACTAAACATGGAAAACGCATTACTAGCATTCTCAGTTTTTTTTTTCTTCTGGGAATGTTTTTTTTTTTTTTTGTTATTATTATTAAATTATAACTATACTAAAGTTATTCTGTGGTGATACAATTTATTTTCAACAAGGGGTGACATGAGGTCCGGTACCGCTGAAGCAAACCGAATGATTGTGGGTGCATATTATGATAATGGTAGGTGAGGGCAGGTCTAATATCATGGCGGATGCCCTGACATTGACCTGCGACTTGGAGCGTTCATATGTGGTATTTGGGCGCCAATGGGAAATCTGGGGAGTGTGATGATCTCAAATATCTGGTTGACTCTAGTCTCTAGTGATGTGGTGTCTTTGATTTTCTGTGTGCTCAGTTACGTGAAAATGTATATTAAATATGGATGGGGCTTCGATACTTGCGATACCTCGATCCTCACGATACTTGTATGGTATCGACATCGAACGATACTTCAGAAAATTTGCTCGGTATTTTTTTGACACTTCGGTGGTGATACTGAAATTTCTATTTTATTTTAAAATCACAAAATATTATTGTCGCAAGTAGAACATTTTAAAGCGGTCGCAATAAGCACGTAAACAGTAGAGATGAAGATGGAGATAGACTCAGGAATACCCTTCCTTCAATTCAGTGCAAAGTGCAAACCCAAACATGTAATTACCTCACTGCAAGTCAAGCAACAACCTGACTAATTGCATGTTGAGCTGAATTTTCTAGGAAATGCTCCTTGTCTGGAGGTAACTAGAAACGTCAACTTCTTCTTGCATCCAAAAATGATCAGATAACATTTTTTCTTCAGATTTTCGGATACCTAAAGTCATGTAATACTGGTATACTCGTAAAAATCGATAGTTCACAAATCTATGTTTATTTTATTTTAGATGTCACCTTCTGCAAAGCCCGATAAATTGCCAGGAATGTGGTAATCGGATTCACTGGCAGTTAACAGTTCCCAAGAAGAAATTGCTGCGTATCTCAACGACGATTTGTCACCTCTTTCTAGTGCACTGGATTACTGCAAAACAAACTCAAAATTTCCAGAACTAAAAAAGTTGGCCACTAAATATTTTTCTATTCCACCTGCAACTGTTTTCTCTGAAAGAAGCACAGCAGGACTCAAATGTGACAGAAAAAGAAGTATACTTGCCCCGAAAGAGTGAGAATTCTAGTATTTTTGAACAAAAACTTAAGGTTGACTGTCTCAAAAACGTATTTTGCTTTTAAATGTCTAATATAGAGTTTAAAAATATGTACAGTGATGGTTTTAAAATTTTGTCTCATTAAATATGTAATAAATAATTAATTTCATTCGCATTACACAGTTCTCCCAACATTCTATTTTGTGTTGAAACTAGAAGTAGAAATGATGGTATCGAGTATCAAAGTATCGGGTATTCTGGAAAATATCATGTATCGATATGGAGAAAAACTGGTATCGACCCATCCCTAATATTAAAATAAAGGAAATTTTGTGCGACTTATGTACTATTTATAAACCGTAAATAAATATTGTAAATAAGTTTGAAAATAGAGAATGGTTTATGATGTTTCAGCAGAAATACATGTTTTGAATTATCCTGAATCGAAAAAGGTATTCATAGAAAAGGTTTTACTTGTGTATATCTAGAAACACAAAAAGTTACATAAAAACTCTGATAATTACGAAGTTTTAAGTTTAGCGCCTTTCAAGGTCACGACCCGCAGATTTTCCAAAAAATGTCCTTACCCCAAAATACCGTTTAGGATGAAAACCTGTTTTGACTTAATGTTCTCAAATTGGCTGCACGATTTTCATTGAAATACTGTATGCTTACGATATTTGAATTTCTAGTAAAATGGATATCTTAAATGTTCTCTGAAGGTATTTTCATTCTGAAAGAATTTGTTATACTTTTGTATAATTAGTAAAATATAAGAGGTAGACAAAACCTTACTACACGAAAAACGTGCATCCTGTTAGAATAGACAATTTATGTCAAAATCAGATTAACCATTTCTAAAATATTCGTTGATATTGGGTTTAATTTTTCGATAGGGACTTTAAAGTGCTTGGTCATTCTTTTGTTTCTCGTGACGTCATAGAATGAATGGGATCTACAAGTCAGCCTTTGACTATCACGGCAGAGGGAGCCGGTGTAGTGACCTACAGCATCGGAACTGTATTTACTCGCTATCTGTTTCTGTTCTAGAGCTAGAAACTCAACGATCAGTAAATAATACAACACAAATGGAGCACTTGATATGAAGGGTCACGTGATTAATTATGCGCAACTGTAATTACATCTGAAGTGCAATCAATCTGTATCACTGGAATAATTTCTAAGGAGACGATTTATTCAAGTGGCAAAGACCTAATGTCAAACATTTCACCGGCAGTGTCGTATCACTATAACATGTCTCACTATTTCACTATTTATTCCTATATATATTATCAACGTTCCAACTTCCTGTTCCAAAAATCATCAGAAATCGATTTATGTTTTTCACTTACAAAGTTCTTATTACATTATACAGGGTGGAAGAGAAGTTATTACATCCCTTCTAGTATGTTCTTCATAGAAGCACTACAAACAAAAAAGTCTAAAAGTAGTTTCTTCTTTGATCAGCCGATTTCCAAAAAATAAATAATGTTTGTTCCAAATTGGATGCGTAATTCCACAAGAATGTACAAAGATAATAGTTTTTTGCTTTTAAGATGCGTAGAGTAACTTATTTCTGACATAGCTTCGGTAGTAATTATGGAACATCACACAGAGTTTCAAATAATTAATCACTTAAGAGAATTGAAGGAATACTCCGAGCAGCTTTTTCAAGCGTGAAGTAACTCGGCAACGTTGCATTGAGCTTAGTCAGGGAATTAAACCGGTTTCTGGACGTAAACAGGTGAGACGCTTGCAGGGTGGTGTAATGTTTTGGGAGCTGAAACTTCTGATTGGCTTACAAACATGGAAGGACAAGGCAGGGTCTGAGTTTGTTTTCACGACGCACCGCTACGTTCTTTGTTTATGTACTGACCTAGTGAAAGTGACATTCACATAATTTGCAGTGTTGCCAAGATGTTTTCGATAAAACTAAAATATCTCCGTAGGAAATGGTCAGAGACAAAAACGTAAGATACAAAATGTGTTCCAAATACCGAGATCTACCACTGGTTTAAATTAATGTAATGACTTCCCTTCCACCCTGTATGTATCGCATCTGGCGGTAAATAACACTTTGCCTTCATTATAACATGCATATGCAGTGACTGTATTTAAACTGAGACGCCCTTCCTCGTTATGTTACTGAGGTAAACATCATTGCTGTTGTGCATAGTTTCCGATACGCCTGTTCCCTTTGTAGAGTTATATCTGTCCCTCTTGTACCTGCAAACGTTTACACAGTGCGCTCCTTATATTGCTGAAGCGCGCACGCGTACTCCGCGCACTGTTACTAAACTGTGCGGTTTTCCGTTGTGAAATTCCGGCCTTGCTTTACTCAGGAGTGATAGTAACATGCACTATAATAAATACTAACCTTGTTACAAGTTGTGTACATCTCTATTGAGACATTCCTGGCGTTCCTCGTCTCCCGAATGTGTAATTCTTCAACTTTAGTCACCTGTAAGGTAAAAAAGCAATTGAATGTTGAAGGTGAACATTTTGAAAAACAATAAAACTATCTACAGTTTTAGTTTCTCTACTAGGTATAGTAAGTAGGGGAAGTATTGTATTCCACCCAAAAATTTGATGTCGAGATATGTGTGTTTTGAGGCCCCATGAGTAAAAAATAAATAAATAAATAAATAAACAAATAAACAAATAAACAAACAAACAAATAAATAAATAAATAAATAAATAAATAAATAAATAAAGTTAAAAAAAAATAGAAAAACGTTCGTGTGTGTGTGTGTCTGTCTGTCTGTCTGTCTGTCTGTCTGTCTGTCTGTCTGTCTGTCTGTCTGTCTCTGAACAGTAAACTCAAAAACGAAAAGCTGGTTCTTTCAAGGATGCAACACAAAGATTTTGAAGAAAATTCCTCCACCCTAAACTACCCTATACATAGAAAACTTGCCGAAAATTTTGGACTTCTAAAAAAATGACTAACAATTTTGATTTAAATGCCACATGTTTAAGATATGTTTATGGCAAATGCAATCCATATTTTGAATTTTCTAGCTATAGTCCATGTAGTCCTGTTTACCTTTAATGACTTTCGCATGACTGGTAAACCCTAAGAGCTACACAAAGTCTTATTATTTAAAAATGTAGATGTCGTTAAAATAGGTCGTTTTTTTTTTTTTTTTTTTTTTTTTTTTTTTTTTTTTTTTTTTTTTCATCTCTTGGTCGTGCAAAGAGAAAGGAATGTCAAGATCATCATAAAGGGAAAACTCTTAAAACATTTGACTATCGCTTAAAGTCTACTGTATCCCCATATTCCCCTTGCACCTACAAGAAAATTAGTAATAAGATAAGTTCTGCAAATGTTTATGTCGGCTAACATGAAGTAGATAGGGGAATAAGTGTTTTTAAGAATAGAGAAATTCCTGCGAGTGCAGCAGATCACATGTTTAAAATAAGAGATGTCGAAGAGATGCAAAAGTAAACGATGTCAGGCAGAGAAAGTCATGTGAAAGTAACGCCTATATGTAGCAGAACAGAACTGTGAAAGGAATTTTTAATAGCCATGACATTAACCAAGTTATTCACCTGTAATGAAACACGCCTATAAGGAGCTGTAAGCTTGACTTAATAAACTTGACTTAATGAAACATGGCGGCAAGCTTATCCTAAGAACTCTTGCTGCCTCTAATGAAATTACATCTTTAATTGTGGAAGTAATTGGCCCTATGCGCTTGCGCTGTAAGCGAGAAGGGTTATCTGCCTTTGTGAAATTAATTCAGAAGGAAGACGGAATGCCAATGATTCCCACACCACCAACCGCCATCTCTTTGTTCAGAGGAATGAATGAGCTTCCGACTCAGCGATATTCTTCGAGCCTCGACTCCATTTTATTAAGGACGTGGTCGCGTTCTTTATATACCAACTCCACAATCCATCAACAATACCTCTCTGCTTCCCAGAGTCCTTCATTGTCCCACCTCGTCTCCCCATATCAACTATTTTATCCTAACATTGTCTATTAACTGATATCTCCTCAACATTTCTTAAAGTTTCATACAAAGTCACAGCCAATTTCTCTTCCTCTTTCTGGTCCACTTCAACTTTGTTACTACTTCGCCCACTGTTTCTAAAACAATTACACTATTTATTTCGCCTGTATATTTCAAATGATTCCAGTCATATTTCTTCATTTCGTTGCAACGTTCAAAGTTTTCTCATCACACAGCTACATATTTCATAGTGGTCATTTCTTTAGTTCTTTCTTCAGAATTATAATTCTAGCACCAGATACTTCCAATGGCACTATAGCCCAAAGCGAGCCTGGGCCTTTTCATCCGAGAACTCCAATCAAAGTATTCACAATACTTAAAAATAAATTACAACCATACTTTGAAGAAACAGTCGGTAAATATCAAACTGGTTTTAGGAAATGCCAACAGGCATTCGACAATGTTGACACGAAGAAACTATACAAAACTGTGGTCCCTTTTGGAATCCCCAAAAAATTAATTAGGCTAACAAAATTAACCATGGAGGACTCTACACCTCAAATTAGAATTAATACAGAAGTAGCAGAATCCTTTCTTGTTAACAAAAGACTGAAACAAGGGGATGGGCTGGCCCCAATTTTGGTAATATAGTTCTATAATATATAAATAGGAAAATAAATGTAGACACAGAGGTAAATTGATATATAAATCAAGGCAATCACCTATGCTGGTGGTGTTACTCGTAATATTATGGCAAGATTTCGTCAAGACTTAATACAGTCAATCCACTTGAACAAACAGTAAAAGAAGTTAGTCTCCAAGTAAACAGTAATCAGCATCAGATACTTCAAGAAATAAATGTGTACAAACGTGCAATTTAGTCCTCAGCACCAAGTTTAATCACTGTTTTCCCACAAAGCACTTGGTACCTTCCTGCAGTGTACACAGTTTCAGACAACTGGTGGAAGGACCTTGTTCTCTATATCTTGTGTACCCGTGTGTACTGCCACTTTGTTGATGACATGTCACATGTGTTTGTTGGCTCCTGTCCAGGATTAGTCCATCATGGTGCTGGTTGCTAGAATTCATCTACGTCTTTCTTCTTTTGTAGGTCTTTCAGCAATTCTCCATTTGCAGCTGTGTGGCAGAAGCATGTCCTGAGTCACGACCGTCTCTTTTCCGGGATGTGAACTAGCCCCGAGGAACTACGTTTTGAGACTCCCAATATTCGCTTCAAGTTTTCACATTCTCCCATATCGACAGATCTTTGTTCTTTAGGTCTTCTACAGACATTATATACAGAGTACTAAAAGATACTTGATACGTATATACTCTTTAGAACACGTTTGCTTGATTATACACCCACAAAGAAATTGTAAGAAACCTGTTCCCCCCATTTACAAGTACCGAGTATCACAGTGGCACCACTCCCATTCCTCAATTGTTTCAAAATAAGTAGTAGTAAATCAGTGGCGTGGCGTAGCGTAGTGTGCGGACTTGGGTGTGCACTTTGAACTCGTGTTACGGGTACGCAAAGTGAAATTTCTAAATTGTACTAGTATTAGCAAATGTTATTCAAGCTCGTATCAGACATAATATATTTAAGGAATAATGTACATTCAAATTTTCATTGTAATATCTTTCACACCTTTAAATTTACTATCTTTTCTAGCTGTTTTTCTGGCAGCGTATCTGAAATGCTCCACAGGATAAAGATTTCAAAATTTTGATAATTGTTGTAATGCTTTGGTTTATTAAATAAAAATTATTAACTTTGAAAACATAATTTTTTCACAATTTTTATAGTTTTCATAGAATTTTACAATTCACCAACCGCTAAATATTAAAATTACAGAAAAATCCCTCCCAATATTTATTTCTGCATTCTCAGTTTGTTGATTACAAGCACTCTCTACAACACGCAGTGAACCACACGGAAGCACATGAGCAATGTGCATACCCTACCTTTAGTTTCCTGGCGTATTTTGCTCTTACGCGTTCATACACATTACAGTTCAAAATGCAGCTTGCTGTACTCTGATACGTACAGAAGCAGTGGAAAATATGAAATTAACCTTCACTTCCAAACAAAATACTGAAAAACTTAGCTTTAAACATCCTTAGCATTAACAAGCCAGATGCACTTTTGTGCGTCACATCCGTCGCACGTGCACATCGTTTGATGTGAGTGGCGTGAGGCAAGTACAACCACCAGCCGCTCTCTTTCAATGCTTGGCGTGATACGCTAACAAGACTAATTCATAGCAGATTGTTGTTCGAAACACACTGGATCAGTATACAGTTACCCAAGGAAAACCGGCAGGGTATGCAACACATCACCCGCATCCATTGACGCTATGGCCCTGTAGTAAATAGACTAAACAGTGCACTGCCCTAAAGAGAGCACATTGCTTTTCCTGGCAGTTGGCTGAACTGATTAATTCGACATTGCCAAAATTGTGTTCTATTTGTTAGCATAACGTCTCTTAGAGTTTACCTGAAGAAATCTTGTATTTATATACACGAAATAGGTGAACTGCATCTTTCTTGATATAATTCAGTTGTACAAGCAGAATACAGGAGCATTAGCCTTTTTATCTTTACAGCAACACGGTGCTTCGTTAGTAATTTCAAATTTAGTGAGAGAATTGTGATACCGAAATTCTATACATTCAAAAAATTAGAATAATAACTTTCAATAAAAAATTAATAGCGACAACCAACGTAACAAGGTTAGCATCGTGAATTTAGAAACCCAATTAGGTTGTGAGTGAGTAGTGGGGTTTACGGGCCCGTCGACAACTAGGTAATAGGGCCGGAAGTCCAAAATAAAAACAATCAAAGAAATAAAACCTCACCCCTTTAAAGCTAAAAAGTGAAGGTTAAAATACCTAAAGATGAACGTTAAAACCGCTAAAAACAGAGTTAAACAGGTAAAAAAGGAAAATTAAAAACCGATAAAAATTTATAGTACAAAAAACGTAAAGTGGTTACACTGTTAAAAAAGGTAAAAACATCAGTAAAACACCCTAAAAGTCTATTTCCGCCAAGATAAAAGAAACCTTACACTTGCTTACCAAAATCGATAGGCGCAACAAACCGCAGTACTGTATTTACAGCTGCTGGGTCGTTGCCTAACACGGTGCACAGTGTAAGACCCAGGCCAAAGGACTGGCGCTCACGAGCATACCGCGGACAATCAGTAAGGCCATGTGCAACGGAGAGTGGGACATTGCACGTCGCACAGACAGGCTCCGGATCACCGCGCAAACAATTAGGTTGTAACGGTTTTGGTATCGTCACTGTTTAGTCCAGAGCAGCCCACGCTCTTGTCTAGTTAGGCGAAGCTGACGCATCGTTATTCTTTGGAGCATCTAAGTTCATGGACCTAGATTTGAAACCAACGGACGCAGTGAAGCATATTTTTAGGTGTTTTAATACGAGCATAGCTTTACTTGACTGGTGAATTGTTTTATAATCTACAATAGTTGGCAACGCCTAGTGCAAACAGTGAAAAGGTTGGAAACATTTATTAAAACACGTTATCAACATAATTAGTGTCATCCTTTCTAAACAAAAAGAACGCATACCCACGGAGAGGAATCTCAATACTCTATCGGCGGCATTGGGTAAACCAAGGCATTGGGAGACATTGCCAAGCTGCGTGAAGCACTGCCACTTCAAACTGTCTTATCAAAAAACGTTAATTAGGTTTCAAAATTGTTGCATCGACAACAGCCGAAACGGCTTCAAACTGGCGCAACAATGTGTGGCAAAATTTGACTTCATTTTGTACATCTAAATTGTTTAATAGAATACACTATTTGTAAGATACTTTTAAGTAATGGACACGAGGAAGTTTGCACACAGATAATAATTTTAAAAATGGAAGTTCCCTTTGGATGAGCATAGCCTTATTTTTCTTCACGGATAACGTGGAGTGCAAACAGCACAACGGCTGTAGCTATGGCGGTGTAATCTGCTAGCAATAACAAGGTAAAAGCCCATAAACAAACACAGGCTTGTTAATCTCCGAAACAAAGGAATGACACGTCTGACTCGCATGCAGCCATCCAGCCAGCCAGCCAGCTATTTCCAACTCGTTTAATAAATCCTCGTTACTGCCAGAATTAGACAAGACTCCGCCTCGTGACGTGCTTCTGGCGAGAGGCCCAAGATCGATGTTTATCGATACATAAAAGTCGCGATATTAGAAAGCGATTTATGGGCGTTTCGGAAAACGATTTGAAGTTCTTTTACTTCCTGTATTGCATATAGTAAGCAGGGAAAGGCCGCCTCCGTAGCACAGTTGGTAGTGCGCCTGCCTCTGGCGCAGATGACCCGGGTTCGATCCCAGATACCGGTATGGATTTTTCCCCGCTGGGAGGTCTGGTACGGGGTGCACTCAGCCTCGTTAGGTCCGTGAGGGTCCAACAGAGCAGCTATCCTGATAGAAAGGTAGCGTGTGGTGTGTGTGTGTGTGTGTGTGTGTGTGTGTGTGTGTGCGTGTGTGTCTGTCTGTGGACAGCATAACTCAAAAACGAAGTCGGTTAAAAACCAAAGTTGGTATTTAAGTTTAATATCTTTCAAGGATACGACACGAAGATTTTGAAGAAAATTCCTCCACTGTAAACTACCCTTTACATGGAAATGTTTTCGAAAATTTTGATCTTCCCAAAAATGTCTAACGATTGTGATTAAAATACCACATCTTTAACACATTTTCAGAGAACTACAATTTATATCTTCAATTTTATCTAAATAGTCCCTCGAGTCTTCTTTATTCTGAATGACCTTTGCATAAGTGGTAAACAAAAATAGACAAAATTTTACTACCCAAAACATGTAGTACTTGTTCCGAGATATTCGTTGTTATTGGTTTGAATTTGTTAACATCTATAGGAGATAATCCTCGCAATCGGGAAGTAGTTATTCTTTTTTTTTTTCCTCCCTTCCCCCCTTTGTCATGTAAAGAGTACGGAATTTCAAAGCCATTACATAACTATCAGGTCTTAAAAGTTTTGACTATCGCTCAGGCCTAATGTACTCTCCTATACTTAATGCAACTTGTAATATGTAATAAATATGTAACAAAAGCATTTCTAGAAAATTTTATTTTGATTAACACTAACTAGATAGAAAAAGAGCTATTTGTAAGAAAAGTGTATTGAAGAATGGGTGGTTAAAATCATGTGAGTGTAACAAATCAGACTATTTTTAGACATTAGGTGAAGTTTTAGATGGTTAAAGCTTCTCCTAAGTTTCATAGTTATTAAATAACCTGGTGAACATGAAAATTCCGCACTCCCAGGCCATCAAGTTAACATGAGGCTCAAGAGCAAAAATAATACCTGGTTTTCTGATTTGGGGTCGCATTTTTTGACTTATGTATAGAGCTTGTAAACGAATAGCAAAATATCTTGGAAATGATTAAAGCCACAAACAAATCATTTGACGTAAGTAACATGTTTTTAGGAGATCGTGTAAAAACGGTTTATCAATTCCACAACCGTCTACAAAATTCATTATGAAGGAACAGTGTTGCACAGGCTACATACGGAAATACTTAATACCCTTGGACATATCTTAAACATCCAAGTCGGTGTAGGAACCTCTACAGCCAAATATAAGCACTTTGAGAGGATAATTGTTTCTTCTCGGCACAGAACCTGTCCATGGGTAGAGGGAAACATAGAAAGGATCAGTGACGTCAAATCTGGAAATGTTAGGAACCCCGCTGTGGAGAGCCTGCGTCCATCAGGTAGGCGCAATAACCCTAGTCTTGGCATTGTGCTGAATTCCTCCAGCCCTTGGGTCCAGGGGACTTCAAAATGTGCCTTTTTGTGAAATGTCGAAATCGAATGGAATGAATTCTTCCTGTACTTTCTGTAAGTGTCAACAATAGTAAAAGTGTAATGGAAATTTGGTAAATCACATTGATGTTTATTTATTTATTTTGTTTATCTATGTATAATGTGAATATTACAGGCTTCCCCAATTACATAGTTCACAATACCTGTTGTTATTTATCAACATAATGGAGCTAGCTCTTAAAGAGTAGCAGTTATTGAGAACTGCGAGCAAAAGGCATTGCACTCATTGCTTTAACAGCAGAATTGTGAAGAGCAACAAGGTTGAGTCTGCGATGTAAAACTGCTTATAAAATGCTAAAAGCTTGCCCAGTGAATCATCCTGGAGCCCGGCCAAGCTGCTTTACTCAAATTTATGTGTCGGAGATTGCGGTATTTGCCTACGAGACTCTGAAATCTGAATGGACGGCGTAAGTTGAGACCCACAATAATGACCCTAGTATCTCATTCAGTGGCGTACTTACACACAGTTAACCATAATAAGAAATTTCAACTGCCTTTTGCCTCTCTATTTCATAGAGTAACTACAGGAAACCTTGTACTCCAACCAAAAAGTTCACACTAAGATTTCAAAGGAGACTGAACAAAGAAAAGCGCTGGTCCGGTAGCTCAGTTAGTAGACCACCTGGCTGCTGCACAAGGGGTCCCGAATTCGATTCCCGGCTGGGGATTGGGATCTTTTTCTGTAACCAACATTATTCCACACCCTCCCCAGAGTCTGAAAGTATGAATATGACTGTGAATTTAATTACAACAATCCCAAGTATCCAAAACCTAGTGTAAAAAGGGTTAACACCATTACCGATAGGCAATAAGTTTCCAGAGGAGAGGCCAGCGGTATGACCTTTGGACTTAAAGTTGCGGTATTAATAAAACAATAATAAAAGTCTGATGTGTTACACTCACATGACTTTCTCTACTCTTGTACTGACCATTTTTACAAACCCTTATTCCTATATCTTCTTCGTGTTAGTTGAGAAACATTTGCAGAAATTATCTTATTGCTTACTTCCTTGTAGGTGCACACACACACACACACGCACGTGCGCACGCACACACACAGACCTTTTTTCTAACAATGCTATCTTTTTATTTTTTCTACTACGTATAGTAGAGGAAATATTGTATTCCACCTAAAACTTCGATGTCGATATTTCACCAGAAATATATGTTTTGAGGGCTCCCTGTATCAAAAAAGGCATTTTTAGAAACAGGCCCGTGTCTGTCTGTCTGTGAACAGCGTAGCTCAAACACCAAAAGTCGGTTAAAAACCAAAGTTGGTATTTGTGTCTAATGTCTTTCAAGGATGCGACACTAAGATTTTGAAGAAAATAGCCCCACCTTCAATTAACCTTTACATGGAAATTTTTTCGAAAATTTTGATTTTCTTGAAAACATTTTTAACGATTTTGATTAAAATGACATGTTTAAGATATGTTTATGACAAATGAAATGTATACCTTGAATTTTGTGGCTATAGCCCGTGGAGTCCTATTTACTCTGGATGACTTTTGCATAGCTGTTAAACCGTAAGAGATAGACCAAGTCTTACTATACAAAAAATGTAGATCTTGCAAAAAAAAAAAAAAAAAAAAAAAAAAAAACCACGCACACACACAATTTATGTCGCAATAAAGTTGTTTGTAAAGTGAACCATTTCGGAGATATTCCTTGTTGTTTGTGTCAGTTTTGGAGAACCTATACTTCTGTCAAATGGAACATCGTTATTCATTTTTTATATGATAACCGTGCAAAGAGAACGGAATTTGAAAGCTTTAAAATATTTGACTATCGCTCAAAGCCTACTGTATTCCCATATTACCCATGCACCTACAAGGAAATAAACAATAAGATAATTTCTGCAAATATTTATCTCAACTAACACGAAGAAGATATAGAAGTAAGGGTTTCTAAGAATGGTTAGTACAAGAATAGAGAAAGTCATGTCAGTGCAACACATCAGATTTTTATATATACATTTTAGTAGTGTTTAGCATCCGTTTTTACTATATACGGCACCACAGGCGGTGGGCACTGATGATACACGAAGTGAAATGATAGTTGCAAAAGGAAATTTGAATGGGAAAGGTTCCACGTGTAAGACTAGGCAACTAGAGGACCGAGGAATGGTTCTACCAGGCTTTCAGCCAAATCTACTTTAAGATCTTGTTATCAAATCTGTTTTCTCAGGGAAGATACCTTTGTTTATGAACACGCCTAATGCTGCACTCTATTCCCATTTCCTGATGAGAATTGTCAGAGAGGGAATGTCTTATAAGAACGTCATTTGTAAGCCAAAGACATGGACTCGTGTCATTATGGCATAGGGTACGTTGGCAACCCCTAAGACCAAGGATATAGATTTCTGTTGGCAAGAGGGGGATGATCTTTATGGGTGAGTCATTCTCAACCAGGGGGATGCCGTTTTACTGAACGCTTTTCACTTCTCCTGGGTTTGCCTTCTTCAAGTGCTATGGTTACACATTCAAGAGGCTCTGTGTTTGAGCCTTATTGGGGTTTATTAGTGCACGCATGTATTGCTAACGCGTTTGGAATAAAGGCTTCTATTGTATTTCAACAACTCCAAATAAGCTCCTTCATGTGTTTCATTGCTTCCAACCTGGGGATGTACATTTCCTTTCACTTACAAAATACATTCCAACTTCCACACTTATCGATGCAATCCTTTGAAACCTTCATCCATGTTTCAACAAATTCTCAACAAGATATCATACTAATCAGAACATTACTTTACAAGTTATTTAGAGATTTAAATAGTTAATTAGGAAAATTACTGAATGAACGCATAATGAGTCACAGACGTATTAGTTATGAGAGGGAAAGCAGTTTCTGAGACAGATTTAACCATTATGAAGATGTTTACAAATGGACAAGCCTGATAAATACCTTATTTGTAATAATTGTTTTCGATGACGTTGGCTTTTATTCACTTCTCGCTTATACTCTTGTGGTACTGCCAGAAACCTACGTGTTTTGTGTATTTTATTTCACGTATGTACATGAACTATATTAAATCCTTCAACGTTTGATGTATTTATTATTGCAGACATGGAATATAACTAACTATATTCGACACTCAAATCTTACCTGTATTGTTACTTTCTTGTTATTTAATATGTACTTGGGATTTAACTCGGCAGTAGCTAAGTATGAGCTGAAAGTAAGTCACCTTATTACTTTCTCTACTACATATAGTAAGTAGAGGAAGTGTTGTATTCCATTTTCTGAGAAATGCCTCTGAAGATTTTGATTAAAATACCACACGTTTAAGGCATTTTTATGGCAAATGAAATTATATTTCGAATTTTCTGGCTATAGCCCATATATTCCTATTTACTCTGGATGACTTTTGCATAACTGGTAAACCGTAAGAGATAGACCAAGTCTTACTACACAACAATGTAGATCCCGTTAAAACACACAATTTATGCCAAACTTTTCTTTTCTATGAAGTGAACCATTTTGGATATATTCCTTGCGTTTTGTCAGAATTTTGCGATATATACAAACCGCTTTTAAATGGGAGGTCGTTATTCACTTTTTCATCCTTAATTTTTTATTTTGGCCGTGCAAAGAGAACAGAATTTCAAAGTCATCATACAGTAACCACTCGTAAAACATTTGACTATCGCTTAAAGCCTACTGTGTTCCCATTGCATTTACAAGCAAATTAGGAATAAGATAATTTGTACAAATACTTATCTCGATTAACATGAAGTAGATAGAGGAATAAGGGATTTTAGAATGTGCAAGAGTCACGTCAGTGAAACACCTCAGATTTTTAAGGTCAAGCACAAGTGTGGATAATGGGTCGCCAGTACACTGCCAATGTTGCTATTGGTGACCGTAATGATGAAAATAATAAATAATAATGATGATAATAATAATAATGATGATGATGATGATAATAATAGTAACAATAATAATAGTAACAATAATAATAATAATAATAATAATAATAATAATAATAATAATAATAATAATAATAATAATAATAATAATAATAATAATAATAATAATAATAATAATAATAATAATAATAATAATAATAATAATAATAATTCGACCATTAAATACAATTTTAAACAATGGGATAAGTCATAGATCACAAACAATGTCATGCCATATTACACATACATATATCCGAAATCACCAGTAAAAGCATCTTCAATTATTTCTTCAATAATATAAATAGCCTTGAGAATTAACCATTTATGTCATGTTCTTTCAAAATGTAACAAACATACTCCTTGCGTTTGCAGGTAAAAGATTAAGTAACCTAAATATCCAAACCGATATCTACTTTGGTGACTAGTAAGATTGGTGGGTCCACGTGTTTTGAACACGCAACCTCTCACGGCACTCTGGGGTCCTAGGATGACAGCATTTGCGTTTTGTTTTTTTATACCGATGTGGAATTTTCAAATGGCACCAACAAACAGTAAAGAGATACACCAAGATGATGTTAATTTGGTTAGGAAACCGAAGGGCTTGGGCGTTAAGTAAATAGCCCTTAGTTCACGTTTTGAACCCAAGAGTAGCTATCGATTACTTCTACACGCGCAGGTTGCTTGGTGCGAAAAAAAGCCCACGCAAGTAAACAGGGCTTACAGATGGAGTGATTTGGATATCCTCCAGGTACTTTTTGCTTGCGATTTAGGAATATGTAGGTACCTACGCAAGCAGCCAACTCTGTCCTTTCCTCCTTTTGCTATCTCATTTCTTCTCCTTTATTCCTACATGCACCTTCTAAATGGCATAGAGCCAGATATTAAGGAAATATAAATTCCTCTCCTGATTCACTCCCTTTGCCTTTTTAAATAATTCTTTACTTCCACGGGCTTTTCATTTTAAATGCCTGGTTCTTACACATAAAACCGCGATTTTTATACTGGAATGCGCAACCAATATTTAGCATTTAAAAATTACGATTCTTTAGAAGTTCAAGCCAAAGCGAGCATAAAATGAGCAATAAGACATGAAATTCGAAAGCTCAGCGCAAGCTACACGCTATTTTGTTTGCAATTGTTTCAAATTCAAACACACGGGGAGATGTTTCTAATCCTAAAACTTTCGTACAGAAAGTATAAACGGATATAGATTTATGCATTTCTCTTTGTACATGAAATAAGCAAGCTGAAATAATTGGTAATATAAACAACTATCTGGTGTGTTGCACTCACATGACTTTCTCTACTCTTGTACTAACCATTCTTAGAAATTCCTATTCCTTTATCTTCTTCGTTTTATTTGAGATAAACATTTTCAGAAATTATTTTATTGTTTATTTTCTTGTAGGTACAAGGGGAATATGGGAATACAGTAGGCTTTGAACGATAGTCAAATCTTTTAAAGCTTTCAAATTCCGTTC
The DNA here is from genome assembly GCA_030765045.1 of Tenodera sinensis. Classification (NCBI taxonomy): domain Eukaryota; kingdom Metazoa; phylum Arthropoda; class Insecta; order Mantodea; family Mantidae; genus Tenodera; species Tenodera sinensis. The sequence goes on from CM060962.1 coordinate 304,107,077, forward strand.
TCTTTGCACGGCTAACATATAAAAACATGAACCATCTTCCATTTGATAACCGTTTGTTTTCCATAACTCACACAAACAAGCAATATTTCCGAAATGTTTCACTCCACAACAAAATTGTTGGAACATAAATTGTGTGCTTTAGCAAGAACTACACTTTTATACAGTAAGATTTGGTCTATCTCTAAGGGTTTACCAGTTATGCAAAAGTCGTCCAGAGTAAATACGACTACAGGGGCTATAGCCAGAAAATTCAAGATATACATTTCATGTTCCATAAAAGTATCTCAAACATTTGGCATTTTAATCAAAATCGTTTAAGTCATTTTCGACAAAATAAACATTTTCCATGTAAAGGGTAGTTTAGGGTGAAGGAATCTACTTCCAAATCTTCGTGTCGCATTCTTAAAATACATTAAACTTAAATACTAACTTTGGTTTCTAACCGACTTTTTGTTTTTGAGTTATGCTGCTCACAGACTGACAGACAGACAGGCAGACAGACAGACACACACACACACACACGCGCGCGCGCACACACACACCCCACACACGCACAAACACACGCACACAAATGCACGCACACATTCACACGCACAAGCGCACGCACAAACGCACTTACACAGAACTTTTTTCTAAAAATGCTTTCTTTTGATTCAGGGGGCCTCAAAACATATTTCCGGTGAAATCTCGACATGGAATGTTTGGGTGGAATACAATACCTACTTCCTCTACTTACTATACGTAGTAGAGAAAGTAAAAATAGCAACGTACACTCCTAATGGCGTAAGTGTCAAAATTGCACCCGTCTCTCTATGGCTGTGAAGCCGTCAACTGTTACGTATGCAGGCGGCGCCGTGGCCGAGCGGTTAGCGCGCTCGCCTACCACCTAGGCGGCCCGGGTTCGATCCCAGGGACCCACATGTGGCATTCGTGGTAAACGAAGCGGCGTCAGGGCGGGTTTTCTCCGGGTACTCCGGTTTCCCCCGCCATCTCATTCCACCGGTGCTCCATCTTCATGTATCATCAGTGTCACCACCTGCGGTGCCGTAGTAGTAAAAGCGGGCGTTAAACACTACAACAACAACTGTAAGTATGCGATAGATTAAGTAAAGGTGCTATCACTTATTACTTTCTCTACTGGTAAGTAGGGGAAGTATTGTATTCCACCCAAAAATTCGATGTCGAGATTTCATCGGAAATATATGTTTTGACACTCCCTGAATCCAAAAAAAAAAAAAAAATATTTTTAGAAAAAGGTCCGTGTGTGTGTCTGTGTGTCAGTCTGTCACTCTGTGGACAGCATAACTGAAAAACGAAAAGTCGGTTAAAAACCAAAGTTGGTATTTAAGTTTAATGTCTTTCAAGGATGCGACACGAACATTTTGAAGAAAATAGCCCCACACTAAACTACCCTTTACATCGAACATTTTTCGAAAATTTTATTTTCTTGAAAATGGCTCTAACAATTTTGATTAAAATGCCATATGTTTGAGATATTTTTATGACAAATGAAATGTATATCTTGAATTTTCTGGCTATAACCCCAGTAGTCGTATTTACTCTGGACGACTTTTGCATAACTGGTAAACTGTTAGAGATAGACCAAGTCATACTGTACAAAAAAAATGTAGATCTTGCTAAAATACACAATTTATGTCTCAATAAATTTTCTTGTAGGTTGAACCATTTCGGAGATATTCCTTGTTATGTGTGTGAGTTTCGGAAAACTTAAGCTTTCGTGAAATGGAACATCGTTGTTCATTTTTTTATATGTTACGTGTGCAAAGAGAACGGAATCTCCAAGCTTTAAAACATTTGACTATCGCACAAAGCCTACTGTATTCTAATATTCCCCTTGCACCTGCAAGGAAATAAGCAATAAGATAATTTGTACAAATGTTTATTTTAACTAACACGAAGAAGATATAGGAATAAGAGTTTGTAAGAATGGTTTGTACAAAAGTAGAGAAAGTCATGTGAGTGCAACACATCAGATTTTTTTCTATGCCAATGTCTCTTACGCCTTCTTTTCATTCTAGGACATGAGTTAAATTAGACACAAGTTTGATTTGAAAGACTTAATGACTACACCCAAAATGCACATATTTAGAATGTAAATTTGAGAACAGAAATGAGATATTATGACTGGAGTTTTTCAAACGAACATGTTGTAATATTCCCCTCCATACTGCCTCAATTACTGAAAGGTTAAGGAAAATTAAATACAATTTTTAAAAAAAGTTAAGTTCTCTCTGTGAAATGGTTTGTATTATGTAAGTTGTAGTAGATATGTGCGTGGTTTACTTTGTCTGCACCCTTGTACTTCAAGCCTCAACAGTTCTTTTGAAAAAGTAGAGAGGGTTTGGCATTCAGTGCTGCAGAAGCGCACGTTAGGAACGAGAGGATCATTCAAGCTCGGCTCTAAAGCACATGACATTGCGTTCCGTTTTGGACACGAGCTTCATCATATTAAAATACGTCACTCCAGGATCAAAGGCGAGAAACAAAAGACGCCATCACATACCTATACAACACTGTCCTGAACAGTATTCATTTCAAACTGACTAATGCTGCTTCTCATATAATCCATTCACACATACAACCGTCTACGTGTGTGTCCAACTCACCTTCAAGAGGTCACGAGTTCCAATCTTGGTTACAGTGAGTTGCACGGATAAGGTTTCTTCCGGGGTTTTCCCGTATACTGAGAAGACAAATGTCAGATTAGTTATTGAACATCATTTCATTCATCGTACGATATAACCTAGCAGCTCAAAGACAACCTTAAAATTCTGACGAGTTACACTCACATGACTTTCTCTACTCTTGTGCTAACCATTCTTACAAACTCTTATTCCTATATCTTCTTCATGATTCTGATCTGCTGCACTCACATGACTTTCTCTACTCTTGTACTAACCATTCTTACAAACCCTTATTCCTATATCTTCTTCATGATTCTGATCTCCTGCACTCACATGACTTTCTCTACTCTTGTACTAACCATTCTTACAAACTCTTATTCCTATATCTTCTTCATGATTCTGATCTCCTGCACTCACATGACTTTCTCTACTCTTGTACTAACCATTCTTACAAACTCTTATTCCTATATCTTCTTCATGATTCTGATCTCCTGCACTCACATGGCTTTCTCTACTCTTGTGCTAACCATTCTTACAAACTCTTATTCCTATATCTTCTTCATGATTCTGATCTCCTGCACTCACATGGCTTTCTCTACTCTTGTACTAACCATTCTTACAAACTCTTATTCCTATATCTTCTTCATGATTCTGATCTCCTGCACTCACATGACTTTCTCTACTCTTGTACTAACCATTCTTACAAACTCTTATTCCTATATCTTCTTCATGATTCTGATCTCCTGCACTCACATGACTTTCTCTACTCTTGTACTAACCATTCTTACAAACTCTTATTCCTATATCTTCTTCATGATTCTGATCTCCTGCACTCACATGACTTTCTCTACTCTTGTACTAACCATTCCTACAAACTCTTATTCCTATATCTTCTTCATGATTCTGATCTCCTGCACTCACATGGCTTTCTCTACTCTTGTGCTAACCATTCTTACAAACTCTTATTCCTATATCTTCATGATTCTGATCTCCTGCACTCACATGACTTTCTCTACTCTTGTACTAACCATTCTTACAAACTCTTATTCCTATATCTTCTTCATGATTCTGATCTCCTGCACTCACATGACTTTCTCTACTCTTGTACTAACCATTCTTACAAACTCTTATTCCTATATCTTCTTCATGATTCTCATCTCCTGCACTCACATGACTTTCTCTACTCTTGTACTAACCATTCTTACAAACTCTTATTCCTATATCTTCTTCGTGTTAGTTGAGATAAACATTTGTACAAATTATCTTATTGCTTATTTCCTTGTAGGTACAAGGGGAATATGGGAATACAGTAGGCTTTGACCTTTTAAAGCTTTCAAATTCCGTTATCTTGGTATGGCTAAGATATAAAAAGTGAATAACGATCTTCCATTTGATGAAACTTTGTTTTCCATAACACAAATAACAAGGAATGTCTCCGAAATGGTTCACTCCACAAAACATTTATTCTCACATTTGTTGTGCTTATTCCTTCCTAGTACCTTATCTCTTTCAAGAAATAAAATCGGTTTAGTTTAGTTTTAGGGCCATTCCGGTTCCCGTTGGAACTGTGGCTCACTGCCTATCATTATTTGTAACAGAAAGAAGGGTTTCTTCTTGTTCGCGTTCAGAGTTTTCCCGTATTTCTGGTCTTGGAGATTGGCAATTACTCCACGGTCTTCTGAAACATCCTTGCTATTGTGTACCACGATATGCGTTATTGTTGCCACTTTGTAACGAAATGCAATTTGTTTATTTCTTCCACGCCTGAGGAGGTTGTATCCCGTTCCGTCAGGTCGTAGCATTGTATCCATAAAGCATATTCTCGTGTTGTTACACCTTTGAGGTAATTGCTTCTCCCTTCCTTCCCGGGAATTTGAATTTTGAAATTGTGTGGAGTTTTGGCTTTGGTTTTTCTTACTGTGTCACTTTTGCCCTCGTTGTTGTTCCTATTTTCATTATAGGGTCTGTTATTTTCATGACACACCTGATTGCCTGTGCGTTGCCTTTCTTTTGTTTGCAAGAATTCTATCACATCTGAAAAATCTATAGGTTTTGCTACTAACGGATGATCCAAAAGACTCCGAACCAGCTGCGCTGTGTTTCACCTGTGCGCGTCCTCGGCGCTCGTCGCCAACTGTTGCTGTTATAGAACAGCGCGGATGAAACCATGCATTTTTAAAGGCTTTACTTACCAATGCTGTTAAAGGAGATATTAAAACTGGCCACCGTCATTGTGCACTTCTTTAGGAAGCTATCCATCACTCGCCGTAGTTCACGTTGAAAAATGCTGGCAATGTCCTAGCTGATATTTTGCCTCAGTTCTTCCAGGGTGTGTGTGGATTTATGCTGTACGCTCTATGCTTTAAGTTACCCAGAGATAGGAATCGCAGATCTCCTGGAAGTCTTTCTGCAAATCGCACTTTCACTTGGCGAGCTGAGTTAACACATACCTACGTATCATAAATAAATACAGTAGAAAAAAATGCTGAGCCAAAATACACTCTGTGAATAAGTACAGGACAAACTAACAAAGCGCACTGGTAATAACTCAATAATAGTGCTTCAGCTCAATACTGCACTTTCAGAGCAGGTAAAAACATGTCAAATGCATGATCTTGTGCACAACAACTGCTGTTATCGTAATTCTTGTGCGCAGTGAAAAAACACCACGCAACGGTTCGGATCTTTTTGGGTCTCTCTGCATTAATTGGTCCTAACGTTTTGTGGAAAGTGTCTTGTTGCTGTGCAAATTATTTCTTCATCTGTCATAGGCGGATCAGACATTCGAACTTTATTTTCTATTCGCATGAACCGATTGCCCCTCGTAGCGTATTAGGGAACAAATTTCTAAGCGTACGGTATGTTTCATCTCCTGATAGTGTCATTCGTAACCATTCGGGCTAGAAGCGCTCTTCCTGAAGCACTCCAAGGATTGTCACCCTGCTCGGCTACTATCTCCAACTGTACTGCTCATTAGCGATTGCATACTGTTTGTCATTATTCACTTTGTTATGTTCCTTCATGTACACGAACAAGAAGTGTGTTTATCGTTCATTTGTTTGGTTTAGTGTTTCTGTCATTACATTCAATTTTTTACCAATTTCTTCTTCAATTTTACTTTGGTTATCTGCTACTTTGGTAACCCAGTCTTGTTGAGCACACATTTCAGTTCTGAGCTTTCATTTGCTACTGTCATTTCCTTAACTATTCTATCAACTTGATTTTACGTTCTCAATTTCATCATTTGCAATTATATTCATGATTGTACACTTTTTCCCATTTCTTCGAGCTCATTTTTGAACACATTCTTAATTTCAATAAATGTCTCTGTGTGAAATTTATTTTATTCAGACATAATTTGTCCTATTTTGGTATTTAATCAGCTGCTAACTGGCTTTGTTTGCTGTCAATTTCAGTAGCGGGCTGATCTTGTTGCTTTGACATTCCCATAACTATCTGGTCTTGTATTTCATTGATGCTCCTATTCTTTCTGATCACTGGCTAACTTGTCTTGTTTTTCAGTGATGTCCTTAGCTAACTTTCTATGTTCATTTGTTATCACCAGTTTCATCTGTCTCAACAAAGTAGTTATATTCAGATGTTCCTGGCTAACATTGTCCTGTTTTGTCCTGTCTTCATTATCTGTATTCTCTGCGATATCCATTTCTTTATTCATTTTCTTAGATTTAGCTTATACAATTCCGAAAGTAAATGCACGAAATGTTATCAAATTTAACTAACAGCATGCTACAACTCATACGGTTTTTAAATTGTGATTTTTTTAAAGCCATTACCTTGGTACTTATGTTCTGAAGATTTAGAGGTCACAAAAGTCCTCTCTCTGCTCTTATTTGTGGTCCCTGGGTTCTGTTGCAGGTCCTTCGATGCCGTGTTGATCCTTACGCTCCAGATGTCTAAAGCTTCTGTGCATTCTTGCAGGCTTTCGTTAAGGTTTTACTACTTTCCTTAATTATTTAGCTGATTTGCTTTCCTAAATTCTATCCGTGCGCCACACTGTTGGGCTCCAATTAATTCAATTGAGATTATTTATGTGTTTGTCAGCTAGTTGTTTAGAATATGAGACCCATGCCACCGAATTGGGAATCAGGTCTATTCGTCTTTTATCTACGCTTAAAACAACTGTTGAAAATTGCGATAATCAAAGCCATAAAATCTCTTGATTTCTCATAGGTAATAAACACGTTTTGATAATAATGAAATAACTTGTTTCTTCGAATTATTGAAATTAAAAATGCAATGCAATTATATATCTTGTCCTTTTTCAAGAAATTGTAAGTCAACATTTACTTATTTCTTCCTGGCAATAACATTTGTTTTGCTGATATCCTTCTAGCAACCAAATCTGAAGACAAATTCTTTACTCAAATGCTTTATTTTTTTCTTTTTATTCCGGGAGTATTAGAAAGTGTATTTCAGTGAAATTTTGGTATTGAATTTTTGGATGGAATGCAATACGTTTTCTATCTACGTGTCTGGCAGAATAAGTTAGAAAGGGAACTGATGTGTGTGCTTTAACGAGTTTTACATTCTTGTGTAGTAACATTTTGTCTGTCTCTTATAGTTTGCCAATTATCTAAAAGTCATCTGGAATGAAGAGGACTTTAGAGGACATTCCCACAAAACCCAACATATACATTTTTATGAAAGCACCTTTAACATGTGGTCATTTAATCAAAATGGTTAGAGCCATTAGAAAGTCAATATTTCCGAAACATTTGCGGTGTAAAGTGCAGTGTAGGAAAACATCCGTGGCCCATCCTTGGTACTTTGGTCAACGCTGGTTTTAACGCACGCACATAACATACAAAATCACGCTCGGACACTTCTTTCTCTAAAATGCTTTATTTTTAATTTGGGGATCTCAAAACGCGTATTCCTGGTGTAATCACGATAGCGAATTTCTGGGTGGAATGCAATTGTACGTGGTACTATGTGCGTGTTAAAGTAATAAACGATTGCGGGTAGAAAAAGTCACGTAAGCGTAACGTATCAAATTTTTGGCACAGCAGAATTTAATTTTAATAGGCAAAGGTACAGTTATTCCCTACAAACTGACATTTGCCTTGACTGTACGCAAGCAACTCTTGGAGGACATGGATGTGGAGTGAATTCTGTCTGCTATATCCTTTCCCATCGCCCAGGATCCCTGTGCTATCTCTTGAACTTTGAAACAACTCTGCACACATTTGCATAAAGCTTGTGTATGAAAGGATGGAGAAAAGACCGCAAATGAGTTTCAGATCCATTGAAACGTTTCCAGATGGAAGAGGCAGAAAGCGCCTTTCTCTAGAACAGCCGTTTTCAAAAAGTGTTTCAAGGTTTGCTGGCTGCGCGTTTCTGCTAAACATTGCATTCAAATTCAAAACATAATAAAACACGAGTTTTAACAGCTAAACTTTACTCTATTGACTCTTCTTTCTCAAGTATGTACCTAATGTAAATAGTAGAAGCATTGTATTCCAGGTAAAAATTTTTTAATACCGAGGTTTTACTAGAAATACATGTTTTGGGACCCCCTGCAATTGTCTATTAACAGCATAACCCAAAAACGAAAAGTCGGTTAATTACCAAATTTGGTATTTGACTGCAGGGTCTTCCAAGGACGTAGTAAAAAGACAAAAAGTTTTTTTTTTTTTTTTTTTTTTTTTTTTTTTTTTTTTTTTTTTTTACAGAATTTTGCAATGCTTATAGACGTTCTCTAGTGGCAGGCCGTTATCAATTTTTTATCTCTTGGTCATGCAAACAGAACGGAGTCAAAGTCATCATATAGCGACCACTCTTAAAACATTTGACCATCGTTTAAATCTACTGTATTCCACTTGCATCAACAAGAAAATTAGCAAGTAATTTCTACAAATTTTTATCTCGATTAACACGATGAAGATAGAGGAATAACAGTTTGTAAGAATAGTTTGTGCAAGAGTGAGTAGAGAAAATCATGTGGGTGCACAGTCAGATATTCTACATGTATGCGTGATGTATACGTATCTATGTTACAAAATTAATTGCAATCATTACATTCTAATCTTTGTAATAAATTTCATTTTTTTTATAATTCGCTTGTTTTTATTGCAAAAAACGATTATTTGTGGAAAAGTCTGATGTTTTGCACTCACATGACTTTCTCTACTCTTGTATTAACCATTCTTACAATCTCTTAATACCTCTATCTTCTTCGTGTTAGTCGAGATAAGCATTTGCAAAAATTATCTTATTGTTTATTTCCTTGTAGGTGCAAGGAGAATATGGGAATACAGTAGACTTTGAGCGATAGTCAAATGTTTTAAAGCTTCCAAATTCCGTTCTCTTTGCACAGTTAACATACAAAAAATGAACAACGATATTGCATTTGATGAAAGTTTTAAGTTTTCCAAAACTGGCACAAATAACAAGGAATATCTCTGAAATGGTTCACCGTACAAGAAAATTTACTGAGGCATAAATTGTGTATTTTAGCAAGATCTACATTTTTTGTATAGTATGATTTGGTCTATCTCTAACGGTTTACGAGTTATGCAAAAGTCGTCCAGAGTAAATAAGACTACCGGGGCCATAGCCAGAAAATTCAAGATATACATTTCATTTGTCATAAAATTATCTCAAACATATGGCATTTTAATCAAAATCGTTAGAGCCATTTTCAAGAAAATCAAAAGTTTCGAAGAATTGTCCATGTAAAGGGTAGTTTAGGGTGGGGCTATTTTCTTCAAAATCTTCGTGTCGCATCCTTGAAGGACATTAAACTTAAATACCAACTTTTGTTTTTAACCGACTTTTCGTTTTTGAGTTATGCTGTCCACAGACTGACAGACTGACACACAGACACACACGGACCTTTTTCTAAAAATGCTTTTTTTTTTGGATTCAGGGGGCCTCAAAACGTGTATTTCCGGTGAAATCTCGACATCGAATTTTTGGGTGGAATACAATACTTCCCCTACTTACCAGTAGAAAAAGTAAAACAGGCATCGAAGACTTCAGTTGTTCTGTTGGTTGACTGTATCGCTTCCAGAAAAGGCATTTAATTTCATCTGTACAATTTTTGCCATGAAAATAGTGCAAGTTGTGAGTACTTGAACTCTTGCAGCCACTAAGTCTACAGCAATGTAAAGTGATTGATAGTGCAGTGTAATATGCAGTAAGTTTTTGGTCCCTTCGGATTAGTGTTAACGAGGCTTTACTGTAGGTATCAGTTTTCAGTTTCCGAGCTCCAGGCTATCGGTTAAGTTAGTTTCCGAATGAGGAATACGGCATCTGTGGCTCGCGTGTAATCACACAGATCCTGGTGCTCTAAGGCAGGAACCCACAACCTTTTGATGTCGCCAGCCTCGGAACTTGCGGTGGACTGATGCTTTAAGAAAAGTTGCTGTATGACACCGGCACGGCACGATGATAAATCACCAGTTACGCTAATGGATTCCTACATCACTGTGACCTTTGACCGAGCTGACCCCTAATGGAGCACTTGGGTAACATCCAAAGTTTGCATAGCTGTTAATAGGGCTGGTCCATTACTGAGTGTAACAAGCCAATCGCGGGGGTTTTAGCTGATTGATGATGATTATTCAGGGGAATACCACCCCTTACTGCCGGTCTTGGTCCTTCGTTTGTTATGCAACCTATACTGCCTTGCTCCCAATGGTCGTTTGTGGAGCTCACGAGTATTTCACCTCCTGCCTTTATGGGCAACTGGGACCTCAAATTATACTTACAACTTTCATCTCTGCCCTATCTGCGTCACAGAAGCACATTTTCACATCTACCTAGCTACATTTAAATAAAATTATAAGAACAAAAATGTTCTGGCAATTGTCCATTTCGATGAATATCTCAAGTTAATGCCTATAACCACCTTTTTATTTCCTCCACCACGTAAGCAAAACATGTATTGTGTTTTAGCCCAAAATTCAATAGCAAGATTTTACCAGAAATACCTTTCGAGACTTCCTGAATTCAAAATAATCACTTTTAGAAAAATATCTTTATATGGGCGTATGTCTGTCTGCGAGCAGCATTACTCAAAATTGAAAAGTTGGTTAAATGTCAATCATGGAATTTAAGTTCAGCGTCTTCAAACCATATGATAACAAGATTTTCAAGAAATTCCTCATAACCCAAAACCGCTCTTCACATGGAACGTATTTTGAAAATGTTGATCTCAAAAATAGCCCTAAAGATGTTGATTAAAATGTCATATGTTTACGATATTTTCAAGACAAGAAAAATGTATATTTTTACTTTCTGAAAATAACCTCCGAACTCTTCATTCTGCATGACTTTTTCTGGAACTTTTGTAGAACCAGAAATTCAGATATCTGATACTGAGATTCCTGTGGCTACGTGTCGAAGTAGAGATAAAGTTGCCTCGCACTAAGGTCTCTGTGGACACGTGCCGAAGTAGAGATACAGTTGCCTGGCACTAAGGTTTGTGTGCACAAGTGCCGAAACTACAATGTGCACGTCACGTGTAGAAGCAAGAGTTTTCTAACACTAAGGTCTCTGTGGACACGTGTCGAGGTAGAGATACAGTTGCCTCACACTAAGGTCTGTGTGGACACGTGTCGAGGTAGAGGTACAGTTGCCTCGCACTAAGGTCTGTGTGGACACGTGTCGAGGTAGAGGTACAGTTGCCTGGCACTAAGGTCTGTGTGGACACGTGTCGAGGTAGATACAGTTGCCTGGCACTAAGGTTTCTGTGGACACGTGTCGAGGTAGAGATACAGTTGCCTCACACTAAGGTCTGTGTGGACACGTGTCGAGGTAGAGGTACAGTTGCCTCGCACTAAGGACTGTGTGGACACGTGTCGAGTTAGAGGTACAGTTGCCTCGCACTAAGGTCTGTGCGGACACGTGTCGAGGTAGAGGTACAGTTGCCTCGCACTAAGGTCTCTGTGGACACGTGTCGAGGTAGAGATACAGTTGCCTGGCACTAAGGTCTCTGTGGACACGTGTCGAGGTAGAGATACAGTTGCCTCACACTAAGGTCTCTGTGGACACGTGTCGAGGTAGAGATACAGTTGCCTCGCACTAAGGCCTGTGTGCACACGTGTCGAAACTACCATGGCCCGTCACGTGTAGAAGCAAGAGTTTTCTAACACTAAGGTCTCTGTGGACACGTGTCGAGGTAGAGGTACAGTTGCCTGGCACTAAGGTCTGTGTGGACACGTGTCGAGGTAGAGGTACAGTTGCCTGGCACAAGGTCTGTGTGCACAAGTGCCGAAACTACAATGTGCCCGTCACGTGTAGAAGCAAGAGTTTTCCAACACTAAGGTCTCTGTGGACACGTGCTGAGGTAGAGGTACAGTTGCCTCGCACAAAGTTCTCTGTGGACAAGTGCCGAAACTACCATGGCCCATCACGTATAGAAGCAAGAGTTTTCCAACACTAAGTTCTCTGTGGACACGTGCTGAGGCAAGATGATATGGTACAGGGATGAGACCTAGAGCGTTAACTCTTCGCCACACTCCAAGCCACGAAGTATCTCCTAACAGATCCGCCCGATATGGCCCCGTAGTTAAAGTGACGTAGTATAAATTGTGGGGGGAAAAACTTGTCCTTACTTTAGGCCTATGCTCCAGCATTCCTTATGTTGGCAGCTTTGTATAGCTATCAGATTCTTTTTCCTTTCCTCTCTTTTATCCTTTCTTCTCCAATACCCCGTTATCTACATGGAGGATAGGAGGGAAGGTGAAGGACAGAGAAACTGATCTGGAAGATTTTTGTAACTTTTCCTCTCCACGCTACACACACGTCAGGGAAGATGGATGGACTGCTACCCTGAGAGAAAAGGGTTGTAACACGAACCAAATTACTGGGGCCTGGGTATTGTCGCAACTTGAGGGCGACAAATGGCGTGTGCAGCATGTGGCATCATCATACACTAGCGACATCTGTCACCCACATCATCAAATACCTACATCACCTCTTATCTCTATTATTAACGAGCTTTTCCTGCGTT